>JAODLC010000040.1:2775834-2797803 GCA_026781145.1 Hippopotamyrus pictus | reverse complement strand
TGCGCGCGCGCATGCGGGCGGGCGGGCGGGCGCCCCACAGGCTGGCTGCAGGAGAGCATCCGGTCCAGAAGCGACACCTACTGCCAGAACGTCTCAAAGCAACAGCAACGAAGCGTCCAGGGTCCTCGGCGACACCCTGGCCTGGTCCTCGCTCTGGCATTGGCCTTATTCTGTCACATGGCTTTTTAGCTAATTAGACGTCTCCCGCATGTGAGCATCGGCAGACCCACCTTTCCCGGGTGGTCGTTGTCTCCGGAGTTGCGTCGAGAATCCAAGGGCTGTGAACGCTGGTAGTGGGCGGTTCCCACGGCGACCGGCGATGCCGGGACTGTGTCTAACGGGGCAAGGGCCCAGCTCAACCCTGGGGAAGGGTGTAAATATGGCATGTGTGATGAACCTCGCTGCCAACAAACTATTTTGCTTCATGCCCATAGTGGAGCACACACGCACAGCCACCTGCGCAGAAGAGCACACCAAGAGCTCCCTCCTTTTCGTACCTTTATAGCTCTGTTTTCATTTCGCGCCTTTCTGAGGGGGCGGCTCTCAATGTCCTACTGAAAGCCTGAATGTACGTTTCCAAAAATGATTCCTGAATGACGTGGGACCAAATCTATCTTGTACCTCCAAAGGGATTGTGGGAGATGTCACCATCCTAAGTCACCATCACACCGTGACGGCCAAGGCTATTGTGGCGATAGTGGTTACATGCATTTGAGGTTGGGAGCCTCAGAATCATTTCACCTGTGAAAGTTAGCATTGTCTTAGTCATACTATGGGACCTGTCAAACAAAGACCATAAACCCACTGATTGGCTCACTGAAAGGCAGCCTCTGCATAGGTCAGTCTCCTGTTTTAAAAAGGGCTCTTCTGTTCGGAGCTTATTATTCATATACAACTGCTGAGAAAAGACGGTGTTGACAGATGAGGGTATGGATTGGGTGACCAGATTAACATACTACACAAGAGCATTCATTCTATTAACAGATTCATATGTCAGGTGAGTGATCTAGTGTAAAGTAAGAGGGTTGCAGTCCATCACCAAGATGCCAGTAACACTCTGTGGTAGCGGACGGCTTGTAAATGCTAAAGGACGATGCTAAAATGCTATTTTTCATTAGCAACTCAGATGTCAGAAGTAAACCAATACTCCTCACAGAAAAAAAGCGTAGAGTTGAGGTCAACACGCCTTTTAAAAAGCGCTGTTGATAGTTATGATACATATATCATATATCTACATGTACAATTGTGTTTCAATGAATGTGAAAAGCTGTTTTTAGCTTCAGTTGTCTGGTGAGTAAATATGAGAAAAATTTATTATGATGACAATGACCTGTGCCAAAGGGTGGTGGGGGGGGGGCAGTGTTTGCATACAATCAGAAGTTAAAATCTGTTTTACCGTTTAATTTTTTTAACCATTTTATATAATGTTTAAACTCAAACAAAAAGCAATACGACAGGTATATAATTACACAATACATACAATATTTAAATGAAAAAAAAAAATTGCTGTGCATCTGCAGTGTGTTCATCAAACTGGTATATTTTTTCTTCAGTTTATTAAAAATTGTTTGCTTCGTTACATCAGTAACATGGACCCTCAGATTTTCGGACCATGACGGCTTTGCTTCTCAGCCCAGATATCTTTTATTCCCTTCCTAAACTGTCAGAATTCAGCATTCAAGAAGCTATTTGGTATACATGAGGTTCTGCCATCAGAGTCACCTATAACATTTCAGTTGATGGAAAACTCTGTGTTCGTTTGGTATTATTTCATATATTTAACAATTAATCTGCGGGACGTTTCAGTAAAGCTCTTCATAAAAGCCGTTCTTGAGTGGGCTGATTTGGTATGACAAGCATAATTTAAGTGTCAGGACAGTAAAATGATTTTAAAGTAATTCATGCTGTTTTTAACAGTCTACAATATCAAAGGCTATCAGAATGAGCTGTAATTACACAGAGCAGGATACTCCTGCTATCAAAAGTAAATCTTCCTTGTGTCAGATATAAAGGGTGAATTTCTGTCTTTTTTGTGATTCCTCTCGTTTTCTTGGTGATGGAACACAGTGGCTTTGTAATCAAAAGCAAGACACGACAAACGGAAAACAGACATGAAAAATGTGGAAAATGAGGATCACGCCTCCGCACACTTCGAAATGGGGAACACGACACGACATTTCTGTTCCAGCTGTAAGTGTCAGGGGTTCAAAGCACGTTCAGCTGGTTAATCCTGGCCGGTCTCCATCGCCATCGGTGGAATCCTGCTCTGAAGGCGGCGCTGCCCTGGTTTCCCGTTTTGACAGCAGCCCGCAGTATCTCTCAAATCAGAGCCTGTTTGTGTTTCTGTTCGGTTTGTTTTGTCTTAAGATAATGCTGTGAAAAACGTTTTAAGTTTATGCTTAATAGGATGTTTTGGAATATAGTTTGCAGTTTCATTACTTACTAAGGTAGGGCTCATTTTTAACACGCATTGAATTTTAATATATTGACTGGACGCGGGTGTGTAGTTTGGCTATGGAAGAAACATGAAAAATGCTGTATGGTCCCAAATGAGTTTTAAAAATGAAATTTTAGGTTTCCTGAAAGTTTATTTATAGCGGTACGGTATTTATTTGACGGCTTCACTCGATGTGCTCTGACAGGAATCTGTATATTTCCAATCCCTCAAATCAAAGTCTGTGCCAATGCTACTGAATCTGTACAAACTAAAGTGCTTTTTGTGGTGAGATTAGATGATTGTTACCTACATATATACATATATACGCATATATTTGTATATATGTGTACTATTTTTGTGAGATGTGTTTTGGTTAATTTTTGCTGCTTTTCTGACTTAATGAACTTTAGAATGTAACATTATACTACTAACGTGAAACTGGACATGATTTTTATTACTCTTTGTTGATGTTTAATAGTTTCATTACGCTCTGTAAATGTGAGAGAAGAATAGGACTGTTTAGAACCATATTTGAGGTTTTGCGTTTTCTTACCATTGTATTATTGTACTGCAGAGTACTTTTTGAACATTATTAAAAACCTGGAATTAAGGCTCTGTGTTTGTCTACTTTGGGGTCGACAATGCAGGAACACGATTTTCGATGATCGACGCAAATAGGCGGCCATCAGCCAGAGCTTCCCCCATGAGAAAGTCACACTAAAAAACCCATGATATGAATCTCATTGTGAATTTCCCATAAAATTAATTAGGAAGCATGTAAGCCAATCGGAATTCTATTACAGCTCCATTATGATGGATTCACATATAGACAGCAGATGGGACTTCAGACCTACTGAACAGAAGGGAAAGAAGGCCTGACATGTCCTCCTGGGACAGATGGAACATGCATTCCTGCTTCTCCAGTGAAATCAACACAGCCATTGCAGATGCAAAGTCTACCTGAAGGTACATACAGCAGCCTGTCGTGAGATACTCAAATAGAAGAATTGACACCAAAAGGGAAATATAGAGAGATCTGAAGCTGGACAGAGTCCATACCATGTTTATATTGCTGTGTCAGAGCTGAACGCAGTGAGGACTCTACGATGGGAGTCAGTACACATTTCACTGCTGAATGCAGTGAGGACTGTGTGTCACTGCCATTGTGTCAGAGTTGAACGCAGTGAGGATACTATGATGGGACTCAGACCACGTGTCACTGCAGCTGCATCGGAGCTGAATATGCTGAGGACCCTACGATGGGAGTCAGACCACGCACCGTCGCCGTGTCAGAGCTGAATACGGTGAGGATTGTATGATGGAGTCAGATCACATATCACTGCCACTGTGTCAGAGCTTAACACAGTGAGGACTCTACGATGGGAATCAGACTGTGTGTGACTGCTGCTGAACACAATGAGAGGAAAGGTCTTTCAAAGATGCACAGTGACAAGGACACCAAGATGCAAAGAGATCTGTGCACATAAACATCCTGATGATGAAGGCCTTCATGTCATTCTGAGTCTTTGTGTCAGTGTTCAGAACTCACAGTGAAGTTTGGAGACTATTGATTGTTTTATGCAATGTGTTCATCAGCTATGGTTTGTGTTTGTAAACGTAATCCATGGTCATCAGTCTGGACTTTACATCAGCCCCATTTTAACAGGAACAATCAGTTTTTATCAAAGGTGACCAACCCCAAACTGCTGTATTGGTGATGTCTCACACTCCGTGAAATGGCAAAAAAAAAGGGCAAAGGTCATCTGTGACACAGGCTGTCTGCTGTCCCTAAGAGTGTAACAGTGAGGAACACAGGGCCAGTTGCTGCTGTGTTATACAGTAAACCAATGACATTTGTCACTATTGTATCTAACTGCTGCCAAAATGCCTTATCGCAAAAACTTACATAACGCATTAAAAAAAAAAACCAAAGCATCAGCGAGTTTGACATTTCATAAAATAGGTGGCTTTTTTTGGACATCTTGCTGAGTGCTTTGTATTGACAGAGGGGAGATTATGCAACTCGAGTGGGGAGGCGGAGTACAGTACAGATCGAGCGTTTGGCTTTACACCAGAGCGAATTGCACCCCCCGCAGTGACGCCTCGTAGCAAGGCTCCGTGGGGCGGAGCATTCCGGTAACCCGCGGCGATGGCTGACCCGTACGTACCGGGAACGATGCGAGGCTCAGGCAGAGAGATCAGGCGATGAGCGAGTGGCGACGAAGCCATGATAACGCGGCCGCTGGCTGCACACGCCGCCCGCTCGGTCCTGTGCCGTTACTTTATGCGTGATCGTGGTGCCTATAACAAGAAACATAGGCAGCTGAAGCACAAACAGATACATTAAATGCCCGCACCCGAGTCCCCCGAGGCACGCCGGCTGCACAGATTTGTGGGAAAATTGAGGAGGTGAAGAAGGGAGTACTGGTGAGAGTGGGTGTGAGTTTGGTCTCACCCCTTATCCGGAAACACCATGACTCTGGGTTATTATACTAACGACGGTCATCCTGTTTTTCCCTCTCAGAGGAGACCAGTGTCTTCTCACTGTTAATGGTGATTCTCAGCTCCATGGTGGGTATACTCACAGAGGCCTTCTGCACCCTGCAGACAGACGTGATGCTCCCTCTCCTTTCTGACTTCACCCAAATGTCCTTGATGACCTTTTCTACCCAATGCCAGTGACCATGGTTGGATCTAAGACCATCAGAACGTATTTTAGAAGATTATAAAGAGGCATTTCAATATGGCAGCTGATCTATAAAAAGCCAAGTGTCTCTCTGTTGTGGTGATGCGTGTGACCTCATCAGGGGATTGGCTACTCCTTGTGTATCCACACGGCGCCTTTCTAATGTGCAATGGCTGCGAAAATCGGCAGCCATAGTCTATGGATTATATGACTATGTGCCCTTAAACTGAAATGTTCAGTCCTACTGCTTGCAGTAAAAGATGTCCCTAAGGAATATGACTCACGTTACCCCACACAACTCCAACCAGCTGCTGTCCTCCTGCCTGTCTTTGTCTTTGAAGGAGAATGATAACATTTTGCTTTGTAAAGAGTCAGCATCAGTTCCATAGATATGTAACTATGACCAAACACTCACGCACACAGTGCCCTTATCCATTAATGACAAACTTTGTCTTCAATGTATTTTAACTGAATCACTCAGGACGAAGGTGATTTCATTAGTTTAATTTCTACAAGACACTGCAAAAAAGCTGTAAATAGCACATCAGATAAGTGAGGATGGGGCTGCTTAATTTCACACGGCCATCGACACTTGGAACATTAAGCAGCCCAGCCATGCCGGGGTAGAAATGAACTCAGAAACTGGGATAAAAAACCCAGAAGAGTGGGTGGTGACAATCGGATGAATGAGCACATATCTCTGCTCCTGTTAACGCTAACGAAGACGACCTTCTTCAAATGGAAACACTGCACATTCGCACACAGGAAGAATCCCCTACCTCTAAGTTTGCTTTCCTAACAACATGCGTGAGAAGAAGAACCACAGGCTGCATTCATGAGGCCCCCCAGCACTAACTGCGGGTCAAACCCAGCATCAGTGTGGGTGGTGATTCACCACTGAAAGGAAGAAAGCAGTGTTGGCGCTTGCTGTTGAATATGACTAAAAAAAAAAAAAAATCCTCACTTTTTACTAAACTAGCCAAGTTGGCTAGCAGCAAAAACTCTTCAGTTCCATCCCTAGTAATAGAAAAAAATACACATATTGTGGCCCCATGCACTTCTTACACTACATAGACGTAAAATAAAGTTACATAAATTAAAGAAAATTCCTCTTCAGAATTGCCAACTTTGGTCAGCTGGGTGGAGTGAGATTTTCAATTTGAGACAAGTCTGCACACTCATTTACATGTATGTAATAGTTTTATTAGGCTATATTGTAAATAGTGTGTAGGGTTTGCAAATTACCCCAACGCTTTTTGCGTAGCTAATTTTAGGTTTATAATGGAATAATACAGATTTATCGTAAGGTAAGTGAGTGTCACGCCAGATGCGTAAATAAATCCACGCGCACTCTTGCCCTCGCCTTTAACGCGGCGGGTCACGTGGCTCATCTGGTCATATGATCGGGGAAGTTCGGAGTTGGAGCAACAACTATCGGAAACTTTCGAAACGCTCAGTCTTGACGGGAAGACCAGAGCAGAGCAGGCACCTACTCTCCAGTAGTGAGTTAGGCCTAAATCTGTGGTAAATATAAAATTATTGGCAGCTCGTTCTTGCTTTGGCTCAGGGGCGCTTTCGAGATGAAGGCTGCCGCGGCTCTGCTGTGCGCCCTGCTGCTTTGGACGGAAAGGGCGCTTTGCGATACTCCCGCAAACTGCACCTACGACGATCTGGTGGGTACCTGGGTTTTCCAGGTGTCCAAGGGCGGCCAGGACCGAGGCATTAACTGCACCGACATGGGTCAGTATGACTTAGAGTTGCTTAAAACATCTGCTGTACAGTTACATGAAGGAAGTATGCAGTCGATTTCGGCATTGGCGGTATTTCGTAACACGGTTTCGCTTTGAAACTTGTAGCTAGTGTAGAGTTTAAAAGTGCATGCATGCCTGCTTTCTGTCAGTAATGGACATATTATTTTGTGTGCCTCTTCATTCATTTATTTATTTATGACTTTCTGGATGCGGAAAATTGCTGTCTTCATACTCGGTTGCTCTCGGGTTTTTAGAAACGTAGATCAGGCTCAGACATGCTGACTGCCTGAAGATTTGCACTTAAGTCTGCGCAATACTTTGCAGGTCCCGCCGTGAAGACCGTTACCGTGCACCTCCAGAAGCTGTCGGTGGCCACCGACGATCTGGGAAATCAGGGCTTCTTCACGCTGATTTACAACCAGGGCTTCGAAGTGGTCTTGTCAGACTACAAATGGTTCGGTTTTTTCAAGGTTGGTGTTCGAAATAGTCTGAGGTGTTTTCCGGACCTTAAAATGATGGTCCTCGTGACGGCTTCCCTGATAACACCTCTGCTGATTCACACTCATGCTGTTCCTCTTTTTCTTCTGCGGAATTCAAAAGAGAAACCAGTTGTCTTTTATCTCTCTTTACCGCTGCGACCTCTTGGCTATATTGAGACTGATCTTCCTTCACTGAATGCAGTATAAGCAGGAAGGTAGAAACGTCACCAGCTACTGTGACCAGACGTTGCCTGGGTGGGTCCACGATGTCCTGGGCCATAACTGGGCGTGCTTTGTTGGGAAGAAGGCGTCAACCGTCCCTGCGAGGACATCCGACGGCGGTAGCCCAAGTGTTCGGCAAAGGCAGTAAGTACCGGGTTGCTTAGGCAATAACCTCGACAGTGGTCTAGAAACCAGCATCTCCAGGATCAGTCTCCTCCACATTTGTTTCACTATAGTATGCAAGGTGCTACCAAGATGCATGATGTGTCCCCAGAGGTAACAGTGGTCACACACCTCTCTCCCCACCATGTTTTCAGGAACATGCACATGTTTAGAATTCAACCCGAGCACTGCGTCAGTTTGGATTGTATCGTAATCATTTTATCACTTTTTTTCATATTAGTTAGCCATTGGTTTTTTTCAGGCTCTGATGCTTGATGGTTGGCCTGGCTGATCTGAGCTGCACATGACTGATCTTTTGTGATGGGAAACAGTCATATACTGGTTTTCTGACGTACAAATCCAGGAAATTCAAGCCTGATTAAAACAAACAAAAGCAAGCGGATAATTGTGTGTCTTGTTGATTTTGCAGCTTTTGTTGGTGCTGTAGGCTCTGATTTCAGTGAGATGTGGGTGGTTGTTGTGTTGGGTGACACACACTCTTCCTCCCGCCCTGGACACCACAGGCTCCTCCAGCAGGCCTACAAGCCGAGTGCCGATTTGGTGAACACCATCAATGCCATGCAGACATCCTGGAAGGCTGCCGTGTACAAGGAACACGACCTGCTCACCTTTGAGGAGCTCTTTCGGAGAGCAGGAGGCCGCGGCTCCCGTATCATGAGGTGAGGCCACTGTGGGCGGGGTCACTTTGGGCGGGGTCACTATGGGCGTGGCCCTGCATGTTGCTGGGGGCACGTCTGTTCTCAGCTGATGCCCTGGAGCTTCTCTCATGTTCCTGTCTGTGTTTCACGTTCAAGTATATCGGGGTTGTTTTCTCATTGGAATCTTTAAATGAAGGTGATTTTGGCCGCGCTCAGTAACAGGAGCCATTGGAGTGAGGGACACCCCCAGCCAGCTTCCGAGGTCTCCTTAAATAGCGGCCATTCGCTCAGCGGGGTCTGAGTGTGTCAGCGGGGGATGGGAAGCGTGTCTGGGGCCGCTGTGTCCAGTGCTTCTCGGGGGGAGACGCTCAGGAAGTGGGCTGGTCCAGCTGTTTAATGAATACTTTAAATGATTGTTGTTGTATGTTTTGCCCCCCCTTTCAGGCGCGTGAAGCCGGCCCCGCTGACGGCTGAGGTCTCCAAGCTCGCCGGCAGCCTGCCCCTGCACTGGGACTGGAGGGACGTCAATGGGGTCAATTACGTCAGTCCAGTGCGCAACCAAGGTGCTTCGGCATTTTGCTCAGCCTGCTTTCAGTGCTTAACATGATTCTCCCTCCATCCATCCATCCATCCATCTGCTTATCCTAGCCGGGTTGTGGGGGGCCTGAAGCCTGGGTCCCAGGCGTCAGGACAGGAGGCTGGTGCTCACCCTGGGTGAAATGCCAGTCTGTTACAGGGCGCGCACACACACTCACTCTCACACCCTGTGGCTGATTTAGAGGCATTGTGTTGCTGAGCTGCAGGGTCAGATTAAGTGAACCAAAGGACCACCTGTCTGCTAGATCGCTGCGGTCTCCATAAAGAGGAAGGAGTTACTGGTGGGGGGAGCTGTTCCTCCAGTCCTGCTGGTATTTGTTAGTCAGAGTCTCTGGAGAGAAGCCGATTCAATCCTCCATTCAATCCTCCAGTGAGGTCTAGCTCAGCCTTTTTGGTGGCGTTTACTGTTGCCCCAATTGGTATCAGAAATGTATCTCAGAGCAGCGGTTTATGGTGCCGTGATGCCCAGCGCCCTCAGAGATGGAGGCCTGGGTAGAGTTCGCTTCGCTCTGGCCAGTGGGCCCACGACTGTGGCGACGATCTCGCTTTCCAGATAAACGTGTGAGGAGCCACATCGAGCCGTGTGCCTGGATCCATCTCCTTTAAGAGCTGTGAAAAACAGTTTTTCTCTTTTTACTTATAACCAGGCGTTTTGGTTTTAATTTTAGCAGGGAAACATATTTTCTCAGAGACTGGAAATGTACAGTTATATTACTGTGAAAGGTTTTTTAAACCAGCATCTATTTCCAAGAATGTTAAATGTCTGATAATAGGGAATGCACAGTGACAGGAGCCCCCCAACCCCCAAAAGATGCGGTTTCAACTTTAAATCAGAGGTCAAGACTTAGGTAGTTTAATCGTGTTCCTTTTTACCAGTTAACTAGACATTAAAGGGTAAAGCAGGAATTACATGTGGTTTGACAGAGATCAATACAAAAAATGCAGAATGAAATTCCGTGAAGGAGCAGTTTGCGGTTATTTTGAGCATCTTGGGGAAATGCACTCTGACCTTTCCATCGGAGCTCTTTTAATAACAGATGCTAATATTAGCAGTAGACGGAGAGCTCGGAAACCTGATTAGTGTCTTTGAGGTAATGGTGGGTTGGGCAGGTATTTCTCCCAGACTGCCTTGGGTGTCTCAGAGTATACGGGATTATAGGCTAACCGCAGTGTAGCGCTTTCCGCATTTGGCCAGGCGCCGCATGGCGTGACCTTCAGTGAGCTCATGAGGGCAACCCCTACATGCAGGGCGCCATTCCCGCCCCCCTGTGGGCCCCCCTGTGGGCCCCCTGTGGGCCCTGCTCTGCAGACATGCTGCATGTCCATTTTACACAATCGCGTGAACAATACTCCAGTTAGTATGTTAGAAAGCACACCTTTGCCTGCTGATGTTCCTTAGCATCCCTGCAGGCCCGGGGATCACCTCTGCTTGTGCTTTTGGGGTCCCACCAGTAGAGGGGGCTCTGGCTTCTTTTCTTTGCTATCCTGCCAATTTGCAGTGGAGTTTTTTCCCCCTGTTACTGGAAAGTGGCCGGTGTTCTAGTCTCCATATCCCCGCCCTGCTGGCCTCCCTTGTTCTTTGCACCCTGCTGCTACCCCTCTGCTGATCTGTATACCCCTCCGTCCTCAGAGCTCAGGTCTCGGGTCTGTTTCCCGCTGACCAGGGGACCAAGCCACATGTCCAGCAGTGTATGACACCATGTGCTGGGGCCGAGGGCGCCCCCTGTCTGATCTAACACAGCTCGCTTGAGGACCGGTGGCTTGCACAGTCTGCGTGTGTGTGTGTGTGTGTGTGTGGGGGGGAATTATGTTTGGGACTGGCTGAGGCTGCTGTGTGTGGCTGTCTCTGACCCCTGAACATTATTCCAGCTGGTGCGCGTACAGCCTGTCTGTCCCTGTGATGCTACGCTAACTCTGTTCTCCCCTCTCCCCCCCCCAGGTGGGTGTGGGAGCTGCTACTCCTTTGCCACCATGGGCATGCTGGAGGCGCGTGTCCGCATCCTGACCAACAACACGCAGCAGCCCATCTTCAGCCCCCAGGGCGTGGTCTCCTGCTCCCAGTACTCCCAAGGTACCCGGTCGCTGCGCCGTTACTGCCCCCCGCGTGACGCGTTTCCACGCTAACGGCCCGCTCCGGCACCCCCTGCAGGCTGCGACGGGGGCTTCCCGTACCTCATCGGGAAGCACACGCAGGACTTTGGCGTGGTGGAGGAGGGCTGCTTTCCCTACGTGGGGAAGGACACGGCCTGCACCGTGAAGGACAGCTGCCCGCGATACTTCGCCTCCGACTACCATTACGTGGGCGGCTTCTACGGGGCCTGTAACGAAGCCACCATGATGCTGGAGCTGGTGCGGGACGGCCCAGTGGGCGTGGCCTTCGAGGTCTACCCAGACTTCATGGTGTACAGGGGGGGCATCTACCACCACACCTTTGTCACGGGCAGCTTTAACCCCTTCGAGTTGACCAACCACGCCGTCCTGCTGGTGGGCTACGGTACCTGCCCCAAGTCAGGCCAGAAGTACTGGATCGTGAAGAACAGCTGGGGCACCGGCTGGGGCGAGGACGGGTACTTCCGGATCCGGCGGGGTTCTGACGAGTGTAGCATCGAGAGCATCGCCGTGGCGGCGAAACCCATCCCCAGTCTGTAGGAGGCGCCATTCCTCCAGTTCGGTACTAAGCTTCAGTATTAATGATTTTTTTTTTTTGAATGAAAATTCTGTTTAAGACAAATTTTAAAGGGAATTAAGCACCTTTGGAATATAAAGGAGGACATAGATTGTCCCTTGGTAATGTTTGAATATGGAAATTTTAATGCATTTGTTTTGAAAAGTTACTTAGGAACAATTTTCTTCTGCCAGATTGCAGTTGCTTTTGTTGGAACATCAACCCAGAAATATTGGCTTCAAACCATTGTAAACTAAAAGCCACTGTGTGGAAAAAGGGTCTTAACTGAAGACACTTGGGATGCATTTTAATTAAATATTGATTAAATCTCAGGAAGGAGTCCTATAAAGCAATCTTTGCAATGGGACAGTTTGGAGAATAACCTGATGTTAGGCTTTTACTTTTTTATTTGGGGAGAACATTGCATACTGTATGCCGCAGTACTGGCATATCTTAAAAGGGAAGATGTTTTTATACTATATAAAGAGGAAAACATTTTTGCATCGAAGAATCATCCGTGTTAAATTTTGTGAAATCTCTGCTGTAAAAGATTCGCACGCGGTTAATCGGAAACATTAACTGTGAATTGTTTTGCCTTGTCTCTTGGGGGGGGGAAATAAAGATGCTTTTCAAGCTCATATGTCGGGTATTTTAAATATGAATTATCCGTGCGCTACTTATGTGTCTAACATAAAATGCGGTCGCGACTAAAAAAAAAACCCATTTAAATTTAAACTGCAGGGCTCATTAGGAAATCTCGGAAGTGCTGAAAGTGGGTACGGTCCAGCGCACTAAACATAAAAATATTTGCTTATCTTCGCTTTGGGAAGAATGAACATTTATTTAAAACATTTAAGTAGTAGTTACACATATTAAAAAGTTCAGCCTGATGCCATGAATAATCTAGCGACTGGAGGACTCATTTGAGATTTCACAAGCCAGATGGGACCAGAGGAAGGTTCTTATTTCCTCTTCTGAACCTTGACTAAGTTTTGAGAGGGTGGGGAGGGGTTCGTCCTGAGGGTGCAGCTGGTATTAGTAGCTGTGCCTGGTGATGGAGCAGCCAGCGGGCAGACGGTTTGGGGAAGGAGCCGCACTGCTAGCGCATTCCGGCCGGGGTCTCGGGGCGGGCCGTAGCATTTATACGCCCTCCTTCCTCACTGCCTTACTCTGTCACCGCGGATTACGCGGGGAATGATCAGCATCAGCCCTAAGCACTCAACATGCAGGGCAGCAGAAAGGAGCACCTCTACAAGGTGTTAGTGATCGGCGACTTGGGAGTGGGGAAGACCAGCATCATCAAACGCTACGTGCAGCAGAGCTTCTCCCCCAACTACAGGGCCACGATCGGGGTGGATTTCGCCCTGAAGGTCCTCAACTGGGACACGGAGACCATCCGACTGCAGCTGTGGGACATCGCAGGTAGGGCGGCGAGGCGCCGTGCGCGACGAACCTTAAGGGAGCTTCCGACAATCTCTGCAACTTTTTATTATTATTTTTTTAAGTAAAAAATTACATTATACAAGTAAAATATACAAGTAAATTATACAAGTAAAATATTTGTATAGAAATGATGAAGGTAGAATGGGCGTCAGGTCTTAGTCAGTTAGTAAGTATCCCGTACATTGGAGTAATTTTGCAGTGTCACACGTGACCTGCAGGGTAGGGGACATGATTTAATCTACTCCCTGTTTCACAGTCGGATATTGTAATCTGGGATTTATGAAGGCTAGAAGTTTCGACCGGTTAATACCGTGAAACGCGTTTCGTCAGGCCTTGAACTCAGAAAATAGCAAGTCATACAATATTATATAATCTAATTGCTTTTATGAAGTTATATAATTAATCTGTGCATTAGTCTAAATTCTGTTTTATCTATTAACACTTATTTTATAATGCGTTTTAACTACTTTAAAGAATGGATAGTGTTGATCACGCTTTTTTTGAGATTATGATGATTTTAACATTTTACGTTCCTTTTAAGTAAGGACTGAAGTACATTACAAATAAGATGTTAAAAAGCAATTATGTAATAATATATGTAGGGATTTGTAGATATTATTATGAATATTACAGTTTTTATTATTATTAATACATTCCTGTACAATTTAGTCATACTAAGTGTTGGAGTGTTCAGTTAAGCTCAGCTGAATTTCCGTATCTGCATATCTGCAGGATACCTCAAGCTCTCACATGAGGGTAAAAATCTAGATGAACACCGCACCCCTGCCCCCCCAGGGGAGGGGGGGGGGTGGCACTAACACCCCCCACACAGTGGTATGTGTAAGTCATGTGTCTGAGACTCATGTGGAAGAGATCAGACCCTTGGGGGGGTCCACAACAGGAGTCATTGTAAATATGAACGGAGGCTGTGCTCTGTAGACGCGCTCTGACTCTGTGTCATGACTCTGCGCTCTGACTCCGCTCTGTGATCTGCGCTTGGACTCCACGTCGTACCTGCTGAGGATTAGAGGTGCCGTCCTCAGTAATGGTCCCTCCGGACTCACTGAGCACATTCCATCCAGTTAGGTGGCTCGGATTCCGGGGCCAGAGGCGAGGGCATACGGTGCGAGAATGCAGAGTCTCCTGGGAGATACTGGGTGGTCACCTGACCATCGGAGCAGAAAAACGGCCCAGAAAACAAACGGGGACCTGCAGTCCTGCGTGAGCAGAGCTGTGTGCAGTGTTAGCTGAGGGAATAAACCCAGTTTCTGGCATATTTGAGCTATTTTGCGCATGTTCTGTTTGTGTTCACCCCCGCCGGTACGGGTCAGAGGGCCAGTAGGCGCAGGACACTCCGAATCCCGAAACGGAGGCTGAAGGTTGAAACTCTCTCACCTCTACTGTGCAGCGTTTAAATAAGGTAAGGCACAGCTCACGTGCTGAGCGGCGCGTACGCGCTGGGATGGCCTTCTTGCGGAGAAGGAAAGCCCTGGAGGAACGTTTTTCCTGAGGGAATTCCTGGAGGCCCGGGTTCTGCTCGGATCCAGGCCCTGGAGGACGCTTTCGGGTCAGTGTGCTCTGCACAGGCAGCCCATTTTAGGGAGGTGTCCATTTCCCCAGAATGATCCACACCGGGCTTCCGTTTGGCCTAATGAGTCTGATGTGGAAACTCCACAGGCTGGATATGAGCTTCACACATTGTTCCCTAATGCACACTAATGCTGACTGTATTCCCCCCCAAAGAGACAATGGCTTTGAAGACACCTAGCATGGAATTCATTTTATGCGTCTGATTTTAGACATAGCTTCTTTTAACAGTTTAATTGTATTGTGTCTTTTGGGGGTAATAGATGGTAAACAGCTCTTTAGTTGCTTGGTGTGTGTGACGCGGTAGAGAGAGCACATCGGGCACAAGTAGTGTGGAAAGTGAGGGGTCAGTCGGGGGCTAAAATGGGTTTTCCTGCTTATTTGATGTAGTGCTAGTTTTCAGCCCCCCTCCCCCCCCACCCAAGATTAACTTGAGTGAAGACCCAAAGAGTGATCCCAGCATCGAGTGCTTATGTGCTGGCACATGACCCGGCCATAGCTGTAATCCCCCCCCCCCTTCCAGTGAGAGATCACGAGACTGGAGTAGCAGAGGGGCTTAAGCTAGCGTCCTGCTGCTCACACCTGACACGAGACCGTCTGGCCTCACCGCTGCCCCCTGGGGGTCAGGAGGTGTTAGAGGCGCGTAGCCCAGCCATGCTTAGAGCAGTCTACCTTCTGTCAAACAGCCATCTACCTTTTTCATTTAGCAGTAAACGGCGACGCTGCCGCTCGCATGTGTCACTCCAGCTCCTAAGCAGCATTCTGTGGGCAGAGTAGAGCCGCTGACGTCATCGTCTGTCATTTTGCGATTATAGCTCATCCGGCCCTTATATAAAGAAGGCTTAATACCTGTTGACTTTTCACTTCCAGTTATGACTACAGTATCCGGCCTGAGAGTGGTGGAGAGATAAAGATCTCATAGAGCAGAGCACATGACCAAGAGCTGTAAGACGGCCGATTGTGTGAGTTTCACGTGGTCAGGTCCGTTCTCTGAAAATAGCCGAAACTGTAAACGAAAAAGAGTAGATAGTGGCAGTGGTCCGCAGAGTCCCTCTCAGTAGGTCAGGACTCTGTACCCGCGATCAGAAGGTTGCCGGTCTGAATCCTTGATTCGGCTTTTGAGGCTCTTACTCCTCAGTTGCTCCAGCGTTGCCAAACCTGTGCTCAGACCCAAATGGAATCTGTGAACGTAAGCATCTCGATGTCCCTCCACAGATATTTCGCTTGGTGGTTTTGATGGATCCTCTTCTGTTTTTATCCCTTTCGAAGGTCAGGAGCGCTTCGGTAACATGACCCGGGTGTACTACAGAGAAGCCACCGGCGCCTTCATCGTGTTCGACGTCACGCGACCCTCCACATTCGAGGCAGTCACCAAGTGGAAGGAGGACCTGGACTCCAAACTCAGCCTGCCAAACGGCCGAGGCGTCGCGGCCGTGCTGCTGGCCAACAAGTGCGACCAGGGCCGAGACGTGCTGACCAACAACGGCCTCAAGATGGAGCAGTTCTGCAAGGAGAACGGATTCGTGGGCTGGTTCGAGACCTCGGCCAAGGTACCGGAGCTCTTCTCGGCAGTGCCGGTCAGCCCGTGGGCCGACATTTGAGGGGGCGCCAGACTTAGCAAGCCGGTTTCACTTTGTCTTGGATGGGGGGAGCAGGCAGGAAGGGAACCTCATAAACTTGGACCGGTACTGCCTCTCAGGCACGGTATCTGTCATGCACGTTCCTGAAAGTTGTTCAACACGGCCGTCCTGAAGATCACCTTAATATCCTAGCAGCAAAATGCCCTTTAAGACATGACAAGATAACGGCATGCATTGACTTTGCTTAAAGCATGTAATTACTAAATTTGATTAATTATAGATTCGAAAGGTCTGCAAGCTGTATATTTAATACGGTGCTCTAAGTCTTTGTATGATCACGGGATCCAGGGAACATTGAAGATCTGCCTTTAGTTATAAAGCCTGCTCTGCTGTTGACTTAAACTTATGAGAATGATTTTGCTGGAGGTTCCTGACCCGTGGAGGGCATGCAGGTTTGAGAGGGCCAGGTCAGGAGTATGTTACAGAGATTCGGATCTTCTCAATTCACACGGACACTCTGGGGGCCAGAGTAAGGGTACTGAGGAGTCACACAAAGGTCAGAGGTCACGAAGGTCAAATAAGCGGTAGATGTTACATGCAGGTTCAATGTTTATGAGCTAGCAAAGTGCAGCCATAGGGTGATACGGGAGTCACGTGCCTCTGCAGTGTGAGCAGGGAATGCTGGGTAACTGCAGGTTTGCTTTATAAAGTGTGACTCTAGAAGGTCAGAGTGAGCAGTGATTTGAGAAGGGGGGACTTCTGGTGGGTAGGTGGGCTGTGGAATGTTTCACCAAGGGTAAATATGAGGTTGGGCTGGTGTGAAAAGTGGGGGGGCGCTTAGAGAAATGAAAAGGGAGCTTCCTGTTGAGGCACTGTGTACTGCGCACTGCGCACTGCGTACTGCGCACTGCGCACTGTGTACTCAGCTGCTATCAGTTGGTTTTAGTGCTGAACTGTAACTAGTGCTGTGAGTGTTGGGAGGCATGTGGCTCAGCACTTGAAGGCAGGTTAGTTTAGTGTCTGTGATCAGATGGGTGTTGGTTCAAATCCCACCCCTGGAAGAATGTTGTCACTATTGGCCCCTTAATCCCTATTGCTCCAGGGACTGGCTGGCCCTGCTTTCTCACTCATATGTTACCTTGGATAAAAGTATCTGTAAAATGTAGCCTCTGGGCTTATTGTCTAAGACAGGGGTGTCCAATCTTACCCGCAAAGGGCCGGTGTGTGTGCAGGTTTTTGGGATAACCTGTAGGTCAGCTGATCAAACCCAGGTGTGAGGACTCTTCAGCCAATCAGTCCTCAAATTAGTAATCTAATTAAGGAGTTGCAGCGAAAACCCGCATACGCACCGGCCCTTTGCGGATAAGATTGGACACCCCTGGTCTAAGAGGTGGCTGTAATGATGCCTGTGGGTTGTGCCCCCGCCCCCCTTGCCTGTGTGTGATTCCCCTGGGTGCTCTTTTCCACCCACAGTCCAAAGTCACACGCTTTGCAGGAATGTTGTCTCTGGATTGCTGTCAGTCGCATTTTTATCAGATGCTTTACTTAATATTAACAGCAGGTACGTGGAGAGCGGAGACTTAACACTGAGTGGGGGTGGCCTGTTATGAAGAGCTGAAGATGTTCAACAGGCCAAACCCCTCCCATCGCCCCCCACCTCTCCACCCCTTTCCTCGCTAACCTCTGACAAAGAATCTCATGCATATTCAAGCTGCAGTTATCTCACCCACTCACTCGCTCACTCCTGGCAGAATTAGTATCAGCACGATTCATGAAGAACACCATTAAACACAATGCAATATGGATTGATTTTCATTTATTTGCAGTCGGTGAAATGGGTGCATTGGCCATCATTAAATTAACCCCCAGATGAGGCAGGAACTGCAGCATGGAGTTAATGCTGTAGATGTTGATGTTTTTTGAGATCTGTACATATCGACTAGACAGCCGTGGTCGTGTGCATCCCGTCACGGGGACATGCGAGGTACCATCTGGTTCCTTAGCAACCAGGACCTACTGTGAGCTGTAGCACGGCGTCGTGCCACCGTGCTGGGGAGTTCCTCCTGAACTGGGGCAGAGTGTCACTGGGTTTCTGGGTGCGGGTGCTGCCGGTCTCCCAGTGGCCTGGTTTCCGCTAGCCAGCCGTGACGGTCTGCAATCTTCACTGAGTTCAGTGAGTTTTCCCATTTCTAAGAGGCAGCAGTGTCAGTGATTCCGGTCCTATGTGTCACTGACAGTCCCCGGGGAAGAACATTTTATGTTTTTTTTTGTATTTTAATCCCATTTCAAGTACGGATCAAACACTGACTGTCTTTTCCGAAGTCTTCTGGTAAATTCTGAAGTCTTGTTTTGGTGCGGCCGTCAGAACCCAGAGAGCCAATGCCGGGGGCCCCGTCCAGTATTTGTGGACCATGAGGAGTTTAACCCCCCCTCCCACCCGTGTCTCTTGGCAGGAGAACATTAACATCGACGAGGCCGCCGGCTGCCTGGTGAAGCACATCATCGCCAACGAGAACGACGTCCTGCAGTCTCAGACGCGGGACACTGTGAAGCCGCTACTGAGGGCCCAGACCAGCAGCTCCTGCTCAGGATGCTTTCGGCTGTAGAAGGGGAGGCGGGACGGCGGGACGGGGGTGGGCGAAGGTGGAGAATACCCCTCCAAAGCCCCTCCAGGCCAATCCTCCTGCCGAAAGCCTCCCCCCCAAGCAAAACTCCCTTTCACTTGCTCAGTGTTTTAACCACAGACTCGAATATCACAGCGGCTGGGATGTCGATGTTTCCAGACTGAAAGGACACTTGTGTGACATGTGAACATTTTGTTATCAAGTCGGTAACCTGCGGACACGCCTCCACATTGCTGTTCCGGGTATCGTCCAGCCTGGGGGGCTCGGAGGGTGGGGGAGGGCGCCACGAGAACCTCAGTTCTATCATCTCTCATCTCCATCCCCCTCAATAAACGCCACTTAAACATCCTAATGGTGAGATATTCCTTTAGCCATCGCCAAGCCCCGCGGAGAGCGAGCCGTGGCATTAGGGAGCGCCGTTGGCCTCGCCGGCCTGCCCGGTCCTCGCCGGCCTGCCCGGTCCTCGCCGGCCTGCCCGGTCCTCGCAGTCCTCCTGGCGGCGGACGGGTTCAGTCCAGGAGCACTGCAGCGCCACTGAGTCACCGTATCCATGGATACCGTCTTAATGAAGGAGATTATTTTTAGGTGTTGGGGGAGCTTTCAGGTCCTGATGAGGTAGAAGCGCCACTAAAGGCACCCTGTGAGATGACTGGCGTGGGGTCAGATGGCAGGTGTCATCAGTGACCCCCCCCAAAGCTCACCTGCCCCCATTGACATGAGTAGCGTAAAAGAATTGGGGATTATGACATAAAAACTTTGCTCTGTCCTGGGGAGCTAAGATGGGTGTTCCGTTTAAGACAGGCAGTGAGACCCATATTTTCTATGGCAATATTTATTTTCAATAGGTTCCCACAGGTGACTATAATGACATTAGGTGTGTGTGTGTGCGTGTGTGTGCCCTTCTCACACACGGGGCCGCTTCTCAGCCGTCTTCCTTGGCACTCCAGAGCATAAAGGAAAACCCACTCAGTCAGAACACATCAAAACAGCCCTTGACTGATTCATGTCCCTTCTAATGGACCTCGGTCCTTTTATTGATCCCTGTCATTTTTTAATCCTACGCAGCGTATATCATGCAAACGCAGCACACTGGACGTCCTGCTAAAGTATCAGTCCAGGATCGAGTCTTTTGGCTCTGATTCATGTGTCAAAGGTTCTGAATCATCAGATATCCACATATCAGATTTATTCATCTGACGAAGAAAAATGTGGCTTTTTTGGTAACTTTTTGCCTGTGAAGATGGCATATTGACACAGACAGCCACACGTATTTGGCCGATGTAACACAACCCAGTATGTAGCGGCGGGTGGGAAACGTAGCGTGTCCCGTCCCGCTAAACGCCGTGGAAATTCTCGCCTTCCTTTCACTTTCGTTTCTTCCCCTCTCTCTGAAAGTCATACTGGAATTTGACAGCCAATATTTAGTCTTGCTGCAGCCTTTCAGGACACGCGACGCCAACCTGGTCTCGCATTAGCATACGAGACAGACCCACCCAGCCGCGGGGGGGTGACGGGCAGCATATCGAGGGTGAGCCGGGACTCGCCTGCTGGGTGCTCTCCTCCGCCATTTTTTTATTCACGGTCTGTCGCCAGGTGCCACGCTGCCTGATTTCACCGTTTTGTGTTCCCCGCCCCCTCGAGCTTTGCAGTGTGTCCTACCTGTCCAATAGCCAATGATTCTGCTCCGCATGCATGCCGTGAAAGCTGCTTAAGCGTGAACGCAGAGGGAGGCGATTCAGAAATAATTCGGACACACGGCAAATGCTTTGAACGTGAACGCATGTGTGTTTCTTTTGGATATTTCCAAGTCACGTTCATTCTTTGTAATCTCTGAAGCTATCGTGGCTAACAGGTAAAACTTAATCCAGCGTTGTTCTTAAGTTAATGTGTAATCCGTCATTCAAAAGTTACTGAACAGCTGTTTGGTTTTGACCGAAACCGAGATTAAGTCTGAGTGGATGTTAGCAGGTAATTCTCAGTGAACCTCACGCTCCCTGTGACCCCTCCGGTTGTCAGGCACATGACTGCCGCTCCTGTCAATAAAGTTTTCGGCTTTTATTTTTGGGACGCTTGATGAAGCGCTGATTTCACATTCAGGTCCAAGATCATGTGGCGGCTGTTGGTCCGGACTTGAGCTTGCTCAGGGGGACAGCCAGAGGTTTCTCACTTGGACATGCACCCAGCAAACATGCTGCGGCCTCAATCAGCAGGAATTCCTCTAATAGCAGAAAGGAAAGTGCTCAGCACTCCGGTACCTAGAGGCACGCTGAACGTCCTTCAGGCACCCCGAACCATCGACCAGAAACATCATTTTCTGGAGCACTCTCTCTCTTCACAGGCTCAAAATATGCACAAAGTTTATGATCCCCATACCAACCACCAGTCATGGAGTTTTGGACCAGACACAGGAAATAGACTGCAAAGGAAATGCACGATGCAGGAAATTCACTGAGCAGGAAATATACTGCATGGGAAATGCATGATGCAGGAAATTCACTGGGCAGGAAATATACTGCATGGGAAATGCATGATGCAGGAAATTCACTGGGCAGGAAATATACTGCATGGGAAATGCACAGCTCAGGAGATGCTCTGCAGGCTCTCTGCTTCATCCTAAAGCATAATGAAGTTTCACAAAACTGCTGCCTAATTGCAGTCAGATGCAGTCATAGAGCTTTCAGTGTTAATGGCAGCTTCCTTGTCCCTGCTACATGTATTCACTGATTATTTATTCAGTCAGCATGTATGCTGCTAATTGCACTTTTGTAATGACAATGTGTGGACTACAGAATTGGCAGCCACCCCCAGCCCTGTCCTCTGAGACAGGCTACATCTCCCAATCACAGCAGCTAATTGGCTGTTTACTTTCAGCACCAATTTTTATTATCACTGTCAGCTCCCACAACATAATTAGCGATTTTTGATATTATCCTGTTTATCTTGAAATGTTTAATACTGTTTTTTTATCATTTATAGTGATGTTGACTGTGGGAGGTAATGTTCAATCACTTAATGTGTGTCTCTTTTCGGGGGATTTGGGTGTCAGGGCGTGTCGGAAAGAACTCCCCCCCCCTCCC
>JAODLC010000040.1:2723855-2734230 GCA_026781145.1 Hippopotamyrus pictus | reverse complement strand
GGGGGGGGCGGGGGGGGGGGGGGGGGGGGGGGGCAGAGAGAAAACGGGGCCGAGGGGACGGATGGAATAAGCAGAGGCTGAAAGCCCTCATTGTACCTGGGATTCAGGTCCAGTTTCAGGTGATCATGGCCGGTGTGGAGGGGTTGGTGGGCACCACACAGAAATGGCCCCTCTGTCACCACCTCCACATGGGGGGGGGGGGTCGGTGCCGTTCGGGTGGCGCCAAAACCACCGTGACCACACCACACATGTCCGGGTCGAAGGTACTGGCTGTCATGCTACCTTAGCCACTCCCTCTCGCTCTCAGGCTCTGCCCAACGTGGTCTGAGTGGGAAAAGTACACGGAGGGAAAGACGGCTGGTCGTGACCTGGGTTCCTCGTGTGTCCAGCCACGGGATGCCGACCAAATCCCAATGGCTTTATACCTCAACACGTGCCAAGGGAAATGGGATTCCAGGGAAACAGGGAGACACAGCAGCGAGGCCGCCGTGGTGAGGTCACAGGTCGCCTGGATGACACGCCGGATTAGAGGCCGCACTTATGAAACGCACGTGTTCCCACGCGGTGACATCGGACCTGGGGGCAGCCGGCACGCAGATTTGCTGACGAGGGTGATTTCTGACATCCTGACGTCCCTGCTGACACAAGAATATAAACAGAACGGTGAAGGCGGCCCGAGAAATTCAATTTTAAGCACCCCCCAACACCCCCGCTCCAGAAAAACATTCCGATCTGCTTGGAATGACAGACCCATGGAACCCGTCGATCATGCGGTGTGGCCTGGATCTCAGGGGACCTGGTTTTGCACGGAGCCCAGGCAGGAGGGGTGAGGGGGCATTAGGCCCATCCCCGGGGCACCCCCGTGCTGTGACCCGCGAGCATGGAGGACCGTCAAGCCCGTGGGGCTGAGCTGACCTCGAGGGCTGAGGCTCAGACGTGGTCTGCTGATGGATTGGGCAGCATTACAAGAAGCTCTGCTCCAGGCTTTCATTTAATACACCTCCCTCCCCCACCCCCCCAACAAGCCTCCAGTCCTCCTAATCACCCATTTAGTAGCAGCCCCCCTCCCTGACCACCCTGCCCCCCTTCTATTTCATATATCGGATTTCACCCCGTAGAATTAAGGTACGAGCTCAACATCGCCTGCACTCCCCATAGAACAGAGGTTTTCTGTGGAAGGAAAATGGCGTAATTCACAGTGACTCAGAGATGCTGCGAGTGGATTAACATTCCTGCAATGTTAATGACTGCTTACATTTGTTTAGAGGTAGTAATGTAATGCTGGAGCCGTCGGCCAGTACCGCGCGCGGCTTAAGATCTTCACGTGTGCCACCAGGTGTCACTGTAGAGCAGTGACTACAAAAAAATAAAACAAATATTAAAACTGGTCTCAGTTTATTCCTGTTTGATTACCAGAAAAAAAGCAAAAAAATACCATCTTATCTGGAAGCCCTTAATCTGTGAGACTGTAAGTATCCATATAAATCAAGCAGATGACAAGGTTTAGTATAATGGCTTAATTTTACCCATGATGCCCTTGGTGGGTCAGACTGCCATTGTATTCCTTCATTACCAAGTCAGACAGGCTGAAGAGAGTGTTCTCCAGCTTTTAAGATGGCGGGGGGGGGGGGGGGCGGGGCCTAATTATGACCCACCTGTACCAGAGTGGCGGCTGAGAGGACGAGGCCGGGCTTCGGAGCCCAGTGTTCCTCCGAGGCTTTGATGGCGAGAGGCAGGGCTGGCGGTCCCAGGGAATTAGCATAGGAAAGGCGACCGCCAGCCCAACTGTAACAAGAGGCGAGGTATGGCCCTCACAGCAGCCAGACAAGCGGCCAGGGGTATAAAGGGCAGTGCATTAACCACAAAGCAGGGGGTGGGGATTGTGGAAGCGGGGGTGGATAAGGGTGGGGGGGGGGCAGAAGCTGCGATTAAGCAACAAAACCAGGAGAAAAATGAGCCAGCTGCCACTTTTATTTCAATTTTGTAAATATGACATGAAGGGAGCTTTTGGCTCTGGGGGGGGTCCATGTGCGATCTGGGTTGGTCAGCCTCACAGGGGCCTGGCTGCTCAGCTTGGGGGGCCAGCAGCAGCCTTCAGGGGCATGCTGGGAAATGGCACACATACACAAACACGCACACACCAAAGGATCTGGCTCTCGTTGCATCATTAAGCACATTATGATGTTATTAGGCCTGGATGCATTTTGTAGACAGTCTTAAGGGATAATTAGCCATGTTTACAGTAAGGTCATAAAGTTGGGTAGCACTCATCACCAAACTTTGGGACAAGCTGACTCACTCTCTCTCTCTCTCTCTCTCTCTCTCTCGCTCTCTCTTTTTCTCTCCCTTTCTTTTCCTCCCTCCCTCTGTCTGTCATCTGTCAACAGGTCCTGTGGCCACAGAGAAAACACACCATTTTCCTCACCACTGCACTCACGATTTGCTTCCTCATGGCCTCTCCAGAGACCTCCCAGAAATCTCTGGAACGCGTTGCTGCTGTGAGTGCATTCTGGGTATTGGCCTAGCTGCACAGACGCCGCGGATGGACTGCCGTTTCAGCACAGGAAGTCCATGAGGGACGGGCAGAAAACGGAGCGGGAAATGTTCAGAAGCAGCAAGATGTGCCTCGACAATAAGCCCAGCCCCCAACTCTGTCTGACAATTCAGCCACTATTTTTACTGGCCCCCGTTATTAACTTAAAAATGGGCCCCATTTCCGGGAGGACGGCTTGTGTTTGCCAAGTGCCGCATGCTAACAAAAACAAATTGCTCAAATGGGAAAACATTCCCTCAAGCTGAGGATCGCCACGACAGGGGGCCCTGCAGGGGGGCTGGAGACACTCGCCCCCCTGCACCCATCTCATTTTCCATTTTGACAGCGGTGATAAATTTAGTTCCCCCACTGCACATAAAATAGCCACATCCTCCCATATCCCCATGACCCGTAACACCCCCTATCACCTCTCAGAGGGCTTCTGTAAGAGCTCTATGAGGCCAAGACAAAGGTCACCCCCCCACCCCGCTCTGCCTCCGCCAGGGCACGCCCCGAGTCCTGTAGCAAACTTCGTCCCCAGCCGTCCTGCCCCCTCCTATCCCCAGGTACTTCCCCACCCAAGGTGGATTCCAGGCTCACCTCACCCTGCTCCAGCTTCCTGCCAGCCAGAAAATGGCCGCCCTCCAGGCTTGCCAGCTGCCACAGTGGCCTCAGCACAGTAGATCTCTACAACTGTATGTTTTACTGGGAATTTCGGTTCCTTGTAACTGTCAGTTTACAAGCCTCCGCCGTTCACTGCCACCTTCCCTCTGACGCTGGATATGCCACCTTTAACAAATTTACTGTGTTAAACAGCCGCCTCTCAACTAACCCACATCGGCAATTTTACAATGTTTATAAAGTTTCGTTAACCCCTGGTCACCCCTTTGAATTCCGAATTGCCCTCGCATGGGCATGGGAGGTGTTTGTAGTGTCGGGTCGTCTGCACAGAAAAAGGGGATAAATGGCTGCATTCTGCTCACGCAGCACGGAGGCCCGCAGTAACAGCTATGTTCCCTCCATAGCCCCCCCTCCCCCCACGCCCCCAGGGTCATGGAGGCTTTGACCTTGTCAGCGTGAGAAAGACAGCAGTGAGATGGGCAATTACCCACAGTTCCCCTGGGCCGGTGGTGGGCCGTGTCACTGCAGAGTCACACTGGATGGGACGCCGGTCCCATTGGCATCACTTTCACACCCTAAATAAGACAAGAAAAAAATGAAAGACATACTCTTTCAATTTGTAGCCCCCCCCCCCAGCCCAAAAGATCCCCAAGGAAAGAGTTATTTTGTATTATTACAATCATAATTTTTTATTTTCAAATCAGTAGCCAACACTGGGAGAGAAACACGTGAATTTCCCTTAACAGGTAAATTTGAGAGATTAATCATCATAGCTGGTCTGAAAATGCTGCTCACCAATTTAAACGTGGGACAGAAATAGCAGGATCTATGACGGGGGATTGGCTTGTGTTTCACATTGTCCTGACAAACTCTGGCTATTTCATCTGTTTTTAAATGTTTAATCTCTTTAAGCTGAAAGATCTAATAAAAAAAAAAAAAACAAAAGAATAATACAATAAAAGATAGAGTGCCTAAAGATGTATAGATTTATATGAAAACTTGCTGTTTAACAGAACTACTTAATTAAAATCATATGGCAGCAGACGTGGTATAATTTTATCTGGTAATTCAAGTCTGGTATTAACTCCATCTGGAGCCAATTTGTCCAGGATTAAGAGCCGAAAAATGTACTGTTTACTCTCTCAGTCATACGTGGCAAAATGCAGCAAACACTCGCTCCTGCACACAGTCCCCAGAGTCAAAGGAAAGTTTCATAATCCCCAATTAGAGAAAGAAAAATTGCAGAAAAAAAAAATTGAGCGCTGTAAAAATGCACTAAATTCCCTTCAAAGCATTTCAGGAAATGGCAAGTAAATTCACAGAGAGGGAAAACCCACTAAGAAACGCAAAGGGGCCCTTTATAGCAGCCCCACATATTTCTGGCCATTTCTGGACACCCATAAAATAGCCGTACGATTTGGACGTCAGCACGTTATATAAGGGGCCCCCTAAATTTAGGACAGACGGGCCCCTCAGAGCCCCACCTGTCTCCGCGGCCTCCTTGGTACACCGAATCCTTCAACTCGCACTATGCCAAGGATGCACCACCCCCCTGGACCCTGCCTCCCGGGCCCCCGACCTGCCCTGGGGCCCCATCGATACCCCCGTGTCTCTGGAAATCGACATCCGCCTGACCCGGTAGGGCTAAAGATAAGACCACTTAACGACACTCCGAGCCGCCGGCCATTAAGCGATTAAGTAAGCGTGCCTGCAAATCACACAGGGGTCAGCAGAGGGCTGAAGCAAGGCCCGAACCAGCACTCGGACTGGGGGCCAAGCTGGGGGGGGGTGCAAAAACAAAACACTCTGGGGGGTGATGTCTGGGCAATATCCAAAACAGGGAAGCTACCACAGCATGACCTCACCTGCCCCCTCCTTCCCTAAAAGCCACTTTTGACACTGTTAGACACTTCCGCCCACCCCGCCAGTTCCTATGCCATGGCTTGGATTGTCCCCCCCCCCAGCTCCTGTCCCCATTGCTGCTCGCCCAGAAAGAACAGGAAGAGAAGGAGAGGGAGACATTTAAACCAGTCCGACTGTACTTTTTGGGGTGGTGGGTGACATTTTCTCATACCCAACCCAGTGCACAGACACCCCCCCCTCCCCGGCTGCTAATGCATAGAGCACGCTCTGTGTTGGGTGGGTCAAAGGTCACGGCGGGGTGGAGAGGAACAGCTGCACAAAGCCCGCAGCTCAGGGGCAGCGTCAGGAGAGACGGGCTGTCCGAGCTAAACCCAAGGCATTATGGGGAGATAATGGAGCCTTTCTTTGGTGCTTTCTGGGCGAGAAGCAGGCTGGAGACCAGAAAAACCACACTGGGCCTCGGTACAGAACCGGGTCAGAGGCCTGGGCTCACACACAGGGGGCCAAAGTGTGATAGACGGGGCCCGGCGGGTCAGCAGCCTGCTGCACCTGACCGTCAGTGTGTGTGTGTGTCAGTGTATGATTGTGTGTGTGTGTGGATCATGTTTGTATTACATTATGGGGACCAAATGTTATTTTCCTATTGTGGGGACCATTTTTCAGGTCCCCACAAAGATCTGTGAATGCAATCAAATAAGTAAAAATTCCAAAAGCCTTGTATTTTGTTTGGTTACTTATGGTCACGGCTGGGGCTGGGTTGGGGTTAGGGTTGTCATTGTTGGCATTACGACTATGCCCATAGAAGTGGACGGTCCCCACAAAGATGTGAGTACAGGTCTGTGTGTGTGTGTGTGTGTGTGTGTGTGTGTGTGTGTGTAATGCAGGCCTCTGTGCAGGCACACCAATCACACTGTGATAATTGACGTCACTAAAGCAGCAAACAGAGATGTTACCGGGGGCTCATCCTGAATCCACCCAGTAAGCAGAGGCATCATCAGCTCTGTTAGATGTTCTGCATGGTACCAGGAGGATACCAGCAGTCCAGCCTTCCCTGAATGTTGCTCAGGGGAGACTGGAACAATCAGACCGCAGAACAGCCAGGGCAAAGACGGCGTGGTGGGAGGTCTATATTTGTAGTACTCATATTAATATTTTGTCGGGGGGGCCGTGGAGGCCCAGGGTTGTGTTTGGTAATAGGGGAGAACCAGTATGGCAGCTGTGTGACTGGGGGCCGGGGATGCTCTCTGCTCTGGGGGTCCCTGGGGCCCGCGATGAGGCTGTGGGGCCCTTTGGCTGAGATGCAGAAGGGAATCTCCCCGCTTCCCCACACTGCTCGGCATTAAACTGCTGTTTAGTGCAAAGACAGAACCCTCACAAGGCCTCTGCTTTTAAAACGTTAACACACACTTTTAAAAAGCTTAATTTTGGTCACCGTACTGAATTTGCGGCTAGAAGATGGTTCAGTTTCCCTGGAGTAATGTTTCTTCCATACAGACCCCAGATCTGCAGTTTGATATTGCTTACATTTTTATGTCCCAGTTACTTTTCTCTAAAGCAGACCCCCCCCACCCAGCAGGTATAGCCAGTCCATGGAGCATTGGGGTTAAGGGCCTTGCACAAGGGCCCAATGGTGACATCCCCCCCCCCCTCCGGAATCCTAATCTAATCTGGGTGCCTCTCTTCCTGAGACTGCAGATGCTGGGAACCCGCCAGTCATTCCGGGATTTCCACTTTGGGAATAAACACAAGGTATGAAGGGGGTGGGGCTGGTGGCAGGCTCCGGCCACATACGAGGGGAGTGCAGCCTGCCTTCTGCCCTCACACACACACAGACACACACACACACACACGAGTGAATAAATCAGTGCAAACAGTCAATTGTCATACCATCCATATACAGGTACACAGTGACCTGAAATAACGTCCCCCCAGGACCACGGTGCAGCGTACAGACAGCGAGTGACAGGGAGTGGCTTTCACAGGACTTATGGTGCAAATGAAAGGACAGTGTGAAGCAGGAGGGCTGGACACAAGGGTTTATATACACTAGTGGCCAAGATTTGGAAAGCATCTTTGGCTTTAGTGTTTATAAACAATCAACGGCTGTTACTAATATATGCCGGACGATTAAATAAGTAACTTGAGCTACAGCTGAATAAAGTTCTGCGATCTCTAAAAATTGTAAGTATGTTCACAATTTTGGCCACTAGTGTACATAGTGCAATGGATTGAGAGTATAGAGTATGTAACCGGTCTGATCCAACAGAGATGTCCTACATGATGTCCAGTGACATCTCCCGTTTGATCTCAAGCTGACTGACGCGCGTAATGGGATTAGCGTCAGGGATCAGTCGGGAATGCCGGTCAAACACTGGAATTACAAAGGAACCAGGCTATTCATCCGGGGCTCAGTACCTTCTGTAAATTCACTCTCGCAACAAATTAATTGGAGTTTCGGTTTTCCGTGGTGTCTGTCACAGGAAATTCCTGGAACAATGAGTCATGAGTCGCTTAAAGACCTGCCTGAGGCTTCTGGCGGCATCAGAGCCGGACGGGGAGACGCCAACCGCAGGCTAATACGGGATCCGGGGAAAGGCGACAATCCTGGGCAGGCCTTTGCGACCAACCAGTCAGCGGAGATGCCGCTAATGGCCAAGGTACAAATTTTAGGTCCAGAAACCAAAAATCCAGACCATGATTTAGTATCAACCAACCTGTTGAGTATAAAGAGTCATAGTCACAGAATACTCAGCTGGTCGGCTGAAGTAAAATCATGGCCTGGATTTTGACTTTCTGGACCTTATATTTCCACCTCTGCTAGCGGCGAGTCGGGCTGGAGCTGCACAGACAGGTTTCCCTGAGAGATAAGAAAACGAGGAGCAATTTGTTTTATTCCTGCGACCCCCTTTCAGCAGCATCGGGCACAAAGGGGCCGGGCAGCCGTGTCGGGGGGGTCACACGTCTTCTCCCCCCCTCCCCTTTGTTCCTGCTTTCCCTCATTCCAGCGGGAACCATCTCAATCACCCCTGTGACAAATTGCCAATCGGCGGTGTATAAAGAGGCGCTGGTCCCTTTGTTGGGGGCGTTTGTTACCGCGGGGTGCAGTGAGGCGTGACGCGAGGGTACCCCGCCCTCCTGTCTCCCACCGGCCCCCCCAATGGCGGGGCTCTACTCCATAATTGGGGGAGAAAAACTAAAGTGGATCCTGCCCTGGGTTAATGGTTCCTCTTTAAGCTCCTGTCCAAAACGGGTTGGATCTCCTGGCTCGTTCAGCAGCAGCTTGGACATTTTCCCGTCTCAGCCCAATTCCTTTTCCTCCAGTGGACGCATTCAAGGCATCTTACCGACATCTTTCTAAAGCAAACCTATCTGAGGTCTGATTCAGTCCCATCCTCCCGCTAAGAGTCAGGAAACCCAAGGCAGTCACGCAGTTACAGTCACGCAGTTACAGTTACGCAGTTACAGTTGCGCAGTTACAGTTACGCGAACACCTGACCTCTCAGACAATAAAGCAGCTCATTCTTTGCAGCCTCTTTCTTGCAGGTTATAAGTTGAATCATTGGCTTGCAGACAATTTACTGCAGTCGTTTAAGCCCGGGAGGTAATTTTTTGGGGGCGGTGGGGGGGGGGGGGGCACAATAGGGCAGCAGGGGTCCTGTCAGACCCCCACCAGTCATTCTTCCCTGTTAATGCCTTTCATTTGCACCTGGCAGTAAGCCATGCACAGCTTAATTTTTCTATCGCCCCCTGGAGGCCAGTGCAGGTTGCACTTTGCCAAGAGGGGTGTAGATGAACAAACAGTTAATCTGAATACCCCAACACCCCCCCCCAACCTCGCTCCCAGGAGGAAGGCTGGCCCCACGGCATCCGAGCGAGCCGCGAGTTTACGTTTCCGTAGGAGATGGCCTCAGCGACTGCACCAGGGTCACGGGGACGGGCGAAACCAGGAAGCGTCCATGGCAACGCGGATGCGCGGGCCGGGTGGGGCCGTGGAGTCGCGGGCCGTGGATGCTGGCTACGGCCTTTTGTTCCCGGGATAATGGAGGCCTTTCAGGGCTCCTCCTTCAGAGGCCGGGATGTTTTGGCCCAAAACGGAGACCTTCGTCTGGACTGGTTTCCTTCAGGGCCCCCCATTCAAGGGTGCCGGCGTGGAAAGGGGGGGTCTCAGCGTCGCTGCACAATCCGGCTGTCGCAAGGATTCAGTCCCTTTACATTTCAACCGCGGGGGGGGCAGGAGAGGATACCTAAGCAGCATCCACAGTGCCCCCTAATTCCTGCCGAGTTATTAACAGCCTGATTGGTGGTGGGGGGGGGGAGTGTTTAGGGTCGATTAAGTGGGAAGGCAGCTAAGGGACATGAAAAACGAGACTCCAGTTAACGTCTCTGACCCATGATGCGAGCGTGATTAAAATGCCCTCGTGGCGATCACGGGCAGCCGACTAATCAGCCTGCTGTCTTTGCTCCGGGTTTAATGAGCTGAGGGCGTCATCGTGGATCTCAGCCGCCCCCCATCAGCAGGCGTGACACAGCCTAGCTTAGAAGAGGCCCCAGCGGAGCAGGCCGGGCCAAAGCCGCAACCCGCGCATGGCGTGATCCTGTCCGGCTGGCACGCCGTGCCGCTCGTTAGCGTTGGCCAGAGCTGGGTCACGCAGCATCCCGGGAATCAGACCTGGCACAGACACCATCAGTGGCACCCCCCCCCTCGGAAAGGCATCATAGCCGGGTCCCCCTCCCAAAAGTGATTAAGTAGCAGAAGGCGGTCAGACGGCAGCCAGTGAACAGACTTCTGGGTAAAATGTCAGGCCTCCTTCCTCTGGCAGCCAGCGAACTTAACCCTGTCCTGTCCGGGACGGACCAGACTGCAGGCTTTTCGCAAACAATACGGGAGCAGCGTTCCTTTAAGCCGGAGCCTGCACCTTCTCTCTCAGATGCCAGGGCCTAAACTGGACGTGGTGCTAAAGGCAAGAGGCTTGGTGAGCGTCAGCTGAGAACAAAAGCAACACACAGCCATGGCAGGACGGCTAAGCCACACAACAAAGCCACTGTTTCCCTGTGACAAGGCCGGTGTCTGCTTTCAGTATGCCTGCAGAGACCCGGGCACCTATAGGAGGGCCCTGGAGAGCGGGAGGAGAACCAGGCATATGCAGGGAGGCCCTGGAGAGTGAGAGGAGAACCAGGCATATGCTGCTGGGCCCGGGAGAGCAAGAGGAGAGCCAGAGATATACAGGAGGGCCTGGGAGAGTGAGGGTGTACTCACACTAGGCAGTTTGAACCGTGCCCAAGTGCGTTTGACCACCAAAGCACGGTTCGTTTGACTAGTGTGAGTGCTCCCAACCGTGCCCGGGCGCGGTTCGTTTA
>JAODLC010000040.1:2694422-2706639 GCA_026781145.1 Hippopotamyrus pictus | reverse complement strand
TAGCCATGAGGACACATAGCCCATAGCCATGTGGACACATAGCCCATAGCCATGAGGACACATAGCCCATAGCCATGAGGACACATAGCCCATAGCCATGTGGACACATAGCCCATAGCCATGAGGACACATAGCCCATAGCCATGTGGACACATAGCCCTCAGAGATAACTGACACAATGAGCTCAAAGGGCTCCTGATGAGCTAATTGAGATGCTGGTTATTTAGCCAAATCCATCCACCAGTCATAATGATTCTTACAACCGAGTGGCCAAGTGTTCAAAGCAGAATGAAAGCCTGAAATTGCACTGGCTATTCAGGCCTGGGGATTAGTGACTTGCAGTCACCTGTCCTGGCTGTGAGAAGCCCCTCCCCCAGCCAGTCTAACCCACTACCCCCAAGACGGCCATTACTCTGGGATTAAAGACACCTTCAGCCCAGATCACACAGCTCAGCACTGGCCGTGAGACAAAGGCTGTGATGTAACAGCCTCCCCTTGTACTTGTTTGTTATGCGTCTGCTAAATGCATAAAGGGAAGCGTCAAGGCTCAGCATTTTCCTGAGAATAAACAGCAGTACGTTCCCAGACGTGCTGTAGAAAGTTAGCCACTGTGCCATAGATTCAGAGGTGCTGTTTCTCAAATTAAATTAGGGCCGAATGCAGAGGCAGTCTGGCTCAGGGCTGTCTGACATGCTGAATCCATTTACGGGCTTTTCCGCATTATTGCATCATACAGAGTGTCGTGCTGCGGATTAACTGTCCGTCCTTTAAAGCAAAACCGCAGCAAATGGGCACTTTATTATGATTTAGTCTAATAAGAAAGTACAGTGCGGCTGACGGGTCTCAGGTCGCGGCTGACGGCTCTCGGGTCGGGGCAGCGGCGCTCGGGGACGGGACGCGCTTGCAGAGGGACGTGAATCGGCGCTGAGCTCCCTGAGAGCGGGTGGCAGGTGAGTCAGGGCTCACCGGGACTCTTAACAAAGACTCACATCAATGCGGTGTAATTACACTCCAGGAATTAGCCGTAGAGTCGGGTGGCGCTCCGCCCCGCCGGATCTCGCGCCCCCATCAGACAGTTGACTTTGGCTGCCGATCGCGGCTCGTCAGGATGAATATTGTGCTGTCTCCGCGCGCCTCTGTGGGCTAGCCTCGCTTCTGCTTTCTGTCTCCCTGTCAGACATAAACAGCTCCAAGACAAACAGGAGAAAAATCTTCCCCGTTGTGAAGGCTGTGATTTGCTGTGAGTGTGGGCCGGCCGCTCCTGTAACAGGTGATAATTACGTACGTGGGGGGGGGGGGGCAGGTAGGACACAATGCACCGGGGGGGTGCCGGTCACCTGATCCGGCTCCACATGGGGAGGCTCTGGCCCGTGCTGTGTATCATTTAGAGTCGCACTCGGTGCCAAACATTAAACTCACACTTTCAAAGGTTGGTTTTGGTTTAACTGCCTTTTGTTCAAATTCTCAGCATAAAAGCGTCCATTAATACGTGACCCTGACAGCCTGCAGGTGCTTGGAATCGACTTCAACTTCTGCACCATTGTACGGCCTGCAACCAGAACCAGAACTAAATGGACATTCACTAACTGTAAGTGAGATTAGCTCTGGACTGCTGATTTTAATGTGGGAGACCAGAGTTACCCCACCCCTAGGGGGCTCCCTCCATTCTTAGAATTTGAAAAAAAAAAAAAAACAGGAAGATGGTATTTTAAATCAACAATCCATTCCCTGTCTCCTGAGAATGGTCGCATTCTACAAACCCAAAGCCTGCATTACCAAAGACAGGCCAGTTTTGGCTCAATTTCCATAAGAGGTCAATAGTGCAATTTTTTTTAAAGAAACTTGGATATTTTTTCTGGTAGACATGCTATAGACATTTTAAACATGTCTATAAAATCCATTTCACTCCAATGAATGCGCCTGCAGAATCTACAGCTTTCTCCCAATTGACAAAATTACTCAACAACCGTCAGCCCAGAGCTGACAGACCATTTCCATGCCCCCTCCCAAAACTCCCCTCTACTCCAGCTATCTGATCAGTCGCACATTCTCACTTGCTGTAAGTGGGTCAAGCTGTGAGCGGTGGGGCCAGAATAGCTAATGGGGGGGGCGCTGTCCCTGTGGTCACTGGCAGCCCAGTTGCGCGTCCCCTCCATGGGCAGCTGCCAGGCGGGGCCGCGCAAACGGCGATATCTGCAGGTGCATAAAAATGCCGACTGGTCAGGAATGGGCACGCGCTTGCATCACTTTTAATAAAATATTTTACGTGAAAACATACATCGATGTACGTCCCCAACAAGGAGTGGCAAGTATTTGAATCGCTTAGACAACTTAAATTTAATTATCTGTTCGTTGCATCAGATTCATCGTTCACGCTTAGAAGTAAACCTGACGAGGAAGGCTGTATGTAAACTATTACATCTTCCCGCAGCTTTAAAGATCTCAACATAATAGTTCTCAAACCCAGTGGGCGAGAATGTGCGTTACATTGTAAAACAGACTCGTTTACGACAGTTAACCATCGTATTAACACCACAATCCCGTCCTCTGATCGACACCATCTAGTGCAGTGAGTCCGCGGTAAGTGTTCTACAAGGTCCCGTATTGGGGAAAAGAAATGACCTATTGTTTTGTAGATGAATGCAGCATAAAGACCAAACGTCATCTTTAAAAAGACTACTTTACATTTATACTACGATATAATATAGAGGTGCAAAAATCAAAAGGACACTGCGGTTGGGAGCTGGTTGAACGGGTTTAAAGGCGTACGGTGGCACCGCGCAAAGTGTGGCAGTCGGGGTTACTGCAGGACACAGCGGCCTTTGACATTTAATCCGATGATCAAGTAAACACATGTTTGGAAGCCCACATTATATAAAGCGGAGTCCAATTTTAACCGTTTGATATAAGAATAAATCAAACCCCAACACTAATTATACACCCAGCCTGCGGAATAAACACCACGCTAGGGATTCGCTTGTGTTAGTATGTGTGCTCGGCTGCTTCCCCGCGCCTTTATGTGAGTGCTGCCATGTTTGCATTTTCGTCTTATGATGCGCGAGTTTCTTCTGGATGTTTCGTTTCCATTTTTGGCTTATCGGCGTCTCCAAATCGCGCATGGTTTGTATTCTGAGACGAGTTTGCAGCGTGCACCCCTGACCTGTGCCCCATGCATATGCAGCCAGTCCCGCATAAATGCCTGGAGGACGGATGGAAATAAGTTTTACACTTTTAAACTGTCACATTTATTTCGTATGTCACGAAGAAAGGAGAGAATTGGATTATATATATATTTTTTTAATGTTTGATTATATATAGGCTACATTAAAAAGTAAGCCTGTATGTTTTCAAGCATGGTTCAAATTTAATATTTGATTGAGGCTTACGCTTGAACGATGATCTTGCGTATTTCTTAATTGAATCATAAGTAAACCGAAGATGAATTACAAGTAACCTACTCGGATTTCAACCGAAAACCGCGGTATTAACGGCGTAACTTTCTACTGACTAAAGGGCCGGATAAAATTTCATGTGTCTGTTAGCGCAAAAATATGGATGTGCTACGTATGTCAGATGCAGTTAAGACTTCAACACGGCCAAATTTATTTCCGAGAATGAGGGCGGTGAGAGGGAGCCATCACAGGGCGCGCTGTCATTTAAAGATTAACCGAGGCTACCAAAGCCGCGAGGAAGCGCTGCCGCAGCTCATTCCGAGGCTATCGGATCCGTGTATCATGCTCACTCACAGACACACAGTGCAACCGGACGCCGCGCCTTCCTCGACTTCTTAAAACAATCACATAAACCTCGTTTTACAGCTCACGGCTGGTGTACGCTTCATCTGCCGCACTTGATATTTTGGGAAGTATTTCTGTCGTAAAATAGGGAGGGTGCATATCCTATATAAATCTTAACCTTTCAGTAGGGTGTAAAGAGTTAATGGTAACACTTTACTTGACGGGCACAAATAATGTAGGCTTAGTCATATACTATTACCTATGTAATAATTAACCGCAAACTAATTCTTAGTTATATACTCATCTGACGTTTATTCATCTTTAATGAATCGTGACGCATCTTTTATCTCAAGCAGCGACTATGTAAATTTGTTCATGATTTGTACTTAAGTAGTAACTGAGTTATTACTAAGTATTTGTGCTCCATCAAGTAAAGTGTTATTGTATTGTGACGATCAGTTACATTTATTTTAAAAATGAGCGGTAGACAATTCTGGGTCACATTCGGTAACATCTGTCCTACATGGAAATTAAACAAAATAACTTTTAAACTCTTCCTCTATTTGAAAGCGCACCGTAGTTTTCATTTTTCTTCTTTAATATAGTCGACGTTCCAAAGTCTATCCCGGCTAAACCCCAGCCAGGACGCATATCTACTCTTCTCTCACGGACGCAAACACACAGGGATCCAGGGGAATTCGGATACTTGAATCCCGTTCTGCCCCCCTCGGTCTCTGGGGAAGGTGGATGCGACTTCAGAGCCTGGTCAATCGGGTAATCTGTTCCTCCCACTGGTAACCGAGCAGCCCGAATGAGAGCTGCCTTTGTAGCAAACATCATCCGCCAGACCCCCTACGTTATTCGATCACCATCCCCAGAGTAAATTTGCACAAGGGCTCCTGAGAGGTTGGTTGCGGCCTCCCCCCACGGTTAACACGGAAGGCAGCCTGTTGATTATACCGTTTTAATTAAGCGCTCGACGGCTCTACAGCCTGTTTGATCTGCAGACCACCGAGATTATCTTTGTTCACTGGCTAAAACGTACTTATGCAGAGGCAAAACAGGAGCGAGAGGGAGATTTATTGGAATAAAGTTTATAAACGATTCCCATTCGGGATTTAATATCTGACATTAGCAAATCAATTCCTCAGCACCACGTTTTAACTCTATTGTTTCTCCGAGGATAATAGGTTAATGTTGTCATTATTGTTCTGATGCCTTAAAATGGTGTATTTAAAATATTAACGTTAAAGTAACGTCTGATATGAATTAAGAATTAAAATGAAAAGATCCACTGACAGAATATGGTCGCAGCTGAAAGGCAGGCCTAGGCACGGAAAGTGGCGGACAGGGTGTTGGTTCCACTCTCCGGCCAAACGATCCTGCGGGGTATTGTTCTTGGACCGATAGTAATGACGGGCTGCAGAGAAATATGGATTGGACAACCTGAGAGTTATCACATTTCCATGTAGAATTTCTCCATGTAAATCTAAAACTTAATAAAAGCCCAGGTTAATTTGAAACAAAAAATGCATGTTGCTCATACTTTTGCATGGCGCTCTGTTACCGGAGTAGCGCTTTGTTTATTGATATATAACGATTTGGCTCTTTGGACCATCAGTAATAGCTACTTTTCGTGCTTTCCAGACCTTTGCTGCAGAGGAGGGTCCTGAGTGAGGTCAGATCAGAGAAACATCAGAGCATTGTTTCCAGGCTTTTGCTAATTTATCTTCATTGACCTTTGCGTGCGCTGATAACAGGAGAATTCAATCAAGCGAGAGGGAGGCAGGGGTCGCCTTTGCACCAAAATACATCAGTGTGCTTATTTTAGGGCAAAGCAGACCTATTACGTCCTTTGGGCGGCTGGGGGGGCGGGGGGGCGCCTTCTTTTCAACATGTTGACGTGAATTAAAAGAAGGAGGCGTACGGCGTGTCCGACAGTGATTTATCTCAGGCAAATGTAAACGCCCTTGTCTGTTTTGTATACCTGCTCTGTAGTTTATCTGAACTCGGGAATACTCGGGTCAGGGCAGAAAAGTAAATAAAAACACGGCTACATTAAAGGGGCCAAATCTTACCGTGTCACTTTTTAAAAAGTTTCTGATAGAGTGCTGAAATTATAAGCAGACTCAATTGCTCGTGACACGTGAAATGAATTTTCGCACTCATAACGACCAATTATAACTAGATTGTTAAAAAATTATAAATATTCTATTATGCTTATTTCGTAATCGGCTGCAGGGCGATAGGGGCCATTCGGAACTGGGATAGTGATATAAAATAAAATGTGCCCCCCGCCGACACAGTGATGTTTATATGATGAACGCATTTTATAACCCATGCATGTGATATTTGTCGTGCAAATGTCCGTGAACGTGTAAACACACAAATCTCTGGAGTGAGAGTGCGACTAGGGGCGGCCGGAGTCCCGCCCTCGCCCGGGACCAGCTGAGCCTCATTGGCTGGACTCCGCGGTGGGAGAGTCGCTCCAAGTCGCTTCTTTACCAAACTTAGCTGGGGAGGTAACCCAGAAACCGCGGCGATCGCCCGAGCGCTGGGAGGACTCGCTATGCAGAACCCTTCTGTTTTTCCCTCAAAATAAAGTTTTGGTGCTCATCGGCAGTACACTGCTGCTATAGGATACGCCGATCTACAAAGATTTTTTCTGCATTTTATTTTTGTTCCACATAGTCCTGCTTTTGGCTTACACTGCAGGGACAAAAGTTTGTTTTCTGGACACAAGACCGTCCGCGAGTCATTTTTAAGACACTGGGATTTACAGCCGGTAAAAATGCATGGGATTTGGGGTCTGGATATCGTGGTGCTTTTGCTGACACTTCTGTGCGATCACTCGGTGCTTGCGGACGCTTTCGGGGACGAGGACGAGATGACCTGCGATCCTATCCGGATATCTATGTGTCAGGATCTGGGATACAACGTGACAAAGATGCCCAACCTGGTGGGAAACGTGTTGCAGTCGGACGCAGAGTTACAGCTGACAACTTTCACCCCGCTCATCCAGTACGGCTGCTCCAGTCAGCTCAGGGTCTGTTCGTCTTAATTAGCTTTCCCGAAATTGTGATTTATTTTTTTGGCTGTTCATGTATCCCTGGTCACGCAATAAAATGTAATGTGATTATAGCAGTTATACATGCTTTAGTGTTTTTAAGAGGAAAGGTAGACCGCGGTATCAACACAGTTTTTGACTCCCGGACATGGTTTTGTAGGTAGCCTATATATTTGCTCTTATTTAAGGGAGCCCTTAAATCTCAGCAGTTTCTTGTAGCAATTTCCTGCGGCGGTTATGGATGTAAACCCAATGCGACCGCTGTGAAAATCCGATGTTTCCTATTTCCAGCGCGAAACCCAGCGCGCACTAAAGTTTATTCGGCACCTTATTCCTGAACCTGTCCCTTCGCCGTACGCTTGCCTATTTTGCTTATCACTGTTTTTACCTTAGCAATTTACCTCATTTCCTTAAACAGCGGATATAAAAACGCACTTTTTTTTTTTTGCTTATATGCCGGTAATTTGAAGACAGGATGCAACGTTGCACAAAAGCGTCTTAAGTCTGGATATAGAAATTTGCGCGATGCGTGATGATAGGGTAATTAATTAATAGAAATTTACTTGTAGTAAGTTTTAGTTTTAGTCTTCTTCTCTTTTTCGTAGGTATAATTTGCTGGGTTTGTGCCTCCTTGGATCGAGCGGCTTTTGACGCTCCGTCTCCTCTCACGTTCTTCCACAGTTCTTCCTGTGCGCCGTTTATGTGCCCATGTGCACCGACAAGGTTCCCATCCCCATCGGGCCCTGCAGCAGCATGTGCCAGTCCGTGAAACGCAAGTGCCTCCCGGTGCTGACGGAGTTCGGCTTCGCGTGGCCCGAGCTTCTCAACTGCAGCCTCTTCCCGCCGCAGAACGACCAGAACCACATGTGCATGGAGGGCCCGGGGGATGAGGACCCCCCGTACCACACCATCCGCACCCTGCAGCCCATGGAGGAGGAGTGCCACGCCCTGGGCTCCGGGCCGGAGCAGTACACCTGGGCCAAGCGTAGCATGAGCTGCGTGCTGCAGTGCGGCTACGACGCCGGCCTCTACCCACGCCAGACCAAGCTCTTCGCCGACGTCTGGATGGCCGTCTGGGCCGTCCTCTGCTTCCTGTCCACCGCCTTCACTGTGCTTACCTTCCTCATCGACTCCTCGCGCTTCTCCTACCCCGAGCGGCCCATCATCTTCCTCAGCATGTGCTACAACATCTACAGCGTGGCCTTCATCGTGCGCCTGACGCTGGGCCGCGAGCGCACCTCCTGCGACCTGGACGAGGCCGCCGTACCCGTGCTCATCCAGGAGGGCCTCAAGAACACGGGCTGCGCCATCGTCTTCCTCCTCATGTACTTCTTCGGCATGGCCAGCTCCATCTGGTGGGTGGTGCTCACGCTCACCTGGTTCCTGGCGGCCGGCCTGAAGTGGGGCCACGAGGCCATCGAGATGCACAGCTCCTACTTCCACATCGCCGCCTGGGCCATCCCGGCCGTCAAGACCATCGTGGTGCTGATCATGCGGCTGGTGGACGCCGACGATCTCACGGGGCTCTGCTATGTGGGCAACCAGCACGTGGACGCCCTGACGGGCTTCGTGGTGGCGCCGCTCTTCACGTACTTGGTGGTCGGCACACTCTTTATTGGCGCCGGACTGATGGCGCTCTTCAAGATCCGCTCCAACCTGCAGAAGGACGGCACCAAGACGGACAAACTAGAGCGGCTGATGGTGAAGATCGGCGTCTTCTCCGTGCTCTACATGGTGCCGGCCAGCTGCGTGGTCGCCTGCTACTTCTACGAGATCTCCAACTGGGGCGACTTCCGGCGCTCGGCGCACGACTCGTACCTGGCAGTGGAGATGCTGAAGATCTTCATGTCGCTGCTGGTGGGCATCACGTCGGGCATGTGGGTCTGGTCAGCCAAGACGCTGCACACCTGGCAGAAGTGTTCCGGCCGGCTGGTCGGCTCAGGCAGGACAAAGAGGGGGGGCCGGCCCGGTGGCTGGGTCAAGCCAGTCAAAGGCAGCGAGACGGTGGTGTGAGGATGCAGAAATGGCCTGGAGCTGAGGGTGGGGGGGTGTGTGGTTCTTAGGACCCTCCCCAAGGCAAGGGACTGCAGGAGGAGATGGGACAAGAGCACAGCGCCCCCCCCCCCCCCCCACACTGACAGCGGGTCACGGGCAGCCCAGGTGATGCATGAGGCCTCCTGTGCAGGTTTGACGGGCTTCGCTTGGGGGCGCCGTCCTCCAGCCACCCTGTGACAGCGGAGCTGGACGGCAGTCATGTGATGGCGGTTGTGTGACAGCCTCTGTCCCTCCTTATGTATTTTTAAGAGTACTTTGTTCTTAGTTTCTGTTCTTGTGTTTTTAAATGAACCTTACACTGGACAGTGGTAGCGCAGATGTCTTATGAAAGAAGTGAAGTGTGGACTGACAGCGTCAGAGCGCTCGCATCGGGCCTGGGGAGGGGGGTGTGGCTGGGTGGGGGATGATCCCCCTCAATTTTAAGCTGCGCTGATTCCAAGCCCAGACGCAGGAGCTGAACTTCAATGGTGCTTGGAGAAGAGTCTCACTTTTTAAAGTTTGGTCCTCAGCTGTTTGGATGGGTTATTTTGCTCACAAAGGTGAGAAAATGCATTTTTAAAGTGTTTCCATTCATCCTCCATGAATCCTGTTTAAGTCTTATTGCTCTCAGTTCACTAGCTCTTGTTTCAGTGTGTTTTTGAGGTTAGAGACGCAGAGACTGTGGAGAATCAAACCATTATTTTGATCATAATTCTCCTGGGCCGTCCAGTGATCTTGTTTTGGTGGTATTTCGAAGAGCTCGAATGCGGAATCGCAGCACATGCTATGTCGCAGGAAACTGACGGCAGTGAGGAGCGAAGGTTCAGCACACGCCGCAGTTACGTTGGTGATGAACTCAAGGGCACTGAGTAGCTCTGCAATCCCTGAAAGGGCTTTTCTGTTAGCCCTTTGAATGTATGTAACTCAGAAGAAATCATTTTTAAGGGTCCAGGGACAAGTACATTTTGGTAGCAATACTTAGGCTGGGACACGGTGAAGTACTTTAAAATATTTTTTTAAAACAGGCGTTTTGTTATTACTGTATTATAAAATGCTAATTTATCTTTGTACAAACTAAGAAAAAAACTTCTTAGTTCCACCTTATTTAAGAACACTTTTGTATCAGAAGAAAAGATATTAAACTTTTTGTTTTTAAATTGCTCTGTGTTGAGTTTTTCTGTTAATAGGTATGATAGCGTAGCGATATGGTAAATGTGTACATAGAAGTAAAACCTTTTGTTTTTGCTTATAAAATATAGAAACTGTAATTTGATTATTATAATTATAATGCGTTTGGCGAATTTCCAATGATTCTACTATTATATGCTGAATAATTGAGTTTAAGTGAGATTAAATTATTTAAAAATTCTCCTGTTAGCATCTATTTACCGTTCTTTTTGATGCGGCAGCGTTTCTGTGTGCTGCGACCGCCCTCTCGTGTCCAAATGTAATTACGACAGATGTCTAGGGTAGAACTCAGACCCACATCAAAGCGGTCTGTGCTAGAGAAACGCACCTCGTAAAACGGCTGCATGAAACCCACTCGATTCATTTTAAAATTAAATATAAACTTTAATAGCGAAAAAACATGGTTTTCATATGGAAAGTTGTACTGTAGACAACAGTATAAATATTTTACATTTTTTTTTCTTTTTTTGTTAGAAAAATATGATGAATCCTAGTATTAAAAACATAGAGTTCAAGTTAAATTCATGAAGCAGGAACATAAACATATGGGTAAATGCTTCTTTAACGTACATTCAAAGGTAAAGCCCAGTTTTGTGGGAAGCTGAAACTGCCGCCTTGGCCGAATCAGCTTCACCCTTGAGAACCCAGGCCGGCATGCGCTAACCGCATGCATCATGGTGCTGCCGTCTCCCCGAAGACCCGGCGCTGCGGTAGGAGACAGCGCCCTGAAGGTGGCGCTGCACCATCATCAGAATGGCTTAATCTGGATAATCAGAGAAGGCCCATTCGGGAGACACTGGTAATGTATGCAGCCATTGCACATGTGCAGAGAGAACAAACCACCACCCACACCCCCCCACTCACACAGCACCCCTTTATAAAAACCTTCTGAAGGTCATTTCAATATACATATACACGCATAAATGCATGCCTGGGATAGCAAGCAGCCCCCCCCCGCCCGTGCCAGGTGGGAAGATGGACGGATATATATGCCCCCACAGATATTACCCTGAGATGCTTTAGGAAAGATACCGATGCCATCAGTAGTTCAACCACCTCAGACCAGCACAGCTCCCCCCCTCCCCCCCACCCACCCAAATCTGTTCCCTGTTAATTTAACACGAAAAAATAACATAGTATCTGGCCTGAGGTAACAGAATTTCCATACAAAGTGCTATGCAGTGGCACATGTCAGGAGGCATAGGAGCTGCTCAGAAGTAAACATATATGTATGTCAAAATATACAGACATATACATATTCATACGCAAAGAGCGTGACGGGGAATCAGCAGATGATGGTTTGGCTGCCTGAGAGGAGCCTGGTGCAGTCAGCGATGACTCTGAATCGTTAGATTCGTCAGCACCTGGGCACCAGGATGCATCCGCATGTCTTCTGTGCCAGGACCTCCCCCCCCCCTCACAGAACGGCTGAAGTGCTAAGTCCACACCAGGCGGGCGGCATCATTCTGGTGAGAGAGATGAAGAGAGAGAAACAACGTAAGTAAATCCGGAACGTTCCGTCCACGACTGTCAGGTACCCGTAAAGGCAGCGGTCCGACCCCACGTTGTGTGCTGATGTGACCCACCAATCCCAATGCTGTCACCCCAGTGTTCCCACTGGCATTTCCTGACAGGATTATCTGCTTTTTCCCAACAGGATCTGTACTTCACTGGGCATATTGCCTTGCAAGAAAGAACTACCCCCCCCCTTTAGCAGGCTGTGCCCCCTCCCTCTATGTACTACTGTAACCCCCAGTGAACAGGAAGAGGATTCACCAGCTCGTTTGGAGAGGACCAGGGCTCTGATACTCACTCCTTTGGGCTGCCGAATACATCACAACTGAAACGAAAGTTTGAGAACGTTGAGATCGGGCCGGAATTTTGTTTTTGAAGGTCAATGCCGACGTTCGTTCAGAAAGCGGGGTGGGCTGACAAACCTAGGCTCCTGCTGCGGGAACATCTCCTCCTCTGGAGCACCACCGCCAGGGCGACAATGAAAAGGACGCTGACCAGCACACATGCGACGACGATGATGACGCTGTCCGGCTGCGGCGGCTCGATCTGCGGACCTGAGCGGGAAATAATCAGCGAGTTCCGACAAGAATCACGACATTAGCATTAGTTCAAATACACGAACTCGTGGCCATAGGTGGAAATTAGCGGGAGAACATTTCAAACTGGATTTAAGGAA
>JAODLC010000040.1:2628615-2682755 GCA_026781145.1 Hippopotamyrus pictus | reverse complement strand
TGTGGCTCATCAGAAGCCGGGTAGGATGGAAAACCTACTGGATAGTAGCTCTCCAGGACCGGAGTTGGAGACCCCTGACCTAGAGCAATGGACCTCATTCTTTAAGCTAATTCCAAAGTTTGGTATTTTCTTAGTGTGTTTCCGTAGTGCACTTCAGTTCTCTTTTGATGTCATACCGCACGCAAGTTCTGAAATGGTGCAGCTTAGTGGATCAGGGTTGTCAGGTGAATCTGATGGCTTATCTCTCCCAGCTCCCAAGCAAAAACGTGGACCGTCTGGGAGTCCACAAGGACTGGGTTCAGAGATACTGGTTTAAAATGCATGGATTTGTGTTGTAGGTGGACGATTCCATTCACATAGCAGAGGCCCTGCTCTCTGACCTGTCTGGCTACCCCTCCTTGGTGAGGCTCTCCAGCGACCTTCAGGAGCAGCTGCGCGCCTACGAACAGGAGCAGTTCACCTCCTGGTCACGGGAGATCCAGACCGGCCTCTCTGACCCCAAATCTGGCATCAGGTGATCGTGTGTTCTGCCCCCACTGATTCAGAATGAACCATGACGAAAATGGATTTTCTCCAACCAAACTGCACTTGGTTGCGTCAAGCTGAGTCAGCCACCAAAATGTGTGGTTTTAACCCGAATGTTCATTGCAGCAACAGATGCGTAATAAAGGAAAAACTTTGGAGAAATTGCAATTTTGCAGTGTCAGTCCAATATGTTACAGTATGGGCATCAGATCATACCAAAGCAGTCTATAATTAGATGTTATTGAGTAGTAATGGTATTATTTATTCTTGCCTCACCATATACATCAGCTACTTGCGTGTTGACAAGCGACTTTCTTTCATGGTTACGACTGGAAAGTGAGTGTTTCTGCCTCGAGCAGCAAGCGTGTCCGTTTAATTGTGAATCTCTCTTTTTCACCATTAAGTGCTGTAATCAGATGATGGCATGTTGCAAGCGATCATTTTTATCGAAGTGTCTCCTATTAAAGCAAACTCGTCTCCATTTCCTGTTTAAAAAAACCACGCGTCTGAGCGGAGTTTGGAGGATCTGGTTCTGAATGAATGACCTGCCAATGAATGGCGAAGACCTGCCATCATTCACGTGTCACGGTGTGGGAGCCGCAGGTCACCTTACCGTGGCAGTTTGGTAAACCTGGCACCTTCCCCCCTCGATGCAGTCTGCAGGCCAGTAACCGCGTAATGGAGCTGGACCACGCCGACGGCAAGCTGAAGATTCAGTACTCGGACCGGCTGGTGACCCTCCTCAAAGAGGTCCGCCAGCTCTCGGCTCTGGGCTTCACCATCCCTGCCAAGATCCAGCAGGTCGCCAACACGGCCGATAGGTTCTACCGACAGGCTCTCGTCCTCAAGCAGGTAGTCTTCCGTTTCTCAAGCAGGGCCTTCTGACATCCAAAGAGGTGGTGGCCTTGCCTTAATGTCTTCTCGATTCATTGCAGGTGGCGCATTTTTACAACACAATAGACCAGCAGATGATTCCATCCCAAAGACCAATGATGTTGAATTATGCTCTCGCTTTCGAACAAGTGATCAAGGTGAAGTTGACTTTGTTGGTAATTTAATGCACGCTGTATGTTCCCTAATGGGGAAACAAGAGACTTAAAAGCTGTGGGCTTTGTGTGTTTGGATTGTTTTCCCGGCGTAAAGCAGAATCCAAAGTCCCACTCACGGGAATCGGGGGGCAGGCTTCAGATCACCTGGGACAACCCCAAGGAGCTGGAGATGTACATCAGCAAGCTACAAACTGCGGCCGAGCGCCTCTCCGTGGAGAATCGGAAACTGAGGAGATGGCACAAAGACTTCACAGAGAAGGTTTGGCGCTTTCGGAAGGCTGGCGGTCCTGGTTGGTGTTGCTGGACGGAGCGTTCGCTCCCTTCCTTCTAGGGCAAACGGAGACCGATGACGGTTGGTTGACACTCTGACCTTTGCAGGTGATGACGCTGATGAACATTGACCTGTTACGGCACCAGCAGCAGTGGAAGGACGGGCTGCAGGACCTGCGCACTGGGTTTGCCACTCTGGAGGCCCAGGTAGGCTTGGCTGAGCTGGAGGAGCGATGGCTTTGGTCATGGAGGAAGTTATGTATGGAAATGTTGCTTTAAGCCAGTGTTGAAGGAGAATCCCTGAAATATCAGAGTTGACAGAACAGCATTCCATATCTGTTTGAATTTTACCCTGAGAGGGAACTCCAGTTCTCCGGGCTGTTGGGTTAGGGTTTGTATTTGTTGTGTAATTTTTTTTTTTTTTGCTGAGTGAACAGCATCCTGATATTAACTTCAGGGCTTCCGTCCGGGAGACATGCGAGCCTGGAGACAGCACTGGAACCACCAGCTGTACAAGGCCCTGGAGCACCAGTACCAGGCTGGCTTGGAGGCCCTCAGCCGGAACCTACCTGAGATCCACATGGACCTCACCTTCAAGTGAGTTTTCAGAACCTGCGAATCCAAATCCACAGGCCTCACCCTGTGGTACAGCAAGCCATGCAGAATGAAGCACAGAAAACAATGGAGGTGGGCAGAGTAAAGCCCTGGTTAACAGACATGTGATACAGGCCTCTGTGAACCTTGCTGAGATAAGTAGGATTTTTTTGGTGGCTCTTCTCTGTGGGGAATCCGGATGTGTCTCTTGCACATTCTTTATGTATCTTGTGTGTTCCCTAAATCTGTGGCGTTTCCCTTTTGCCTTTCCAAGACAGGGGAGGCTGCAGTTCAGACCACCATTTGAGGAAGTGAGAGCCAAGTACCTCAGGGAGGTTAAAAGGTTCATTTCCATCCCCAACCAGTTTAAGGGCGTCACTGAAGTAGGGGAGGAGCCTATTTTTTCCATAATGATCGACCGGAATGCCAGCGGCTTCGTCACCGTCTTCAGCAAGGCGGAGGACCTCTTCTCCAGGCTCACACAAGTGCAGGACAAGTTCAAGGTGCGTTTGGCCTGCCGCTGGTAGGAGGGAATGGAAAAGGCCTGGCTCCCCTTTTGGTATATGTGGAGAATTCCCGCTGTCTTGTCAGCGTGGAGGGATTTCACTGCCGTGCCAAGAATAGGTTTTTTTTTTTTTTTTTTTGTTGCTTCAGTGATTTGACAACATGCAGGGGATTCTCCAGTCAGCAGAGTGTGTTATTTTAGGTAGGGGTTCCCAAACCCTGGTCCACGGTGTAGTGGAAGGCTCTTGGCTTTGCCCCTTTCTGCATATTTTTTTCTGCATATGGTTGCTTTGTTTTGCTAGGAGGAACATGAGTTGGAGCTGCTCATGTGAGCCAGTATCTTTCTGACACTGTTTGGTGCAGCAGTGTCGTCAGCCGTGGTCCGTGGTCAGCGCTTTTGGGGACCCATTTAGAAGGCCGGTGTTTCTGACAGTCTGGAGCGACGCCGTTATGTTCCGCAGTTTTGAGTTTCGCTTCCCATCAGCTTTTTGTGAGCTGAAGTCACAGTGGGTGGCCCCAGTCACATTGGAACACCAAACTGGGAGCTGTGGCAATGTTCTGATGCTTTCTGCAGGAGTGGGTGGTGCTGGGCCAGGTGGATATTGATGGTCTGGTGCAGAAACACCTCCACACCGTGCATGACTGGGAGAGAAACTTCAAGGCCTTGAAGACTAGAGGAAAGGAGTCTGAGCGACTACCTAGGTAACCCGGCGAAAAGGGAATCCACCTGTCTTTAAATGGTGCAGGATTCCGCGTGCCAAATTTAGCTCAAAATTAACCCCAGGAAACACAACCTGAGAAATGAGTGTGTCCTTCCATTTCTCAAAGGAAGTTTATTAAGGTCCCAACTTGAAGGGGGTGTTTCCCTTAATCCTAGCCTGTGTTCTGAATCAAGGAACTGAAAAACTTCCCTGTTTAGACATAAACAGACAGAAAGGCACGCACTTGGGCCAGTCTCTCAGAACAAGCATGAAAACACGTTAACTTTCCCTTTGAGCACCAGGCCTCCTCTGGCTTGGGTCAGACATGCAGGAGTCGGATATTTCAAAGCCCAGTTTGGCCTGTGACCAGCCAGCACGTCTCAGACTAGGGAGTATCAGTGCACTCATCCAGCCACCATGAGGTGTGAATTAAATGATGTCCTATGCTGTATGGTGCTCGTGAGAATTCAGCAGCTTACACACACACACACACACACACACACACACACACACACACACACACACATATATATATAGATGACTGATACTGGCACCTAGTTTGGAAAGTAATTGTGCTTTGTTTTTTTTTTTTTTTAAATTAATGCAGTAAAAGTGCCGTAATCACCCAAACTCTGCTGGGCTATTCTCTACTTGCTCTAATCGGAATTTATCTCCTCAGCACTGAAAGAGTGGACTGCTTAACCATCAACTGCGAGCCTGTGAAGGCTGCCATTGACGATTTGATCCAGAGGCTGTTTGACGCTCTTCTTATGTCTCTGAGGAAATCTGTCCAGGGTAGGATACTCTACTTCTGTTTCTTATTCTCTCACTTTCATAGATAGAGAGATGGATACTTTATTGATCCCGAAGGGAATTTAGGCATCCAGTAGCTCAAAACACACAATAATAGACATAATATACACGGTAATAGAATAAAACACAAGGCCTGCAGATGTAGATAGTGTGTCCATGGCCTGGGGTACAAAAGACTTCCTCAGTCTGTCTGTAGAGCAGGACTGTGATGTCATTCTGCCACTAAACCGACTCCTCTGCCTGGAGACTATGCTGTGCAGGGGGTGGCTGTCATTGTCCACGGTGATCATATGTGCCTGCTTGACTCTCATCCTGTCACTGCAGGTCACATGCAGGACATCGACAACTTCGTCACGCAAGCCACGGAGACACTGTCCGTCCGGCCGGAGAGCATCGATGAGATAGGGGAGGCCAACCTCAAGCATGGACAACTTCTCGGCAGGAAACCAGAAGTACGCATTGTGGTGTTATGCTCTGGAGAGACATTTACGTAGGCAATTAAATGGAGTGAGACAGCCTCATGTTCACCTGTGCGATAAGGAGTGCGGCTCGACATGACCGTAGATATTCTTAATCTCTAAATATTAATGAATGTTATGATGACCTTAAAGTCTTGTATCTGCACAGCTTCTCGTGACACGTTTTGGGTCAAACATTCCCGCAATTTTATCTGCAACACTTTCCTGGGTTGCAGATACTGCCGCAGTTCCAGGAGGTGGAGGACAAGAACAGATTGCTGCGCGTGGTGGCGGGCGGGGGCCTCGACTCTATCGGGGCCCTGAGGGCTAAATGGGACAAATTCGAGCTCATGATGGAGAGCCACCAGCTGATGATCAGAGAGCAGGTAACAGGCCTGCAGCTCTCACCACAGGGGCAGGCCTGACCTTCTGCACCCCTCATCTGCCAGTGCAGCATGTAAACTGTGTGGGGAATAAATACAGGGAAAGGCTTATGTTTTGCCGCCTGTGATACCTCACTGCTACCGTCCACTCATTACCATCCCAGGCGATGCTTTGCAAATAAATCCTTGACAGTGTTACCATGTATTTTATGGAATATATAATGATTCAGATCCTGAAACTGTTTATGAATACATGGTGGAAAGTTTTTAGACAGGATCATGACTACCTCAACTTTGCCCTAGGTGGAGGTCATGAAGTCCAACGTGCAGACTCGGATCCAGGCCTACCAGCAAGACCTGGAGAAGTTCCGTGCTCGCTGGAATCAGCTGAAGCCCAGTGATGATGTCGTTGAGTCAGGCGATCTGGAGGCCCTTGAGAAGTGTGTCCAGACCATCAAGGACAAGAAGGCTGAGTTTGATGAGCTGGAGACCACTCGGAAAAAGCTCACGTAAGGACCACGTGACCCCTCTTTTAAAATAACCTGAGACACTGACGTGTCGGGCTGGCAGGTAGAGTTGGAATATTTACCTAACATGATGTCTTGCTCTAGTGAGGACTGTTGCAGTTTTAACCTGAACCCACCTGACTTCTCACTGGCACTTGAAACTATGAAGGACATGGAAGATTTGTCAGAAATGTGGTCACTTTATGAGGAATTCCAGAGTGGCCTTCAGGAGATGGCTAAGGAAGACTGGATCACATTCAGGTAAGAAGATGAAAGGACAAATTTGCTTGAAAGCATCTGCTTGAAAGCATCTCGCTTCCAATTGATTTGGCATTTTACTCTAGGAGTAAAACATACGTCTTTGAGGAGTTCCTGTTTACATGGCATGACAGGCTGCGGAAGCTCAGCGATCACACCACTATGACAGTTAAACTCCAGCAGGAGGTTGACAAGTACAAGGTAGACTCTGCTTTCCTGATGACGGCACGGGAAGCTGTCCTCTGATGTTCCTCACACACCTGTTTCTTTAAAGACCATGCCAATTTTGTTAGAGGTAGGTGATGAAAGCCTGAATTCCATCAAACGTCATAAATGTAGGTGCTGGTTCCGGTTCTGAAGTACGTGCGTGGGGAGCAGCTCTCCCAGGATCATTGGCTGGACCTGTTCCGCCTGCTGGGGCTTCCACGGGGCACCATGCTAGAGCGGCTGCTCTTTGCTGACCTTCTGAAGGTCACAGATGCTATAGTGGAGAAAGCTCTTGATCTGAAGGTGGGTTCCAAGTACATTTAAAGCCAATATTCTTTGTCTCAGAAGTACAGTTTCCTGAATGTTGAACAGGATTGGCACTCCAGCCACTGTAAAACAACTCGCATCAGCTCATGAACAGACACGATACCCGTCTGCTCTCCGTGGGAGTAGCACTGCTGCAGCCGCCCACCGGAAGGCTGCATGTATCATGAAGGGGATAGGGGCAAAGCCTTCGGGAGACTCGACCCCTAATAGAGCTAATAGGGTCAGACCTGTTAGGGATCAGGGCTGGTGTGGTGCTGGGGCATCGCAGCAGGTCCCAGCTTGTGGCGGCCCATCTGGGTACCACAAGTGTGTCTGCTGAGGTGTGGCTTGAGTAAGTGGTGTCCTGTAGTTGTGTTCTGGGCATACAGCAACTCTGGATAGAACGGACTTTGGATGTAACGGACTGTTTTGCCAAGTCACTTGAAGTTAGTTATAACTGGATTTTACTGTAATGGTATCTGCGTATCTCGTGTGTGAAGTGCAGGTTCTGATAACTTCAGTGCTAGCAGCTGGCCAATACAGGAGGCCGTCAGCATGGTCTTTCTCCACCAGGATCTGAACAACCGTGCACAGGCTGAGGTGAGCATCCGAGAAGCCTTGCGGGAGCTGGATCTGTGGGGCGCCGGAGCCTCCTTCACCCTGACCGGCTACGTAGACAGCCAGGGCAGGACCACCAAGCTCATCAAGGACTGGAAGGACACCGTCAACCAGGTGGGCGACAACCGCTGCCTGCTGCAATCCCTGAAGGACTCGCCGTACTACAAAGGCTTCGCAGACAAGGTGGCGCTGTGGGAGAGCCGGCTAGCTGACTTGGACGAGTACTTGAACAACCTCAACGCCATCCAGAGGAAGTGGGTCTACCTGGAGCCCATCTTCGGCCGCGGCTCACTCCCCAGAGAACAGGCTCGCTTCACGAGGGTGGACGAAGACTTCCGGTGGGTGTTTTTGTTTTTATAACTGGCAGAGATGTATCAACAGTTAGTTCATAGCCAAGATGGTGAGCCCCCCCCCCGGCCCTCTGCGTCGCCTGCAGATCCATCATGGCGGACGTGCAGAGGGACTGCAGAGTGACGTCTCTGGCAGCCCGCGTTGGGGTTCGAAACGCTCTCATAACCATCCTTGACCAGCTGCAGAGGTGCCAAAAGTCCCTCAATGAATTCCTAGAGGTAATTCAGGGCTGAATTGTGAACACATGCCGCGGCTTTCGATTTTTCTCACCTCCTACTCCAACTGGTGTGTCAAGTCTCCACGTTTCTTACAGTAAGTTCACGGTATGTATGAGTGATAAGCAGGAACTGACATGGGCTGCCGGTGGAGGGTTACGGTATGTGCCCAGGTGTGAATGACGCTATTTTTTTAGGATTCCGTCTACTCGGAATCGACATCCCCGTGTTGTACTCTCTCATTTAATAGCTATTTTAAAGCATTCTTGTAATGAAAAGTACAATTCTATTTCTGCACTCTGTCACTTGTGCTAGAATAGTTGGATGCTGTCCTGAGATGAATTGTCCCTGCAATGTCTGACTTGAAACCAGAAGTCTGAGTGAGTTTGTAACTTTAGAAAATGACATCTACACCTGCTTGTGGGTGACATCATGAGCGTGTTATAGCAAAGACGGTGCAATACTACTCTTGTGTCTTTTTTTTTCTGTCTCGGTTGTGGGGGGGGGGGGAAGACTGAGAATGACTAAAGATTTCATTTCCTGTTTTAGGACATATTGAGCACGCTTGAATGTGCAGGCTGCCCTCAAATACGCAGTGAAAGCCCTGTCCATTGTAGGAAGTTCCCCGATACTCAGAAGTTTGTGCTTGTTTGAATCAATATGCTAAATTCTCCTCACAGTTAGAGGCCCCCCTACTTATTCTCCCCCCCCTAATATGATTGGAGAGTGGCTGCAGCAGAGTCAGGGGGTGATGTGATGGGTCAATGTAGACCATCCAGAAACCGTCAAGCTTCCTCGTGAGGCGGAGCACCCCTGTCAGCTCGAGTGACGTGCAGCGCTGGAAACGGCAAGGGGCCGAAGAGCGTAGACGTATGACGCGAAGGTCCACGCTTTAGGCCAGCCTGGTCTCGTCGCCTGCAGACGTACCAAGCCTGAGTCATTCTGGTGAAAACGGAAACTGAAAAGCGAGAATGCGGCTGACCATGTCCTTGGTCCATCCAGGAGAAGCGCATGGCGTTCCCACGTTTTTACTTCATCGGCGACGACGACCTGCTTGAGATCCTGGGCCAGGCCACCAACCCCTCGGTTATCCAGTCGCATCTCAAAAAGCTGTTTGCTGGTGGGTTTCCGTTTTCCCCCTTTAGGACGCCGTCCTGCCATGCCCAGGAAGATGGCCCCCCTTCCTACCTGGCTGTGTGGGTGTATGGATGGATAGAAATAATTCCCCCCTCCTTTTTTTTTTTTTTCTCCATTTCAGTTTTTCTGCCTGGGCCCAACATGTCCCAAACAGATCTTCCCATGTCTTATTCTCGATACAAGTTCTGTTCTGAAAAGCGAGAAGTCTTAAATTGCCTCTTTGGCTAATGCTCTCAGTACTAAATGCATTTTAATTTCAATTAGATTTTTGGCTTCCAGTGATTTTATTCGATATTGTGCCTCATTTCATTTCTCAGTAGTGTTCCTGTTTTGTTTTGCCATTGCACTACTTTCCAGCCGCTTTTTATTGTTTCTCGGTTGAACTATATTTAGGGTTCAAGGAAATCCATTAGCAAAACAAGTTCAGTAAATGCATGATATTCCCAAAGTCAATGGGTAATCGTGTTAAATTATCGTGACCTCAGTGTTTGCCAGAATAACCAGGATTTTGATTTTTTTCTGTTTGCTGCTGCTATCATTGTCTGCGGTGATGTCATAAGAAGGGCAGTTTTTCTTGACTGGGGTTGGGTCTTTCTAAAGTCCCATTGTTCACGTTCAGGAATCAACAGTGTGGATTTTGATGAGCGCTTTGAGAACATTACAGCCATGAGGTCCCTGGAGGGTGAGGTCGTCTCCCTGAGGAACACGGTCCGCATCTCTGACGCTGTGGAGGTCAGGCTCTTGTCTTAGAAACTCGCACTGGGTTCTGGGCGGCACCTTTTTCCAGCATGTGTAAGCAGCACGTGTCTGTCTGCTGGCCAGGTCTGGTTAACCAGTCTCTCCACTGAGATGAAAGCCACCCTGAAACATCTTCTCTGCGAGTGCGTCACTGCGGGCCAAAGAGGCGAGGTGGATCCGGCCCGCTACCCATCCCAGGTAATGCTCCGCATCTTTAAATACTCGATTACGTTTTCGTCACAGCGGAAACTTCTAGCCGCCGCTCATTTTAATGTTGACGTGTCGAGTCTCAAACCGCAGCGCTGTTTTCCGGTGTTACTGTCAAATCAAATTCACATACATGTACATATGGCCAAGCCAACACACAGACACGTTAGCAGGGTTGTGGTGGGGAGTTCCCACTAACTCTCACTGAAATTATGGTCTGTAACCCCATCCCAAGTAGAAGCTTTGGGACGTCCCCTTAAAATGAATGTTTCTGTAATTCAGTACTATTTTTATATGGAGACATTTTCTCAGAATCTGCTCCTACCCTGAAAGGGACCCGGAGGAGCCTGGTGAGATTCGACCCTTTGACCGGTACATGTGCTTCCTCTTCCTGTGGGGCTGTCGACTCCTGTTGGCTACAGCTTTGGTCTCTGTGGGACAGAGCGACCGATTAACCGTTCTCAAAAGTTTAGTTTAGGAGGGTCTGCTTTTAACTCTCAGTACAGTCGCATTGAGGGGGCACCTCGCTACCAGAATTGCTGTCTGTTTTATGAATGGGGGACGGATGCTGTTTATGATTCAGGGTTAATTTTTTACGACTCTGACTCATTTATTCTCCTGCGGTTTGATTAATTCTTGGTGGGCCTGAAGGTTTCTGTTTGGATTCGGTAACAGCGCTGACAGATTTACGATAGCGGGGAGCGTGGCGTTCACACCCGGCCAGATTGCGTACAGCTCTGAGATTCGCCCAGTAGCACTTTGTGGACGACACACTCTGGCGCTCGGCTCTTGAGCTCCCACGCATGTAGGGTGATGGATCTGAGTCTGCTTTCAGATCCTGTGCCTGGCCGAGCAGATCCAGTTCACGGCGGAGGTGGAGAGCGCCATCCGCAGACAGGGCCTGCAGCAGCTGGAGGTGGAGCTGATGGCCAAACTGGCGCACTACACCAGCGTGGAGAGCACAGGTCAGCAGGCATGCAGACGCAGGCATCGCTCCTGCGGACAGCGGGCGGTGGAAACGCCTGGGATTCACCTGGGAAAGGTCACTGCAGTGTGAAAGCTGAGTGAATTTGCAGGCCTGTCTGTCTGGTTCTTTCTCCAATTCCTCCACTGGTGGTGATTTTCTTAGTAGTGGTTTCCCCAGGGCAGTTGTACTCTTTGCACGAGGGACACATAGTGGGAATTGAACCTACCTCCTTTCGATTTAAGCGGGTTTCCTGTTCATGATTTCAGAGTCCAGCGTGCTGCAGCTGACGCTGAAGGCACTCATTCTGGACGTGATCCACAACCTGGAGGTGGTGAAGCAGCTCATCGAGGAGCAGGTCCCTGGCCCCGAGGCCTGGGCCTGGCAAAAGCAGCTCCGCTTCTACCTGCGTCCGGACGGCATCTGCCACATCCGCATGGTGGACGCCGAGTTCCTCTACACCTATGAGTACCAGGTACAAACCAGCCTGCAGGGGATTGCTGGGACCTGCCCCAGGAAGTTTAGCATTAATTTCTAAGGAGCGCTAACCTTTAATCTCAAAGGAGTTACAGTTTCTGCAGATGACGGGTTTTTTGTGCCATTTTTGTGACATTTCTAACATGAACATTTCAAGTGCACTGACCACAAGATGGCAGTACACGTTAAAAAAAAAAGTACAAGGCTGGGCTTTCCCTCCTGTCTGGTGCGGCGTGACCCACCCCCTCGGCGGCCGGTTTTCTGCAGCTGAATGCAGAGCCCTCCCCACCATTGTGTAACGCTGTCCTGGTCTTACCTCCCCAGGGCAACGCGGCCAAGCTGGTGCACACACCGCTCACTGATAAGTGCTACCTCACCCTCACCCAAGCCATGAAGATGGGCCTGGGGGGCAACCCCTACGGGCCGGCGGGTACCGGCAAGACGGAGTCGGTCAAGGCGCTCGGTGGGCTGTTCGGCAGACAGGTCCTGGTGTTTAACTGTGACGAGGTAAAGCAGAGTGACAGCGCGATGATCTGTGCTGCTGTCACCAAAGCACCTCCCATTTGCGGTCCTGATAGCTGAGTTTTGGTAGAACCTTGCACCTGAAGTTAGTTAATGTAACATATTAGCTTAATAAGCTAAGGATCAAGGGGCACAGCGTTGGAAAGTGCGGGATTGCAGAGGGTTGGGGTCCCAGGGCAGCGTGCCGTACCACCATGGACGGGTATGTGCTGCGGCTGTCTGTCGCAGGGCATTGACGTCAGGTCGATGGGCCGGATCTTCGTGGGGCTCGTCAAGTGCGGAGCCTGGGGCTGCTTCGACGAGTTCAACCGGCTGGAGGAGGCCGTGCTGTCGGCGGTGTCCATGCAGGTGCAGGCCATCCAGGACTCGCTGAAGAACCAGAGCGGCGCCTGCCAGCTCCTCGGCAGGGAGGTGAGGGCGGGGCTGGGGCTCCAGGCGCCGGCCGTCCGAGGCAGAAGGGAGGAGGGTCACCGACGTGCCTGATGGCCTTCCCTGCAGGTGGAGCTGGACCCCAACTCGGGCGTCTTCATCACACTGAACCCGGCGGGGAAGGGCTACGGCGGACGCCAGAAGCTGCCCGACAACCTGAAGCAGCTCTTCCGGCCGGTGGCCATGACGCGGCCAGACAATGAGCTCATCGCTGAGGTGATCCTGCACTCGGAGGGCTTCCGGGACGGCCGGGCACTGGGTCGCAAGCTGGCGGCCGTCTTTACGCTGTGCAGGTGAGAATCCGCCCCCCCCCCCCCCCATGTAGTGATGGCGACCATTCAGGGCCTCAGCTGATGGGGAGGGGGACATTATACAGGTGAGCGTTTATATAGGCAGGCTGGTGCCATGTGGGTCCAGCGTGAGTCAGGGAATCCAAAGCAGACCTGATCCTGTCAGCGCTTGGAAAATGTGATTCGCAAAATGAGTGCCCCCCCCCCCCAGATGTTTCATAAACTAAACGGCAAGTGGAGCCAGAAGATTGTCGCTAGTTGGTTGGTTAGCATCTAAGGAATGTTTTTATTTAATATTTAGTGTGGTGACTGGTTGTGGCCAGCAGGGGGCGCTCAAACCTTGGTGGCCCTTTGCAAATGTGTGGTTTGAGTGGTGGTGAAGAGCGCCGCTGTCTCTGCCCACCCCTCCCACTCTCTTACCATCTGCTTCCTCCTCGCAACGCCTTGAGTCTGGTGCGTCGTTCTGTCTGCCATCCCGCCCAGTTTTTCCCGTGAGTGCGTGTCGCCCGCAGGGAGCTGCTGACCCCCCAGCAGCACTACGACTGGGGGCTGCGAGCGCTGAAGACCGTGCTGCGCGGGAGTGGCAACCTGCTGCAGCAGTACCGCAGGAGCCGGCCTGGGGAGCAGGGTGAGCATCGCCCCCCGCAGTAGTCCCCCCCCCCCCCCGTGTCTCTGGGGTTTTCTGTACACCTCACTGCCAATATCCAAAAAGCTGAAAGCAAGTGAGTCACCCTCCCTCTATTATGACTGAGCACTTTCGCATAGTGTGTGTTTCTCCTTTGCTGCTTAAAAATGAGTATTTTCTTTCTTACTGATAATAGCTACTTGAAAAAATAACAAAAGACTGAAGAAGGTTAAAGTGTTGAAGTGCACAGCCAACATCCTGTGCTGCATCAGTCCTGTGCTAAGGTTTGTGTCCCCCCCCCCCCCCCCGCAGTGAAGGAGAGTCATGTTGTGGTGCAGGCTCTGAGACTGAACACCCTGTCCAAGCTGACTTTCGCAGACAGCGTGCGCTTCGACGCCCTGGTGCGTGACGTCTTCCCTGGTGTGGACTTCAGGGACGTGGAGCACGAGGAGCTGAGCGCCGCCCTGGTGGCCGTCTTGGGGGAGGCCAGGCTGGAGGCCATTCCTAGTCAGGTGCGGCTTGCGGATTCTTGACCTCTTCTGAGAAGTTTTACTTTTGGGTCTAGAAAGATGAACGTTTTTTTTTTTAAAGATACTCTCCAGAACATGACCAGATCGGTTCCAAGCCAGAGGCATCCATTCAGCTTTCTACATTGTCAGAAGGGTTGTTTTTTTTTTGTGGGACAGGACGGGCCAGAACTGAACATCTCGGATTCAGACACACTCCGGTCTCTCTGAGTCCCTGTCTCCAGATGTCTGGAGTTGGGTTGGCTGATACTCAGGTTCCTGTCCGCATTTGTGCCAAGGCCAGACTCGATACTCCTATGGCGAGTGCGGACTGGTCCCCTTTGATGGGATCTGGCAGTATGAGACAAGGTTCACTTGCCTCGCCCTCCCCCCCCAGGTGAAGAAGGCCCTGGAGCTGTACGAGCAGCTGCGTCAGCGCATGGGTGTGGTCGTGGTCGGCCCCAGCGGCGCCGGGAAGTCCACCCTGTGGCGCACGCTGCGAGCGGCACTGATGCGTCTGGGCTTTCCCGTCAGGCAGTACACCGTCAACCCCAAGGCCATGCCGCGGCAGCAGCTGCTGGGCCACATCGACATGGACACGCGCGAGTGGTCCGACGGGGTCCTCACTCACAGCGCCCGGCACGTGGTTCGCGAGCCCCCAGGTAAGAGCTGTCCCTGCCCACGCGGCGTGTCACACTGGCAGGGCATCGTTAAAGCAGCCTACAATAGTTGGATGAGCCGTTTCTCAGACAGTGCCCCGTTTAACTAATAACGAATAAAAAAACTTGGGGACGGCGTGTGGCTCAGTGGAGTACAGCTGGAGTGAGCGTGAGTCGGACGTGACTGACCGTCGTCATGCTCGTACTCCCAGAACCCCCATTGACCCACATTCCTGAGGCACATTTCTCAAACCGCTGCATCACAACTCTGTCTCGTTTTAGCCGCCCGTGCCTCCACTGTATCTGTGACACTCCTGAGCAATGTTATCGTCGCGTGGCTGCGCGATGTGCTTCACCGTCAGCCTAAATGGCTCCGCGGTAATGAAGACGCAGAGTAGAGCTCTTTCACGTCCTCGGTGAACGAGGACGAGAGCTGGGTCTGTAACATAGGTGACGTGTCCCGTGTGCAGTGCATAGGGGACCCAGCAGCGGGACCGTCCAGAGAGCCTCCCTGCAGCTCTGTTCTGTTCCCCATCAGAGGTCAGCTCATGGATTATCTGTGACGGGGACATCGACCCCGAGTGGATCGAGTCTCTCAACTCGGTGCTGGACGACAATCGGCTTCTCACCATGCCCAGCGGTGAGCGCATCCAGTTTGGACCCAACGTCAACTTTCTGTTCGAGACCCACGACTTGAGCTCCGCCTCGCCAGCCACTGTGTCCCGCATGGGCGTGATCTTCCTCAGGTGGGCACCACGTCCCCCGCCTGGCACGTCTAGGGGTCCTCGTCACGCCATCTGACCGCTTGTGGTTTTTCTTTCTTTGTGGCAGCGACGAGGACACAGATGTGAACGCCCTGGTGAAATCCTGGCTGAGGAGTCAGCCTGACGACTGCCGGAATCAGCTGGAAAACTGGATCGGAGACTATTTCGAGAAGAGCCTGAACTGGGTGTTAAAGCAGGTTGGGGGTCCAATCAGACCTTTCTTCCACGTGTGATGTCATTTCCTAGTTGAAAATCGCGGAATGTGCATGCAGAGGGCCGCAGCGGTCGGTGGGCCCATCCGGTCCCTGCTCACATCGTCTCTCTGTCACTGTGTCACCCTCCCTGCTACTTACCTGTTGTCTCGTTGCTTCCTGGCATGCAGAACGACTTTGTGGTGGAGACCAGCCTGGTGGGCACGGTGCTCGGTGGCTTGTCGCATCTGGACGGCATCCGAGAGCGTGGCCAGTTCGTGGTCGGCCTCATCCGTGGCCTCGGGGGGAACCTCAACCTCAAGTCCAGGCAGGAGTTTGCCAAAGAGGTGGGCGGCACATGCTGGCAGTGGGCGAGGCACCGTGGGTCCTGCCGCGGACCCCTTTGGCTGACTGCGTTTTCCGGGCTCTTCCTAGGTGCTGGCCTGGGCCAGGGAGAGCCCGCCGGACCCTCGGAGACCCCTGGACACCTTCTTCGACACGTCTTCGGGCAGGCTGGCTGCGTTTGAGCTGCTGCGTCCTGATGGCCTGTCTGTGGAGGACCTGAGCGACCCGCAAGCGCCGCCGCTGATCCAGACCCCGGACACACAGAGGGGACTCTGCTGTTTCTGGCCATGGCTCCAGAGCAACAGCCGGCAGCCCTTCCTGCTGGTGGGGCCGGAGGGCTGTGGAAAGAGGTAGGGGTGGGGCTGGAGGGCTGTGGAAAGAGGTAGGGGTGGGGCGGGGTCCCGGGGCACCAGGCTGCGCTTTGGGCCGCCTGCTGGCAGCGTCTGCTTCATTCATGCATTCCTGTGTTACGCGTCCGACGGCACGTTTCTAATAGGCCTGTGTTACGCGTCCGACGGCACGTTTCTAATAGGCCTGTGTTACGCGTCCGACGGCACGTTTCTTATAGGTCTGTGTTACGCGTCCGACGGCACGTTTCTAATAGGTCTGTGTTACGCGTCCGACGGCACGTTTCTAATAGGTCTGTGTTACGCAGCCCGCTCACATGTGGCCTCTGGCTCTAGCTGACGTAGCTGTCAGTTCGACCTGCCAACTCGGCCCTTTCAGAGCCAGCGATTTGCACCATCTCTGAGTCCATGTTTCTTGTCAAGACTGACTTACCATGATTGTTAAGGGTACTTCTGGCCCAGCATCTCCTAAAATGGAGCTGGCGGGGGGGGGGGGGGCTTTGCAGAACAGCCAGCATGAAGGTGCCATTGTGACCAGCAGGGATGAAACAGGTTCTGATGTAGTAGAGACATTATGCTGTTGACCTTAGCGACCACGTTATAAATAACTCGAGGCCTTTCTCTCCGGCCGCCTTGTATTTGATGTATTCCTCTGTCTTTGTCCCCCCTCACTTAAAAGCTTAACCCCATAATCTGTTGATAAATGGCTCTTCTGCTCAGGGTTTAGCCTGACTGTCTGGCTGGGCCTTTTTTGAAGGGCTCACTAAACCGGATTCCTGCTGACCCGCTTTCGGGCCTGGCCGACTCGTTTGTCAGGATGGTATCTATCATTCTTGACTAACACCACGACCCCATAGTTTCAGTGGGCGTCTGGGGGGGGATTCCCCTGTGTGAGAGCTACCCTGACTCTACTGTGAGGTGGAGAGTTTCTGTTAGGCCGCTCACACGTGGGTCACCCTCTGCTCCCTCAGCATGCTGCTGCGCCAAGCCTTCTGCCGGCTGCGCTCCACCCAGGTGGCCACGGTGCACTGTAGCGCCCAGACGACGTCTGCGCACGTGCTGCAGACGCTCTCCCATGCCTGCCTGGCCATCAGCTCCAACACGGGCCGCGTGTACCGGCCCCGCGACTGCGAGCGCCTCGTCCTCTACCTCAAAGACGTCAACCTGCCCAAGCCTGACAAATGGGGCACCAGCAACCTCATCGCATTTCTGCAGCAGGTCGGTGCAGATGCTGCGTGTGTGTGTCTGTGACGACGCTTGCGGGACTTCCGCTCTAAGCACCCAGGCTTTTCTTTCACCCGGTAACATCCTGCCCTCTTATTGGCTCGTGTCTCTGGTGCACAGGTACTGACCTACCATGGGTTCTACGATGAGAACCTGGAGTGGGTGGGTCTGGAGAACATCCAGATTGTGGCCTCCATGTCACCAGGGGGCACTGTTGGTAGACATGTTCTCTCATCTAGATTCACATCAATAGTGCGCATCTGTACCATCGAGTGAGTTTTATTTTCTTGGGATTTTGACACATTTGTTGGTTGAATATGATCCCCCAATGTATGAAGAACGAAATCTGTTATGATGACCAACAATCCTCACGCTTATTCAATCCCCGGCAGCTCTGTCAGGGATGCTAACCCCATATTGTTTCCACCACCCCCACCCCCCGCCAGTTACCCGGACAGGGAGCAGCTGCAGACCATCTACGGTGCCTACCTCCTGCCCGTGCTGCAGAAGAGCTTGGGGGAGCGCTCAGCCTGGGGCACACCAGGCAAAGCTCACCAGCTGGCTGCCTCTCTGGTGCAGGTGTACGAGCAGGTGCGTGTCAGCAGGGCGGCGCTATGGCAGGACTGAACTGCTGATAAGGAAATCTGCCCTTAGGGAAGGCTTAAGAAATCACATCCGTGTGCGGTGGGGTGAACTGGAAAGGAAGATCCATGTTTACTAATATCCGGTATGTCGTGTTAATCCTGCCTTATTATGATTATCAAAGCATGTGGAGTCATGCTCAGACTTGTGTGTGATATGAATGTATTCGTTCTCAGCCCTGTTTTGATTGGTTTTCGCTTCTGTCGCTGGGCCACGTGCTCTGCTCCAATTGGCCCGTCCTTATCTCTGAGCCCCGGCTGAGTAATTGGACTGCTCAGGTTTGTTTAGATGGTGTATCAGAGAGCTTTTTCCTAAAGCTCTGATATTTCTCAAAAAAAATAAAAATACAAATAAATAAATAAACGGCCGAGTTGAGATTAGGCTGGAATCCAGGCCTTATCAGTTGCCGATACAGGCCTGCATCCTGAGGAGGCCCTCATGCAGCTGCTGGAGAGAGGAGAGGCATTACAGATGAGAAGTGGGTAGACTCAGGCCGGCACTGCTCACTGCGTGTGTGCGTGAGGAACTGGCTGTTCAGTGCACATCCTCAGCGCTGACACTGGCTTCCCGTACAGGTGAAATCCAGGTTTACGGTGGATGACCATAGCCACTACCTGTTCACGCCGTGTGATCTTACACAGTGGGTGCTTAGCCTGCTGAGATACGACCTGAGCACAGGTGAGCGCCCCGTCTCGCTCACCGCCGGCCATCAGACGCTGTCGCATCTCCCGCTGTCTGCCATGCTTTTGCTGCCCTTTCTTCTGTCGCGCGTCGTGTAGGTGGGTCACATGACCCCGCAGACGCGCTGTTGGAGGTCGTCGCCTGTGAGGCACGCCGCTTGTTCAGGGATCGCATCGTGGCCACCAAGGACCTCTCCGCCTTCGATAACATCCTGCAGGCTGTCGTCCGGGGCGACTGGGGCTCCGACGCCCTCGACAACATGGCCGGTAAAGCATGTGGCACTGCTGTCGCACAGAACGTCACTAGCCCTCAGACTCTGAGACAGGCTTACCTCATGTTTGTGAGTTTGCTTTTTGTATCCTACGTCCCCCTACCCCCCCTCCTGGCACAGACACCTTCTACGTGACGTGGGGGGCTGCGCATGAGGCCGGATCTGTTATAGCACCTGGTCAGCCCCTCCCTCCACACGGCAGGCCGCTGGGCCGGCTAAGCTCGGCAGACCTGAAGGAGGTCATTCACAAGGTGGGGGGGGGGGGTTACCTGGGGGGTGTCTGCTACTGGGAGTGTGAAAGCATCACCGCTCATGAGTAAAACCCCATTATCGCCCCCCACAGGGTGTGGTCCTGTACGGCAGGGACAATCGCGAGCTGGACCTGCTTCTCTTCCACGAGGTCCTGGAGCTCATGTCCCGTGTGGACCGGGTCCTCAGCCGGCCTGGGGGGTCCCTGCTGCTGGCGGGCCGCTGCGGGGTGGGGCGCCGTACCGCCGTCTCCGTCGTCAGCCACATGCACGGTGCCGCCCTCCTGACCCCCAAGATCCGCCGGGGATATGGCCTCAAGCAATTCAAGGCTGACCTGAAAAGCGTAAGGGAGGCTTCCATGCCCCCGGCAGCGCTCTGCCTTCTCCGCCTGAGGCCCTAAGTGACAGAGTCCCTCTGTGCGACTGCGCCCCCTGCAGGTGATGCAGCAGGCCGGCGTCGAGGGCCAGCAGGTGGTGCTGCTCCTGGAAGATCACCAGTTTGTTCACCCTTCGTTCCTGGAGATGGTGAACAGCTTACTGTCGTCTGGTGAGTGTTGGCCCTTCGCACACGTGACCTGTGCAGCACGTGGCTGTGGATCCCATCTTCCCTCACGCTGCTCTGTTGGTTCTGCAGGGGGGGTCCCCGGGCTGTACACCGCTGAAGAGCTGGAGCCTCTCATGTCCCGCCTGAAGGACCAGGCCTCCCAAGACGGCTTCACCGGCCCCATATTCAGCTACTTTTCACATAGTCAGTGTTGGTGCCCCTACGTCACTTCCTCCCTCACTGACCTGATATGTTATGCCTAGGTTGCTGGTGTCGGTCTGTGCTGTCACTGGTCTGGGGTCAGTCAGATGAGGCAAAGTGGACGCTCTCCGTGTCCCGCGCTGCTCCTCACCCCCGATCTCATCCCCGGCCTCGCACGCCTCTCCCCGTGCAGGAGTTCAGCAGAACCTGCACGTGGTGCTGATCATGGACTGCAGCAACCCAAGCTTCACCATCAACTGCGAGAGCAACCCAGCCCTGTACCGCAAGTGCTGCGTGCAGTGGGTGGAGGGCTGGTCTGAGAGCTCCATGAAGAAGGTGAGGGGGTGGATGGGCATCTTAAAGTCCCGCCCAATCTTTATTTGCAGTTCCTGCTTCGTCCAGCAGAGGGTGCTCTGTGTGCAGTGCACCAGGATGTGCGTGTGCCTGTGTTTCTGTACACAGTTTAACACTGATATTCGTTTGTGAGTTTCTTTGTGCGGCTGAAAGATAAACGTTCCTATTAGTGGGTGACGGACGCCAGCTTTGTGCCGGCCTAGCCGAGCTGCTTCGAGTCGCGTCCCAGTCAGCGTGGGACTGTCCTCTGACAGGCAGCACCGGGGTTTAATTCCCAATGACAGGCAGAGACTCTTTTGGAACGTGCCGGCAAGCGCTGACGTCACGTAGAAGACGCCCTCTGCCTACAGCTTCATCTGTTTGTCTCAGCAGCTGAAAGTCCTTCTTGAAAGACTTATTGTTATGTTGTAATCTGTTTTTTTTCTGTTTTGTTGTTAAGAATCATTAAGTGCATTAAAGTGAGTCAATGGAAAGGCCCCGCAGAGTGTTGAGAGTGTGTGTGTGTGTGTCTGTCTCGGTCCGCAGTGAGTAGGTCTGTATTGGTGTGCACGTCCACACTGGTGATGACTTCAGCAGTGCTGCCTTCCCATAGATCCCCGAGATGTTTCTGTCGAAGGCCTTTGGGGACGAACAGACGGAGAGCAGTGAGAAGGAGCGCAGGAGAAAGCTCACAGGTACACGTCCCTGGCCCCCCCAGTACGTGCACATGGCCATGAGTCTCTGTGCGTTAAATCACCCATCTGACAGGAGGTGTGTGTGTGTGTGTGTGTGTGTGTGTGTGTGTGTGTGTGTGTGTGTGTGTGTGTGTGTGTGTGAGTGAGCGCACACGGCCTTTCTTGACTCCTCGCATTCTGCCTTCCTCTGCTCGTAAATCTATATATTCTTACTGCACAGATTCAGGTTAATTTTCCTGTTGGGGGCCCTTCAGGTCATCTAATGTCCTTCACCTCTGCTCCCCCTGCTGGCCTGCATGAGTCACTGCAGACATGGGGGTTATCCTTTGCTGATACTGTAGATGCCATCAAACAGACCCCTTTGTTTTTCCTTCCTTCTTCATGTTCAGCACACGCAGACCTCTCCTCCTCCTTCCTGGCCATCCATGCATCCTGTAAGCAGTACGGTGCCACACCCAGCCACTACCTGGCCTTCCTGCAAGCCTACAGCGCCATCTACAGCAGAAAGCAGGCGGCGCTCACAGAGAGACAGCGCCACCTACAGGTGCACAATGGGCCAGTCAGCAGTAATGTGTTACACATTATAGTACATCAGTCCAGCCATTGGATTTCCTAATTCTCTCCCTGCTTATTTTGCTCCATAATCTTCTATATGTTTAGATTACATTTTTAATAGTTTTTAATTCTGTCGTGGAAAATGGATAAATGAGACTCAGTTCACTGGGAATTGGGCCAGTTAACCAATTAAGATGGGACTGAGTGCAAATGAAATCTAGCGGACCTCCTGCCACCATTCCGAGAGTCCCCTCTGCCCCCGTCACCCCCCCTCTTTGGTATGCAGGCCGGCGTGTCAAAGTTGAACGAGGCAAAGACCCTTGTGGACGAGCTTAAGGGGAAGGCAGCCGAACAGAGCGCCCTCCTGAGGACCAAGCAGGCCGAGGCGGACGCTGCACTGCAGGAGATCACCGCCTCCATGCAGGTGCTCAGCCTGGCCACCAGGGGGCGACCAGGGCGACTTGCAAAAGAGTAGCCATGTGACACAGACACACACTTAACCAGGAAATCCAACTACTTTTAAGGATTTAAGACCAATTGGCAACAGATAACTAACAAAACTGACAGGTATGCTCAATTAATTTTGTGACTATAGAACGTCATCCAAACGTGACATTTGGCCTGTATGTGTCACCAGAGCTGACAATGTGGTGTGACCCCTGAGTGATCCAGTCCCGCCGCCCTCTATCAGCCCCTCTGAGCGCATGTAACAGCTCATTAAATCCTGCCTCGTATGTCTTACCTCATTAGGAGGACATCTGCTCCTACCTGCACACGCTAAGCCCCTCCTCCAATTTACATTTTTATTTATACAGCAGATGCTTTTATCCAAAGCGAAGTAGATTTTGAGAAGGTTCTGGAACAATTGGGTTACGGGCCTCGCTCAGGTACCCAATGGTGAAATTACTCTGCCAACCATGGGATTTGAACTAGTGACCATCTGATCAGAGGCACTAACCCCCAAACTCTCAGCCCCGCAGTGTGAATGCCAAATCTTACCAAGAAAATCGTAATAGTGTGTACTTTTTCTCGTGTTCAGGCCATCCTGCTCGCATTAGTTTTCGCTTATTGTGTGAGTTTCTTTGTACATCTGAAGGATAAATGTTTCTATTAGTGGGTGACGGACGTCGGCTTTGTGCTGGCCAAGCCAGGCTGCTTTCAGTCGCGTCCGTGTCGGCACCAGACCATCCCCTGACAGGTAGCTCCAGCAGAGATGGAGTTTAATTTATGACAGCCCCCCATCCCTCCCCCCAGTGATTGTGGCAGGAGAACCCCCACCCCCCTATACTCAGACACTGAGCCTGATGGCAGCTGCCAGCACATGGAGGTGGGAGCGTGTAGGACCCAACGCGGGAATTTAGTAAACCATGTGCGTTTGGGGCCGTTTGTGACAGAACGCCAGCGACCAGAAGAGTGAGATGGAGAAGATCAAAGTGAAGATAGCCGACGAGGCGGCAAAGATCGAGGAGAGGAAGAGGAAGATCGACGACGAGTTGAAGGAGGTGCAGGTAGGGCCGCCTGCTGTTGCTTGCGGCCCATTGCTGCACGGAGTGGGTGACCCTGCTGACAGAGCCGCTCCCCGTGTCGTCCGAATTCCAGCCCCTGGTGGACGAGGCCAAGCAAGCTGTAGGCAACATCAAGCCTGAGGCGCTGTCGGAGATTCGGTCGCTGCGCATGCCCCCTGACGTCATCCGCGACATCCTCGAGGGAGTGCTGAGGCTCATGGGTATTTTTGACACCTCGTGGGTGAGCATGAAGAGGTGAGGCCCAGGCAGCCAATCGGAATAAGTCCTGTTACGCAGCATGAACCAAGAGCCACGCTTCACTGTACTTAGGATTATACAGAAGCCTTAACGCTTTGCTGTTTCCCTGTTTATAAATAGTTTCACATTGAGCAAACTCAGCAGTCTTTGGCTGGAATGTTTAATAAACAGAACCATTTGTTACTGTTTGCTTGCAATCATCGGCAATGATTTTTATTCCAATAACTTTGGGCATTCGTCTGTTGCTAACGGCGCATTTTTTTTCACACAGTTTCCTGGCTAAGAGGGGCGTGAGGGAGGATATCGCTACGTTTGATGCTCGGAACATAACGCACGAGATCCGTGAGAGCGTCGAGGAGCTGCTGCACTGCAACAAAGCCTCATTCGACCCCAAGGTAAAGCAGAGAATCCGCTCCTCCTGTTTTTTTCCTTGTATTGCCCCCTACTGGGCTCGCCATGCCATGCATGCTAAGGGTGGACGTGCTAACTGCTTATGCGCTGTCGGCAGAATGCAAAACGTGCCAGTGCGGCGGCCGCACCCCTCGCCGCCTGGGTAAAGGCAAATGTACAGTACTCCCGTGTCCTAGAGCGCATCCAGCCGCTGGAGAAGGAGCAGGCCGGTCTCATGGAGTAAGTGTCCTCCATGGCATTTCTGTCCAGCCAGAAGCATCATTCCTCTGTAGATACTAGTTACGACCAAATGAAGCTTTATGAACCATTTGCTGTATTTTCTGACCCCACTAGATGGCGCTCTCTGTTCATAAAAGGCACACCCCAGTAAACCATCTAGCACCATCTAGTGGGGTCAGAAAATACAGCAAATAGTTCCTGGGGCTTCATTTGGCCATGAATAGTATATGCATTCAAATATGTTTCCATCTGCTCCCATGATGCATCTGTGCATTTCTGTCCTTCAGCCTGTCCATCTATTCATCCGTCATCTAGTCATATATCTATGCCGCTTTCTTTCTTATGGTGTGCCATGTGTTGGTCCGGGCCTGTTTGTCCATGGCTCCGCGATCACTCCTCTCCTGCATGCTGCTGTGACAAAATGCTGACATTTTCATGCTAGGCTCATGTCTCCCCGCTTTTACTCTTTTCCAGAAACCTAAGGAAGACTGAGGGCAGGAAGAACAAACTGGAGGATCAGCTGAGTTCCGTGGGCAAGAAAGTCAACGAGCTGAAGGAGAGGTTTGTGTTTTGAGACACAGACACACAGCCCGGTGCTGCCGCAGTACCGGGAGCCTTTCAGTGACCGTGTCGGTAGCCCCCCCCCGTCAGTGACAGCGTTGGTAGCTCCCCCCCGTCAGTGACGTGTTCGGCATTTGTCTCACTAACTGTCATGTGAGAGAGGGTAGCCCTTGGTATTAATAAAAACAAAGAAAGCCCATAAATTAAAAACTTTGATATTCATGGATGTTTCTAGAATTTACATCTTGCCTCCTCTCAGGGAGGGTAGTGCTGTGGGGGAGTCCGTCAGGAGGCCCAGTCTGTCCCCAGGGAGTGGGTGCCTGGTTGAGTGTTTGACTCCTCCCTGTCTACCCCAGGTTCCAGGCTCGCACGACAGAGGCAGCCAAACTGGAGACCGAGGTGAGCCAGGCTCAGGAGACCATCCGGGCTGCAGAGAAGCTCGTCCACCAGCTGGACAGTGAGAACACTCGCTGGAATGCCCAGGTGTGTCCGTGTGTCTGTGTGTGTGAGATTACAGTCAATACATTTACATGCACAGCTAAGTCGTACTACAGCTATAGCTTGACTAACGCCATTTAACGGGACTGCTGTCCTTGTCCCAGTATAGATGCATGGGATGGGAAACGATTTCAGCGAAGTATGTCCGACTCCGCTACAGTAGGTGGCGAAATGGCTCCTTTCAGCCTGTTAGCATCGGGCTTTTTCCAGTTGACCTATTAGGCCACAGCCGTAAATTAATAACATTAATAATAAAAGGTTTGTGGACAAATGAAGTGACACAAGCTTTAATTACGATCTCGTCAGAAGAACTGATACAACAAGATCCGGACAGCATGGAAATAAAGTATTTTGTATAATATATTATGACAAATTATGGAACTATGGAAATTTTTCAAATATTGCCATGTGATTTTGCTGTAATAAATATTGGGCTATTTATAAAACCAAAAAGGAATTCAACATAAATTTTTCACAGGCCCGTCTAGGAGTGATTTAAATAACAGGGATGAAAATGATCATGATTTTCTCAAAGAGCACATGCAGAGCTAATGCAAAAGCAGCAGGTAAACTTTACACTGATTTTTAAACATATACTAGTGATTGTGGAGACTTTCTGATAAACCTGTGGGGACATTATTTTTTTGGCTCCCACAAGGATAGTCTCAGTGTTATAAAAATATGTCACTGCAATCAAAAAAACTAAAAAATAGTTACTTAAGGTTAGGGCTGGGTGGAGGTTAAGGTCGTCATTGTTGGGATTAGGGTTTTTCAAATAGAAATGAATGTAGACTCCACATAAAGGTATGAATACGTGGACTGTGTGTGACTCTGTGCCTGTGTAATTATGACTGTAATTCACAGTTCAGGGTTCTTTACTCAGAGGTCCAACAGCCTGGCCTTCGGTCCTTCAGGTACTTAAGCCTGAGTATTGAAACATCACACTGCACCCCTGGCTGGAGTTGAGTTTGCATGATGGCCCCCTTTGCAGATAGCCCCCTTTGCAGATAGCCCGTCCTGCTGGCATGGTGGCTGGCTGTTTTGTTCCCAGTGGCCCAGATGCCGTTGACTTGGCGCCACGCCAGCGGGTGCCAAAACCAGGAGGCCGCTTTGGGCCCGGCTGAGCGATATATCAGGCTGCGGCTGTGCTGCTGAATCACACCCTGGTCAGGAATAATGAGCTCCACGTGGTGCGGATGGAGCTTAATGCATCACCCCGAAGCACGGCACTTTTGTGGGATACTTGTAATATGTCATCACTCTGGATCACCCATCCCACGTGATAAATGTACTGCCTTTTTGACTGAAGGATGTGCAGTGTGTCCATCCAACCATCCATCCATTAATACCTTCCTCCATCAATCTTCACACCACTTATGCTGGTCAGGGTGGAGGCTGTTCAAGGTATAATACCTTTTAAATGGTTTAACCCAAGGTCCAGCCCACAGGGAGATACATTCTTTATGCTGAATATTATGTTATATCTTCATTTAAAGTGTCAGTTAATTCTTAGCACTCTAATGCAGCTCCACGCCTGCCGCTGGACTCCCGGTGGATTCAAGGATGGGCCAGAGAGAGCAGCAGAGTTAGCCATGGGGTGTGTGTGTGTGTTTGCAGAGACTTAAAAGCAGTTAATGTTACACAGTATTAAGTGTGCTACAGTGATAAAGCGTGACAAGTGTGTTCGTGTGTGAGCTTCTGGCGGGTGAGCGGTGCCTGTGTGCCTCTATAAACGTGCGTGTGCGCACGCTCTCGTGTCCTGCCAGGTGGCCGAGATCACGGACGAGCTGGGCAGCCTGCCGCGGAGGGCCCAGTTGGCCGCAGCGTTCATCACGTACCTTCCCGCCGCTCCTGAAGACTGCCGCAAGGCCAGCCTGGACGAGTGGATAGAGGCGTCAGGCCTTCAAAGTAATGTGCCTGATCTGCCTGCACTGCAAGTTAATTATCCTTAACGAGCTGCCGGTGGGGAGGGGGTGCTCGCAAGCGAGGGCGTTATTGCTGTCAGGCTCTTCCTTCGGAAGGTGACCTTTTCCGCAGCTCGGTGGGTGTGACTCACTTAAGGTGTTTTCCTCCTCATAATTTCTCACCGTCGTGATGAATGACCCCTCCCCCCCTTTTAGGGTTTGATCTGAGGCACTTTCTGTGTTCGGAGAGCGAGCAGCTGATCTGGAAGAGCGAGGGTCTGCCCTCAGATGACCTGTCCATGGAGAACGCACTTGTCATCCTGCAGGTGGGCTGAGCCTGGGCGCTGTGTGATGATTAGTGAGGCAGGGTGATGGGTCTCCTTCATTGGGATGGTTAGTGCAGCAGATGCTCTGTGAGGTACTGCTGTCCGGCGGTTGGCCACGCCCACTGTTCTCCCATTGGCCGTTTTTATTTTCACATCGCTCATTGTCCTGCTCGCTTGCGCACGTGCCTTTGTGCCTGGCTAGGCTGTGAGGTAAAGTGGTGGCTGGCCAATGTGCACGTTCACATTTGTGGCTGATTTTAGAATGACTACTTTTAATTAATTTTTTTTAATCCACATTTCCGTGAGATTCAGATTCCGTGAATTCAATCTGAAGCCTCAAGCTGCAGAAGGGTGTTGTCGCTGTTCCACTGGCTGAATGTGTGCTTGTGAATGCAGGGTTGGGCTTGGGCCTGACTGCAGGCTTCCCTTCCTCCTAACGTCGTGATGCCAGTGTCTCTTCCACAGTGTCCATTAATCACCTTTCGTCTCTCCATGTCTGCTTCCCGCATCATGACGCTGCTGCACTAGATCAATGACCTGAAGTTACGGGTAAGAGATTCCACCCCCCCCGCACAGGCCCTGCTCGCCCTGCAGTGTGAGGCCCCCACCTCACATGCCCCCTTTCTTTCTGCCTCATACTCTGAATCGATCTCTCAGTGGCTATAAGCTGAGCAGAGTGCGCCTGTCCTGTTGCAGTGTCTCTGTGGTTTGGGATCTAATCATGTGTTACAGTGGAACTGTAGTTTAAGGTTAGTACCTGTTCCAGTTTTGTCCCCCCCCCCCCCCCTCACACACACACACACACACACACACACACACACACACACACCCCTACACCTTATGGCTATAGCACCTCTGCAAGGTTTCAGATTCCTACTCTTTGGTTCTGGTGAAGCTGCTGGTTTGCTGAGAATCACTGCGGCCAGAGACAAATGTCCCATCCGTGTGGGTGACAGCCATGTTTGAAATGTCTTTCAGTCTGCCTTTACAGCACCTCACAAATGAATGGGATGCGTGTGGGTCTCTGATGCTCTCTGGCTGCAGCTCAGCAGCTTAGCGGCCGCTAGCGGGTGACTGACTGTCGGTCCTCCTGCCCTCAGAGCTGCGCCTGTCCCTTCCTTGTCGACCCGTCATCCCGGGCCACCGAGTGGCTGCAGGCTCACCTGAAGGAGTCCCGCTTGGAGGTGATCAGCCAGCAGGTAGGGGCTCCACCCTCCAGCCCCCCCCCCCCCACACGCTCCAGGAGCTCGGTTATGTTTCGGCGCACACACCCCCCTCTCCACATTCCTCCCCCATGCCAGGACTCCAACTTCATGACGTCTCTGGAACTGGCAGTGCGTTTTGGGAAGACGCTGATCATCCAGGAGATGGACGGGGTGGAGCCAGTGCTGTACCCGCTTCTGAGACGCGACCTCATCGCTCAGGGTGGGCTCCCCCTTTTCCTCCCCCCCCCCCCCCCCCCGGGGCCCCGCAGATGTGCTGTGAGCTTTGGGGCCTCGAGGAATCATTTGTATGACACACGCTGGATGGCGTCTGACACTGGCACACTATATCAGCTGCAGGCAACTGCACAGACTTTTATTTTGACTTGCTGTTGTGCCTTTCTCTCTCCGTCTCATTCCGTCTCTTTGTCTCTCTCGCTTGCTCGCTCTCTCCGGCCTGAGGGTTTATCTCCGTCTGCAGCTGTACGTGTCGGCTGATAACCGCCACAGGAAGTCTGTCAGGAAGGCCTTCTCCATTATGCAAATGATGCCAGCCTTCATTGTGTTTTCTTAATGAACATGCCACACGTGTGTCACACCGATGCCTGCATGCTCCCACACATTCCGCTAATGAACACGCCACACGTGTGTCACGCTGAGACCTGCGTGCTCCCACACACGCTGTTACTGAACACCACACGTGTGTCACGGTGAGACCTGCACGCTTCTGCACACGCTGGAAATGCATCAGTGGAGGAAGCAAATGGGCTCATACCCAGAACGTGGAGTGAAAAGAAAAGGGGAAAACGGGGGGGGGAGATGGAGGAGGCGGGGCTTAGTGATTGCTGCATTGCAGCCCCCCTAACCCCTCCCTAGATGACGGTCAGACATCAGCATCTGTGCTGCCCGCTCCCTTGGTCAGCATGTTCCACCCAAGCAGCAGCAGCGCATTAACGAGTGAAATGAACAGGGGCCAAACGCTCAACTCGACTCGGGATCAACACACTGTTTGTGGCCAGCTTGCTCTGTGAAGCGCAGTTCCCATCAGCCTTTGGGGCGGACCCAGTGAGATCGTTCCGGAAGTGGGAGCTCCCTGTGATTGGTCTTTTCCGCGAGTGGGCATGGTACTGACGGAGAATGATCCGGGTCACCGTAAAAAGGGTGGGGGCGCTTCTGCTGTGGTGTGATGCCGTGGTCCTGACCCGTTGCCATGTCAACCCCAAACCAGGCCCTCGCTATGTGGTCCAGATCGGGGACAAAGTCGTCGATTACAACGAGGAATTCCGCCTGTTTCTGGCCACTCGCAATCCCAGTCCCCTCATTCCCCCAGACGCCGCCTCTGTGGTGACCGAGGTCAACTTCACAAGCACCCGCGCTGGCCTCCGGGGACAGGTAGGGGAGGGGCCCTAGGGGTCACATGAGGGGGTGGGGGGTTGCCCGGTATAACGATAAAGAGCCACAAAGCAGCAGCTTTAGGAATTGTGGGAAATACTGGCACACAGCCCCCCCAGGGGGTGCTCTCCATGTATGAATGGGTCCCTTTGTCCCACAAGGAACTTTCTAAAAGTCTTTTAAAGGCATTTTTTAATGTGTATTTTTACATTTTATGTATTACAAATACTTTTATTAAGTAGTAGGGACAAGGGGGGGGGGGTTGACGACCTTTGGGCAAAATGACTCTATCAATCCTGGGATTTAAACCAACAACCTTCTGATCACAAGATCTACAGCATTCTACCCCAATGAGCCGCGCACTGCTACTGTACATGTATATCTGATCAGAGATGATAACCAATGGCAGCCTGCCGTGTGTCTGATATCATCAACGGGTCGCCCCCCCCCCCCCCAGCTGCTGGCACTGACCATTCAGCAGGAGAAGCCAGACTTGGAGACAGAGAAGACCAGGCTCTTGCAACAGGAAGAGGACAAGAAGATCCAGCTGTTCATGCTGGAGGAGTCCCTGCTGGAGGTACGGAGTTGCCGTGGTCTCTATGCCGTGGTGCTACATAAACGACTGCCCTCCCATCTCCCTGTCCCCCCCACAGACTCTGGCCACAGCGCAGGGCAACATCTTGGAGAACAAGGAGCTCATCGAGTCTCTGAACCAGACCAAGTCCAGCAGCGCCCTGATCCAGGAGTCACTGGCCGAATCCCACCGACTGCAGGTCTCACTGGATCAGGTGAGGGGGGGCGGGGAGGTCACCAGACTGAGCCGTCGTCGCCACAGTGACCCCACCACAGGCTCCTAGACAACCAGTCAAACGCAGGGCTTTGTTCCTTGGGGGCCACCTTAACTTATTTGAGGGGTCTTAATGCTTAGGAGGGTAGAGTGCCAGTTAAGAACAGGTCCTAAGAGGTGCTGAAACTCACTTAAAAGCCCCCAGTCTGAAGCATTGGATAAAAATTGAATAAGTTGTCATTTAATAAAACATAACTGAAGTTAAATGTCATGACCTGCCGATTAAAGTGCGGGGGCTGTGATGGAGCGTGATGCAGGCCCCCAGCTCTGGAGGGGGTGACTGGCAGGGCCAGTCCTGCTTCTCGGGTTCGAGAGACGTCGCGCGCTTAATGAGCCAGTGTGTCGCATGGTAAATGCATTCCCTAGAAAGCAGACTGCCGCGTTGGGAAGCCTGTCTGTATTCTTGTTGAAGGGTGATAAGCGGCTCGGTCCCAGGCCCTCGTTTCCTGCCTGCGAGCGTCTTGCGGTCGCGCTTCTCCTCCATGTCAGCTCTTCTCTTTCATGTCTGCCCCCAGTGCCGCTCGCTCTGCCATCTCAGGGCGCGCCCCCAGGCTGCAGCGGTGCACTGCGCCAACCCACATGAAAGGGCTCGAGCTTCTCAGCCGTGGCAGCAGCTAGGGCTGCCCTGGCGGGGTGGCGGCCCCCCCTCTGCCCCCTCAGGTTCAGACCGGGCTCCTCGAGCTTGAGGAACCTCTGCAGAAATAAGTGGCAGTTAATCTTCGAGTGTCGCGCTGCTCAGAGTGAGCAGTCAGTCATGCTGTCGTTAAGTAACTGAAGAAACTTTTCATAAGAGCCGTTTCAAACTTCCAACGGCACATTTTTATGCCACTTTAGAGAATTTTACTTTTGGAGAGAGTTCGTTGAGATGCCATCGGGACCGTGGTTTAGCTTTGCGATTGTCCAGCCAGCTTCTGTATAAATGGGCGGCGCTTCCCGGCCCCGGACTCCGCACTGAGCTGCAGTGCACCCTGGGAAACCAGCAGCGACCATGCTCTGTTCTGGGGTCCGAGCGGCCCCGCCTTGTACGCTAAGCTCACAAGTTCACCAACGTGATGCATTAAGTAAAAAGAATTCAATAGAAGAAACAGACGTTTCAGTTCAGCGTGAGGCAGGAACAAAGTGCCTGGTAAGGTATATGTGAGGGATTGTGGTCCTCTGAGCTCTGAAAACAGAGGTGTCTTGTTGAGTAACACCGTTCTGGATGCAGGTTGTACCTGCGTACATTGAGGGCCTGTCCAAATGGCTGCCTGACCGCAGGCCGGGCAGGTTGGGGCGGAGCCTGTGGCCCGGTCACCCCATCTCACGCATTTTACAGCTGCCTAAATAGTTTATGAATATGCAAGCGGCAGAAACAGCCTTTTGTTTTTTTGGATATTCTCAAATATTCACCTGCTCTGCGATGGCAATTAATTTAAGGTCAGGAAATAGATTGCCTGCTTGATTCGATGTCGTCAGTCATTTCTTCATCTTCAGGATAGCAGTGACAATTTTTCTCCTCAAGGGGGCACTGTGACATCAGTCCTGATTGGCCCACGCTCTGCTTTCTCTCCCCCACCCCTCCCATCTCCCTCCCCCCTCGCAGGAACGAGATGCCTATCTCCCATTAGCGGAGCTCGCCAGCACGATGTACTTCGTCATAACCGACCTCTCCAAAATGAATAACATGTACCGCTTCAGCCTGGCCGCCTTCCTCAGGATCTTCCAGCGAGCCTTGCAGAGCAAGAAGGTAAAGCGCCGGGCTCCTCAGGGCCCCTGCAATCTGCCCGCCTCTGTTTTGTTCTGGGGGTCAGCTGGTTAGTGACTGTGGCAAAGGGGACTGGCTCCAGGTTCCTGTAGCTGACAGCCACCTTGTCACGGCTTCCCTCGATGATCATTATTGGGGGTTTCTGCAGACCCTTTTGATTTAGTGAAATGTAACCTCCTCTGCAGATCCTGCCCCCATGCCCATCACCCCCCCTCCCCCACCTGCCCCCTGCCCTTGGGGTTGCTGGGACAGTGAGTCACCTCCCCTGCCGATCCTGCCCCCCCACTCGAACCCCTTTATGCAGGCATATGGTGAAGTCGGCCATCTTTGTCCTATATCACTGTTTGGCGCAGTGCCAGTCTTGGGGAGGGGGGGGTCCATCTCTTTTTCTCTTTGGTTTATTACTCTTCCATTGACTTCCTTAATCCCCCCCCCAAGCTCATCTCTAAAAGCAGTCACTAATAAAAAGGTGAGTGGCAAAGCTGATTGTCCTGTTGGGATGCTGCTTCTGAGCTCTGCCTCTTTGTAATTGCTGGCTGTAATTAGTCGCACTTTAAGTGAGGTCGGCCTTCAACACATGGTTTAGTTTACAGGCATTAAGTGCGGAGTACGAGTGCAGCGGAGTCAGGTTCCTGCGCCACTGGCTCAGCAATCCATCACTGGCAGTGGACAGCGCAGCGAGTCAGAGCGGCTGGCAGAGTAATGGGGGCGATGTTCAGATTGGGCTGAGATATCGCCCCCCCCCCCCTTCCCCACAGGAGTCAGAAAGTACGGAGGCCCGCATCTCTTCCCTGGCCGTGCGCTTGAAGAGCATGGTGTACGAGTGTGTCTGCCGCTCCCTCTTCAAGGTAAATGCATCACACACACACACACACACACACACACACACACACACACAGTCTCCAGTACTGATTTATATGGCAGGATGGTTGGTCAGTAGCCCCTCTCCTGACTCCTCCCCAAGGATTACCTCACACATGACAGCCAATAACGATATCCGCCCACTCGGCTGAGCTGTTCTCCCTGCCACCTACTCGTAATTGCTTCAGTGAAGTAATTCAATAGTAATTCCCCTTACCTGCTGTTTTAGGCATTTCATTATGCACTAATTGCAGTTAGGACACAGGCGCTGGGGCTGCAGTTTTGCTTTTAAGTCTAATAACTTTAATGTAATAGCCGTACGTGTGTCTTGGTGACCGGAAGAGGGATCCCAGATTGTTCTTGGCGCCTCTGAACAGAGCGGCTCTTCGCCTGTGTTTTGATGGCCTCGTTTTACCAGCTGACAGGTTCATTTGCAGAGTGCCATGTTCTGGCTCAGCCGAGCTCCCTTTAGCTTAGCCTTTAGTGTTTTTATTACCTGTCCTTTTTGGGTTTATGAGTCCCTGCTATGCGCTGCTAGCTGTTGAATTAATTATGCTGGTGATGAGTGGTCCAGGCATTCTGTTACAGGGGATGGGGGGGGCTGAAAGGCCTCATGACTGAAATGTTTGTCAGGTGAAGCGTGTTGGGGGTGGTTCCCTATGTGCTGCAAATGGAGTGCACTGATTCCCCCCCCCCGTCATTTTTTAAATTGTCTTGAATTTTTCACCTGCCAGTCGGTTTGTCCTGAAACCCGGACGACAGGGAGAGAAAAGACCAACATGTCATGACATGTTGATCTCTGTTTCATTTTCCTAACAGGGGCATCAGTAAATTGCACTTTGACGCTTTTTGTTTTGTACGGTTCGGGTTAAATAATTGGCTTTCATAATGATGTACCCGCCGTGGACAAATGAAGTGACACAAACTTTAATTGCGATCTGGTCGGAAGAACAGATACAACAAGATCCGGACAGCATAACAGTATTTTGTATAACATACTATGACAGCAAGCTATTGGAAATTTTTCAAATATTGCAATGTGATTTTGTTGTAATAAATATTGGGGTATTTATGAAACAAAAAAGGAATTTAACACAAATTTCTCAGTTTCCCGTCTAGGAGTAATTTAAACAGCAGTTAAGGATAAAAATGATTATGATTGTCTCGAACGCATGCAGCGCTCATGCAAAAGCAGCGGAGGTAGAATTTGCACTGATTTTTTAAATGTACACTAGATAATCTTGAAATTGAATAATCATTAAAATTTAATTTTTTTTTCCTATAACCTAAACTCAATGCGCTATAATATCTGTGCTAAATTGAAGGTAAGAAAAAGCCTGACCTTAATCCAACTGACTAGCGATGAAGTACCAAAAGCATCGATACTTGCTGCGGTGGAAAAGCGCCCCTTTAGTTGAAAGGTGCTTTGGACAGCCCTACTGCGCTGTATCTTTCGTATATGCTGTACGTTGTAATTTTTTGTTTTGTTTTTTTGCACACTATTTCTTGTGGGCTGTGGCGTTATCCGAATGTAGACGGCGCTGCCGTGTGGTGCCAAGAGCACCAACAATAAGTGCGACCTCTGCTATTCTCCATGCTAGCCAGTGCAGAGCCCCTAGACCAGTGTGAGTCCGATTTAACGTGTATATGTACATCCTGGAGTAAACAGACTCCCAGTCGCCTTATCTGGGTGTCTTAGTCCGACTTTGAGAAATTCAATTTAGTACGATTTCAGTCGGACTAACATGTTTACATGTACTTTAAAAGTCTGGTTTTAGTCAGACTAACACAATCACTCAAGTTCCTTAGTGTGCATGGAAACGTACTGACAGACCCACATGCAGGAAAATTCAGATTTCGGGGGGAAAACTCTCCTGTCCAGCGCGCTGCCTTTTTGACGAGACTCATCTCCTACGGAGGGACGCGGGCCCTGGAAGCCAGCCGTGACCAGAGCTGTGGAGGACAAGTACTTCTGTGAGGACTGATTGAGTCCTGTGGAAATCTCTGTGGACTTTAATGAGTGTGTGCGCACGTTTGTGTGAGTGTGTGCATGTACACCTTTCAGTGTGGTCCACCTAAAACTTCCTCTTAATGACAATAAATATTTAAGAGACAGTTGTATGTTTTGCTGCGCTGCAGTGATGTTGGGGCTTGTGTGTGTCTGCGTGGCACGTGTACACGCCCGTGCGACATCACATGGGCCGCCTGTGTGCTGCTGCAGCCTGCTGATCGTCAGCCAGGCGGGTTCTGCATCGGGAAGCGCCCGCAGGCCCTGCTGCGTGGTGGAGCCGCTGGCCACGGCGGACTGACACGGGCTGGGGTGGCAGCAAGCGGGGCAGTGGGTGCAGGACCGAAGGGCCCCCTTTAACAGAAAGGCCCGTGGGTCAGACCGCAGAACAGCCCTGGACTCGTCTGGGATCAGCACTGCTTTCCTGTGCAGACGTGGCTCTCTGAGCCAGATCCTGCATCAATCAACCCACTGTCTGACCCCCACCCCCCCCGTCTCCTCACTCTAAAATGTCCCGGCATGGGGAGCAGGGTGTGCCGTGTCGGGCCACTGGGCCGCTGCCATGGCAACGGCCGCCCCCGGTTTCCTTCAGCTCTCTTTTATGTAACTTCTGTATCTTGGGTTATTGGGGCATGGATGCTCAGTGTAAGTATTTAGATTTCTTTTATTAGTGTGCTAGTGCGTGCGCTTGTGTGTTGTAGTATGAAGTATAATGCTACAATGTTAGCGGATTAGATGGTGTGATATGTCGGGCAGGATAGAGACAGTCATCGTGTTTCTGTGCAGTGCCCACATTTTCTGGCATGCTGGGGTGAGCAGAACCACAGTCCCCCACCCCACCGCGTGTCCCCTCGGTGTCACCATGTCCCCTCAGCGTCCCCTCGCAGAGGACATCTGCTACGGTTCCACCTTGCTGATGGAGATGGTATCTGGCTGACATTAAGGGGTGTGGGGGAGGGGCCGGACGGGGACACATCCACACTGCTCAGGATGGGCCTGGGGGGTGCTCACCGGATGGCGGGTGCTAAAGCTGCGGTGGGATTTGCAGGCTCGCTGGGGGGACCTGTGACTCAGTCTGGATGCTTTCATGCGTTTTGGGGGTTTTCATTCATTCAAATGAGTGGGTTTTTGTCTTTCAAATTAGTAACGGCTTAAAATAGCTGACCTCTGAGTCCCGATTGAGGCAGGTCTGGGCTCTGGGCGAGCTGCTTACTGACAGACATGCTCGCCCTTCACACAGAGACCTGGTTTATTTTAAAAATGAAGCTCACGATGAAATGAGCTCGTAGGGGGCGCTATGAATAAATCGGCGGCACCGGCTCAGACCCCGGGACTTCTCTTGACATGATTTGGGTGGAAGTAGACCTCCACTTGTCGTCATGGACTTTCGTTTGCCGCCTGTGTGGGAGGGCTTGCCGTAATTGAGAAATGGCGCTTTCTCATTCGCCAGTGGCCCTTCGTTGGGTGGGATTTGCCGTCCGCAGCCAATCACTGATTGTAGCTCTCCCCTGCGATCCCTGTTAAATGGCCACAGCCTTGTGGGGCTCTGGAGGTTGTACCATGCTGTTGGACTAGGTAAGTAGATCAAAGGCCTGGAAGAAACTTTGCCTCTGTTCTCTCTGAGCACCAGGATACTGGCCTCAATGGAGGATGTTATCCAGCCTTGTGTATTCAGTGTTGGCCAGTTCTCCACCTGTTGCACCATGTCATTACCCAGCATTCCCTGAGACCACCCCGCCCCCAGCAGCCAGTAGAAGATGCTGGCAGCTTCTGTATCCCTGTGGCAGATCATCGTAAATTCTGGTTCAATGCGCCCATAATGCACGTCTACGCACCCATGCAGCCTGTGACACCCTCATGCTAAAATGCTTTCAGCTGTGCAGCCGGTGCCAAGAGGGCCCGGGGTTCTGCTCTCTGGGCCAGACCGACGGCACGAGCTAACTGGGATGACATCAGCATTACTCATCATATAATACCTTTTATCAGGCCGGGCCGGAACATTCCGGAACACAAGCTGGTGTGTAAATGGTGTTGTTGGGCTTGCGCTTGCTGGTTCTGTTGCATAGAAACATTTCCCTGGAATAATCTAAATGGGGATAAAGGGCAGTGTTTATAAAATGTCATTCTAAGGAAGCGTGCCGTTCTTTTCTGGTGAAGTGGCTTGCTTGAGGTTGGGGGGGGGGGGATTTCAAAAAAGGTCACTCTCTGAAAAGCACCATTCAGGAGTGTCCCTTTGTCCCCATGAGCGGCTAGCGGCAGGCGGGAGGGAGGGCGTCAGTGCCATGAATGATTCATGGGTGGCTGCCGGCAGCCTCGGGCCTCGCCTAAGCGCTCTCTGTGTGAAAGGCGGCCAGATGCTTTCACTCTCCTCCCAGGATGCAGATGATCGTGCCGTCAGGCTGCTGTCGAAAGAGGGAAGAGTGAGAGATAGACCCTGAACCTTGAGACCTGCGATGCTGGGTGGTCCCTGGGTGGTCCCTTGTCCCGCGGCTGCTTTTACACGCCCATTTCCCCCCAGGGCGTGACGCTGATCTCTCACTAAGAGCTGGCTCCGACTCGCTGATGGAGATGACGGCCACTTTTGCCGCTGCTGTTTTTATTTCCTATCTGGATTGAGGCTCCTCCTCCCGGAGGGAGCTTCAGGCTTGCCTGTTCTCTGTTGGCGTACCTGTGCCCCCCTCCCTGATCTGACCTGTCCTCTAAAGCTCTCTATCAGGACACGTCGTCCATTTCTCGCTGCCATCCATGGACACGTTTTCTGGACCTCCGTTTGGCGATGCCCCTGTCACCTCGTCTGCTGTCCTGGACCGTGCGCCTCGCTGCCTGATTAATATGCCTGGTCCTGTCTGCTGGGTCACCCGTCCCACTGAATCCGTTTTCACTACACTTCCTGTTCTCCGGCGTCTTCCTCATATGGCAGCGGAATCCTAATACACATCCCAACATTTTTCACCTGGATACGCTCCTCTTCCTCGCCCTGTATGTTCGACATAAACAGTGCTTTTGTAACCCGTCCCCAGGAATTTGTCAAACCTAAACAAAGGCTAGGACCCATTTTCAGCTTGTTCCCGAGTGGATTTCTCCGCAGGCAGACAGTACACGGCCTAATTGTGGCCCGACTTGTTGTGAGTAATTAGGCCTGGGACTTGTGCAGGATGCTGCCGGGCTTTCCTGCGTTTTGGGGGAGTGGCAGGGGGTGCATGTAGCTTTCCTGGCATGTCAAACTGTGCCCCCCCCCCCCTCGCTCCAGTGGCTTCATCACTCTGTGCTCATTTGACCTGCATCCAGCATCGTTCAGATTATTCCTGTCTTTTTGCACGTGTCCCCCCCCCCTGGGTCTCTGGTGTTTCACAGTGGGTTACCAGGTCAGAACTCTGTTGGCTTTAGATAAAGGTGCTTCTCCAAGTGTAAGGAAACATGCATCGGTGATGGTATTTACGTTTTGCCTGTTGTACCTGCTGGCTATGTGTGTGACGGTGGCTTCCTACCACAGACTGGCTCCCCCTACTCCCCCTACTGGCAGTGAAACATGGCATTTAAATCCCTCAACCAAAGGCTCCCAGCTAGGGAAGACCATTGTTCATCAAAGGAGGGCTGATTTTCTTTGGTCTGTCCTTCAAGTGCCTCGGCGTTTGAGGGACAGACCGTCATGAATTAGAGCAAGTTGCTGTTGGCAACCAGCAGAGATAATTAGTAATTTGGAAAGAGGCACAATGTCAGGCAATCAGTGAAATGTGTTTGGGATGTGAAGATCTCATGGCAGGACTGAACCTGTCATTGGGACTGTCTCCCTACTCCCGAGCTCTCTGCTGTCATAATACCTCCTTTCCCCTGCGGTTTTCCTGCCTGAGACTGGCAGTTAATTCAGGTGCATTGCATTTGCATTATTGATGAGCCAGGAGAGTTCCTGTGCCGTACAGTAATAAAGGTCCAACTGGCCATTGGTGCGTTTTGATTTGCTCTTACCTTGCCTTTCTTGCTCAGTGATGCCCCCTGCAGGTAATCGGTGTCAGTTTCGCCCGGTGGTCAGAAAAGGTCTGGACTGCGTACCTGAATCTTATCAGTCACTGTCAGCCTACAGCCTACCCTGCAGCTCTTCAGTTGTTGGGGGTTTGAGTCGGAGTCCTTTAAGCCTGTGCTGAATTATCTTGGTGAGTGTTTTAGATTTTAGGAATTTTGTTTCTGATTTGTGTGGGAGAAGCTGGGCTGGCTGCAGTTTGTTAGAAGAACATCGCAGAAAAACAGTGTTTCTGGGTTTGGTTTGTGGGAAAGGAAAATGAGGGCAGTCGGCCCGATGAAACCCCCCCCAGTGTTTTCTGCAGGAAGTGAAAGCGACTCTGAGCCGGCTGTGTGACTGTGTCCCACTCCTGCATTTACAGTCAAGCAGAGCAGATAAGGCCTCTGGGAGCACAGATACGGATCTTGATTAGTTGCTATTGTGTCTTATCTCCCAAGGCCAAATCCCCCGTCTGTTTCCTCTGAGTGCCAGTGGGGGCTTGTGGTGGGGGGGAGTTGCCTCTCCCGCAAAAGACAGGCTCTGCTGGTGCTGTGCTGTGCACTGCGTTCACTTTTCACCTGCCCCCACGTTTGTGTCCCTGTCCAGACGAGGGTCTGATTAGGCAGAGATGCACTACTGAAAGAGGTTCTTGTGATTGTGAGCTGAGGTGCATAGTTCTGGGCCACGGGGTGGGTGGTTTACTGGGATTAAGACAAAACTTACATCTGTGGCTGGACAGACCGGTGCACCCCGGGGGTGAGTCCCCTCGTCAAGACAGGATTGACCCCTGACCCCCATCAGGCTAGATGGTATAGTCCCCTCCTCCCTGACTCTCTGTCCCCATCCCCCATCCCCACAGGCCGACCGGCTCGTGTTCGCCCTGCACTTCATCCGAGGGATGCATCCAGAGCTCTTCCAGGAGAACGTGAGTAGGCAGGCGTGGCCACCTGACTGGCAGGGAGCCGTCTCTCCGCCGTCCTGCGCTCAGCTCCCCGTCTCTGTCCGCTGAACCCTTTCTCACAGTACAGGAGGATAATTGGCCGTGGGCATTTCCCTCCTGGAAATTCAGAGGGTGTGTTGGGATTACTGAGGTGTTCCACCGCACCGTGTTAACAGGGGTGTCCGTCAGCATGCCTGACAGCATTAGACATGGTTTCCACCCTGCGAAACCTCGCACTGCACGCTGCCGCTCAGCCCATAGCAGACCCACAGCTGCTGGGTCACTCTGATGTTTCTGTCTATCCGCCACAGGAATGGGACACCTTCACTGGGTTGATCGTTGGAGACGCACTCAGGAAGGGGGTACGTGCTCCCCCAGGGCATTCTGGGTAGTGTGTGGGGCGGTGGTGATTCATTTTTTAGGTGTAGCATATGGGACAGAGTCGTGCTCGCCGTTATCACCTTCCCGTGCCCATCCCACAGGACTTGCAGGTGTCCGCAAGAGAGCTCGTCCCATCCTGGATCGACGAGGAGCGGCATGCCGCCGCCACGCTCCTCAGGGTATGTCCCGCCGCCACGCTCCTCAGGGTATGTCCCGCCGCCACGCTCCTCAGGGTATGTCCCGCTGCTGCTGGGATGCTCTCCTACCTCCTGTTTGGACGATGGAGCGGCCAGGTCTGTGTTCCATGTAGAGTTTATTCAGCGTGCTCCGCAGGGAATTTTCCATAAGCACGGCTCCGCTTCAGCTCCCAAGATGGACTTTTTTTCACATCGTGAGCCTGGATGAAATTCGCAGCTTCTGGCCCACGGCTATCCTGCACAGTCTCTGAGAAAATAGAGTCCTTCACTGCCTCACCACCTAACTGCCACAGCTGCTTATTGGCTCCCTGCTTCACTGCCTCACTGCCTGACTGGCTCCCTGCTTCACTGCCTCAGCACTTCACCTGCTCATTGCCTGACTGGCTCCCTGCTTCACTGCCTCACTGCCTGACTGGCTCCCTGCTTCACTGCCTCACTGCCTGACTGGCTCCCTGCTTCACTGCCTGACTGGCTCCCTGCTTCACTGCCTCAGCACTTCACCTGCTCACTGCCTCACTTGCTAATTGATTCACTGCCTCATCGCCTGACCACCTGAGTGGCTCACTCCCTCACTGCCTAACCACTTGACTGGCTTACTACCTCAGTCAGAAGGGTCCACAATAACTAACATTGAAGGACACCCCCTAAGGAGAGGAGTAAAGCAAAACAGAGCAGTGGAGATGGGGCCAACCCTCCGTGTGCCTCCGTGTGTGTCTCTGGTCTGTGATGATAATGCTGTCAGCTGCTACTTAAAGGCTGTTCTTCCCTCCCCCACCCAGAGCACATTCCCGGGCCTCCACCAGACGCTGTGCCTGAGCAATGCGGACCTCTGGCTCGCCTTCTCCCGCAGCTCTTGCTGTGAGCAGGATTTCCCTCCTTCCATCGGCAAGAAGATCACTCCTTTTCAGCAGGTGAGATGCCCCCCCCCCCAAACACACACACACACACACATGCTGAATCACTGCATGAAAGTAAAGCTGACGTCTGTGAATTTCTTTCACCGACGTGTCACAGAGGAGGGCGGGACTTCTGTTCTCCCTCTTTTCGTCAGGCAGCCAATCAGAGGCAGTATATGAGTATGGGGTGCCTGGTATTTAGCAATGGTTTGCCCACCGTTGTTCTTTGCGTTCCTGTCTTCCCTCGCTTCCTGCCGTCTACAGCTCCTGGTGGTGCAGGCCCTCCGGCCGGACCGGCTGCAGAGCGCAATGGGTCTGTTTGCCTCGCAGACTCTGGGTGAGTTACTGGACTCGAGAGGGACGGGGTCTGGCAGCCATGACCTCTGCCCCGTGAGCCCCGGCCCTTCCTGTCTTGCTGCCCTTTGATGTGCCAGCAGAGTTCCAGCGCCCACCCGGCACTCAGGTTACTCCTGTGTAAGGAAGATTAGTCGTTACTCGTCAGGTTCTGCAGGCCCTTCATATGTGACCTTTAGTGACCTTAGCAGTTATAATTTCCATCAGTCCTGGCAGCGTTAGTGACCAGCCGTTAGGAAGACCAGGCCATTCGGACAATCGCAGCATTTTTATATGGTTTCCGGTCAACCAGTTACTACCCAAATTCATCCATGCCCTACAGTAGGATCCCCACCCCGCGGCTCCGCTCTGAGGTCAGGTCGCGTGGGGACACTCTGCGTGTGTCCCTGTGTGTGTGGCGTGTTCCTGCCGCGCCCCCATCAGCTGGGAGCACAGGGTAATTTTGATGAGATTTGAATGCTTTCCTGCTGTGGATTGTACCGGGTCTGTGCAGATTCTTATCTTGTGGGATAACAGGCTTATAGCTGTGTGGAATGACAAGGGTGTAATGTTGATTTTTAATTTGACGGCCTTGCTTACATCATTCACAGCCCATTATAGCAGAGATTAAATGGCGGCGCTCTCCTGTCCAGTCCCCTGATCGATCGGCAGCTGTTCAGCAGCGCTTTTTACCAGTGCCGGATCCACACGCCGCCGCCCACTCTGGAGTCCGGGCAAAGTCCCGCACAAATACAGCGTTATGATTAATGTAGCGACAGAAATAGCATCCAAAGTATGTAGCCATGATGAATCGCTGCTCATTACTCTTAATTGGACTATTAGCGTAGCAGAGGAGCCCCTGTCAGCTTTGAACAATGCGGTTGGGGCGCCCGGGCCGTTCGTTTAGCGTCGCAGTGCCCGGACCGGCGCAGCTCTGAGGGCCTCCATGCGGTCGGGGCGCCCGGGCCGTTCGTTTAGCGTCGCAGTGCCCGGACCGGCGCAGCTCTGAGGGCCTCCATGCGGTCGGGGCGCCGGGGCCGTTCGTTTAGCGTCGCAGTGCCCGGACCGGCGCAGCTCTGAGGGCCTCCATGCGGTCGGGGTCTTGCGTCACGGCTGGTCGCTGTCTGTACCATATGGGCACTTTTGTCGTGTCCCGCTTTGCCAGCAGGGCTGTCGTGGAAACAGCTGGTCTCTCCTCCAGGGTGTCTCTGGGAATCTCATCCCAAGCATGACAGTGTGATTCGTCTGTCTTTCACCGTCATGGCGGCATCCGCTTCCGGTGTTAAGGGCCATGTTCGGCAGATGGCTTTGAAGCTGGACTCGGGACTGTCTGCTGTAGTAAATATTTGAGCTTAGAATGTAAGGTGGCTGCCAGCTCACAGGCTGATGCTTGTGTCTGACCGAAGCAGAGCCGCGTAAAAAATGTGTTTGCAAAGCTGTTCTCAGAGAGCCTGTGAACCTTGGCTGGCCAGCGGCTCTCCAGCCTGCCCCCGCTTGGTAAGCTGTAAGTGGACAATGGGAGACCAGCTGTGACTGTTTATCACTATGTAAGTTCATTATGTAACTGGTCATCGGGTCACCGGCTGTAATTGGCCATTGGACCGATACTGATTAAAAGGTTCTTCCGTCTATTTTATGTCCCTCAAGGTGGTCATCAGAGTTGCAGCGAACTTTAGCAGTTGTGGCCCGATGGATAAAAGAGTATTTTAAAGTTGCTTGTGTAATAAACTTCTTCTCTCTCTGTATCTCATTGAAACTTTTTTTAAAAGATATATTTTCTCTTTCCCCGTAAAGGGAATTTCAAGCCGTGAATTGATATTCAAGACTGACACTTCCTAATTAGAGAAGAATTAGCTCAGTGTCTTGCATGGGAATGAAATATATGGTATTAGTCCACATAAAAGTTTTTAATTGGGTTGTAAAGCTACTTGTTTGGGTGTTCACAGGAGATCAGTAACAGCCTCCTCCCACTCACCCATTCAGACGTGATCTAGTGGCCTGTAATGCAGTACCCTACAAGGCCTCGCTAGGGACCTCATCCTGATTGTCTGTCTTCTCACCGGATCAGGCCCTCCCTGACCTGCGGCGTGGGGGATAGCACGGCGTATTAATAACATGCACGTATGCCCTTCATCGGTTGGCTGCCTTCGGCCGACGACTCTCCATGTTGAAATTCTCAGCCGAAGCGATTCATTAAGTGGGTAACTCATGACGACCGCTGTCTGAATCGCTTCCAGTGGAATGCAGTCACCATGGAAACCGCTCCCTTGCCCGCGCTGCGAGGCTGGGCAGACACCCCGGCCAGTCTCGTGCAAGGTTGCCCAGCTCGCCATGCCAGATGCGTCGTCAGGGTGATGAGCGCCACCTGACCTTCCCAGTTATTCAAACGGGTCCAGGTAGTGCAATCCGAACCGAAATGACGTCGATTACTTGTTCGCTTAGTGAATAAAAACATACGTGAAGTTAACATCACAGTTGATGTGGTGCTTTAGAATACGGGTTGTTAACGGTGAAATATTTGGGTGATTAGAGTCTTTTTCCAGAGGTGTGCGTGATGGAGCCCCAGAATGCGCCGTGTTGATGAATAAAACCGTGGACCTCCGTAGTTAATGTCCCAAGATCGGACAAATGTAGCATGATGGTGTAAATGGCCCCTGAATTGCAAACACACCGATCTAATGGAAAATGGCTTCCAACGATGAATAATTGAATGGCTTCTCCATGCACTTGCAAACAGAGCTGCTCGCATGCATGTACCTCGAGAGCGGTTCAATCACGCCAGCTGCAGCGGCCGCTCGCTCTCTAATTGGCTATTGATCTCTCAGGACTTGCTGTGGCTGCTGGGATATTCAGCCTGCCGATTGATTCATGAAGTGTAATTTCTCCTGGAAGCTGCCGGATGTTCCCTTTCACGTGGCACGTGTGTTTCTCGGTGATGGTACATACGTGTTTAGGAAACACGCTTTTCCCCCTGGGTCTGCCTGCGGCCTTCCGGTCGACCCTCTCCAATGCAGCTGTGTGATTTCTGCAAACGGCAGGGTGAGGGTGTTATGCAGAGAAAAGCAAGAAGAACGTGTCAGGAATTGGTTGCAGAGGAGTGAGCTCTGCTCACGGCAGACTCGCGCATCCCAAAGCCAAGTCAGCGCGTGGCGGGGCGTCGGTCAGCCCGCTGCCGTGGGCGTCTCTCCAGGCTGCCATGCCCCTCTTGCCCCTTCTTGGCTCCATGCACTTATACCCCGTCCATAATCAGGGTAATTGAGAGGGTGACACGATAGTTTGGACACACACTAGCAGTCCCTCATAAATCAGCCATAATGTTATTAATACCCACATGTATTATGTGAAGCAAGTTCAGTAGGTATCTGGATATGTGATATTTATTGGTCTTAATGAAATGGATCTCACTGTCAGCGGGATTGTCATCTATCTAATGAGTCACGCGATTCCCGGCCACTTTGTACCTCTAAAGCTTTCTGCTTAATGGAACCCACACCTGACCGGCTCCATTAGAGTGCCTGTCTGCTCCGTGTGGTTCTGTGTGGGTGTCCCGTCTCAGGGGTCCATTTGGGTTTCTCAGGGTGATTGTTCTGCTTCTGTGTGCTAAATTAAAACGCAACTGTTTGTCGTGGTCTCTGTCTGTATGTCTCTTTCTCTCTCTCTGTCTGTATGTCTCTCTCTCTCTCTGTCTGTATGTCTCTCTCTGTCTGTCTGTATTTATGTCTCTCTCTCTCTGTCTGTCTGTATTTATGTCTCTCTCTCTCTGTCTGTCTGTATTTATGTCTCTCTCTCTCTCTCATTCCATCATTCTCCCTCTCTCCCATTCTCTCACTCTGTTATTCTCTCTCTCTTTCTTGACCTTTTCAGACAGGTTTGTTTTTAGCAGTCATACAGACAGATGTGCCTCAGGTCTTGCTATGTGTTTTGGTGGACCTTCAGTCATGTCTAACCATTACACTGTGGTGGTAATCTCTATCCAGTGCTCTTCACTCTTCCAAACAAGCAGGACAAGCCCACAGTAACTGTTCTTTACCCGCCTGCAAACTGCACTAGGTTTGTGATACGAAACACTGTTATAATCCCCTATTTTGGGTTCTTTGTCTATGGCATGTAGGTAACACGCCCAGTCAGGTAAGACGCCCAAAGAAATGAAGGCTGAACACCAACCTGTCAAAGAAACCGCCCCCCCAGATGCCAGGCAGTGCCAGTTCAGAGAGGTCCATCCTCCCAGGCAGCCCACAGAAGGGTGTCCATCTCGTGAGTCTGTTTTGACAGGCTCTCTGCACGCTCTTCTTGTGTCTGACAGTAGAGGGCGCTACCCCTGGGCAGGAAACCCTGAGAACCTGGTCAGGATGTAATTCTCGGCTGTGACTGATGTGGATCGGCGGTAATGGGTTTAGAGTGAGTCTGTTCGGAAGGAAAGTGCTGGTTTAATGATATCTGAACCAGCTCCCCGAGTGTCACAGGCGCAACGTGAAGTCAGCCGCTCTGGCGGCCAGTGCAGTTTGTGCATAGTGACGATGCCTCTGGACTGGTGTCTGCCATAAGGGTTCCGTGCCGTAAGGGTTCCGTGCTGCACTTTATAATCCAGATCTCACTTTGATTTCCCGTCATGCTCATGCCCCCCCCCCCCCACAAAGGAACCTAACAAGCCGAAGTGCCTGTTTTAGTAGGTGACTTTGATGTGAAGAGCCTTTGTAAGATCCCAGCAATGCCCTCGGATGGCTTTAGCGTTGCTATGGAAATCCCCGATAAGGATGACTGACGGCCCCTCGCCCTGCAAATGGAATTGCACTTATTACTTCTGCGTTGCGTGTATGTGTTTCAGCTTGTGAGTAACCTTGCATGCACGCGTGCGTCATGCACATGTGTTAATGAGAGAAAGCCGACCGCTCTTGAGGCTTCTCAAGCACCTGTCACCTTAACCAGCTTGGACACTCGCTTCTTGGGGCCATGTTCCCTGGTCCGTAACAATCCGACTTTCTGCAGGATGTACGTGCAAACTTTGTAAAGCCCTTTCTGCTTGGCGAGGGATTAATGTTCACATGGCTGGAGACATATTTCCCGCAACTTTGCAAATGATAAGTTGTGTGCTGCGATAATATGAAGCTGGCATCAGATGAATAAGATTAAGGGTTTTATTGGTTAATTGTCTTATTTTAACATTAATAGGTGTGTCGATGCTGTAATTAAATCTCTTATCTGTGTGTCAATACATTATAAAAGGATTAGGGAGCGATATCTCCAATGCCAGTAGAGATATCAATATTTATACTTAACATTGATTACAGTTCTCTTGAAATTTGACGGTTGCATAAATCAGCCTCTGAGGAGTCACAGAACTCTGTGCTTCATGCATCTCAAGGTCCAGCTTGTACAGCCCCATTTCACAAAAGTTGGGGCATTGTGTAAAATGTAAATAAAAGCAGATTGCAATGATTTACAAATTGTATACAGTAAACCCATATTTAATTGAAAATAGAACAAAAACAACATATCAAATGTTGAAACTCAGGAATCTTATTGTTTTATTACAGATATATGCTCAATTTGAATTTGATACCAGCACCATGTTTCAAAAAAGTTGGGACGGGGCGTGTTTACCACCACGTTGCATCACCTCTTCTTTTAACAACAATCTGTAAACGTTTGGGAGCTGAGGAGGCCAGTTACTGGAGTTTTGAAAGTGAAATGTTGTCTCATCCTTGCCTGATGTAGGATTTCAGCTGCTGAGCAGCTGGGAGTCTCCTTTCTGGTATTTCTTGTTTCATTATGTGCCAAATGTTTTCAGTGGAGTTTAGCACCCGGACTAGTCTACTACTGAGCCATATTGTAACGTGTAGAATGCGGTTTGGCACTGTCTTGCTGAAATATACACGGCCTTCTCTGAAAAAGATGTTGTCTGGATGGCAGCATATGTTGCTCCAAAACCTGTATGTACAGTATATCGTTCAGCGTTAATGGTTTCCTTCCGAGAAGTGCAAGCTACCCCAGCCGTGGGCACTAATGCCCCCCCACACCATCACGAATGCTGGCTTTTGAACCGTCTGCTGATAACAAGCTGGAAGGTCCCTCCTATTTAGACCAGAGGACACGGCGTCCATGATTTCCAAAATGAATCTGAAATATTGATTGGTCAGACCGCAGGACAGTTTTCCATTTTGCCTCAGTCTTAAATGAGCTCATGCCCAGAGAAGTTGGCAGCATTTCTGGTTTCTTCTTTGCATGGTAGTTTCATCCTGCATTTGTGGATGCAGCAACAAACTGTGTTCATAGACAGTGTTTTTCGCAAGTGTTCCTTAGCGCATGCATTGATTTCCACTATAGAATCATGTCTGTTTTTAATGCAGTGCCGCCTGAGGACCTGAAGATCATGGCTATCCAGTATTGTCCCTTGCCCACAGTGATTTCCCCAGGTTCTCTGAACCTTTTAATGATATTATGGACCAAAGAAGATGAAATTCCCAAATTCTTGGCAATATTACATTGAGGAACATTATTCTTAAATTGTTGCACTATTTGCCCACACAGTCTTTCACAGAGCTTTGAACCTCTCCGCATCTTCACTGCACAGAGACTCTGCCTCTCTGGGAGACTCTTTTTATACCCAACCATCTTACTGACCTGTTGCCAATTAACCTAATTAGTTGTGAGAGATTCAGCCAAGTGTTTTGTTTTAGCATTAGACAACTTATCCAGTCTTTTGTTGCCCCTGTCCCAACATTTTTGAAACATATTGCTGGCATCAAATTCAATTTGAGCACATATCTGTTATAAAACAATAGAATTTCTCAGTTTCAACATTTTATTTGCTGTCTATGTTCTATTCTCAATGAAAATGGGTTCATATGATTTGCAGACCACTGCATTCAGTTTTTATTTACATTTTACACAACACCCCAACTTTTGTTAAAACAGGATTGTAGGTCTGTGTCTCTTCAGAGCTTCTGATCATGGTTTATGAACATCATTATTCAAAGCTCACAGTAGATGAAAATTGTGTAACTTCTGAATCTGAGACCAATATTGCTATACAAACGTTCTCGTGTCTGTTCCGGAGCCTGTTGGGCTCTCATTACTTTACTAATGTTTCAAAACTCATTTTTTACAATTAATACTGTATCACATTTAAATCATGAGACTTGTATTCTGTGTAAAGTAAGGGCAAGCTTCTTTATATTTAGTAAATATGCACATTACACCTTTTGTATTGTCACGTGACTATGTTGGTTCAATCACGATCGAGTGATCATGCCTGCGGTAAAAGCTGTGATGGTTTCATTAGCTCAGGATGGATAATATCCCTGAGACTGCAGACCCCCCCGCCTCGACACATTTGTGGGAGCAGTGTGGGGACACTTCTAGTGGAGTATATGGATGGCACTTGTGTCATAGATAAAATTCACACACATTGTCCCAGGTTTTTTAAAAAAACCTTATCCGGGAGATGATGCTGCAGGCATGCAAGCCCGTATCAGAAGGCATCCCAGCACTGATGTCAGATAAGAGGTGCAGATTTCAGGTCCAGAGAGTACAAATCCAGACCAAGATTTTGTTTCAACCAACCAATTGAGTATTCTGTGACTGTGACTCTTTATACTCAACTAGTTGGTTGATACAAAATTTTGGTCTGGATTTGTACTCTCTGGACCTCTGGATAATAATACCCAGAAAATTATCTTAATTTTGTCTTATTTACCCCTCACCCTCCTCCCCAAAACATGACCGAAAGCCCAGATATAAATGGATGACTGCTGTGAAGTGTGGGTTTGGAGACTCGCTGCAGCCCTAGTGGACAGGTTCTGTGTGTGAGGGTCTCCATCACCCGGGTCACGATGAAGGCCTGCTTTATGTGGGACTCCTTCCGTTTCACTGTTTCCCGCCTTGTTTTGGTGCTTGCTGCTGTCCGTCCCCTCGTCTCTCGACCTCAGTGGCGCCCTCTGCTGCGCAGGCATGAAGGAGCTGTCCCTGCCACCGCTGAATCTGAAGCGGCTGTACCAGGAGACCCTGGAGATCGAGCCCATCCTCATAATTATCTCGCCGGGTGCTGACCCATCCCAGGAACTGCTGGAGCTGGCTGGGGAGACTGTGGGCAGGGACAGCTACCATGAGGTGTGGCCCGCCATTAGCCCTTTGCAAAGTGGCACATTCCTGCATTTATTTCCTTATTAAAGTCACGCTGCCTGTACCCAGAACAGCTCACTTCCCCGCATGTGTGTGTTTCATTTGAACAAATAAGGTAAAATACAGGTACGGTAGCAGAGCCCTAGTAACAGCTGGCTTGAGGCAGCCCAGTAGGACGTCGGCTCCAAGCTTAATGAAAGCACAGTGATAATGGCTTTGGAAGGTGCTCTTAATCTGACCTCTACACAGACATCCAGACGGCGTAACAGAGCACTGAGGTCAGACTGAGACAGGAGCATATTAAGCAGAGATGACAGCGATAAGTCCTGCCAGATACCCTGGCTTTTAATCAGCGTGTCATTGGCTGTTAAGCAGCACGATGATTCCGGATCTAACGCCTGTCCACACGAGTGCACGGGGCCTCCATGTCTCGCATGCTGACAGTGAGGCTCCTCCTGTGTAAACTGGAGGCTCACATCCAGATGTGCTCTTCTCACAGCCCGGCAGGATGGAACTTGAAATTTGACCTCTCTGCCTCTCATTATCTGCCTGTCCTTTTCTTTACCGGGCGCGTCTGTAACCCTCTCGCTGTGTCCCCCACCCTCACTCCAGCTGGCTATGGGTCAGGGCCAGGCCGACATCGCTGTCCAGATACTCAAGGAGTGCGCTCGTAATGGAGAGTGGCTGTGTCTCAAGAACTTGCACCTTGTCACCGCCTGGCTCCCCCTACTGGAGAAGGTGGGCATTTTGGTTTTGTGTAGCACCTTGTTGATGGGTGACCTGACAGTCCGACCTGCACAGGGTGTAGCGTGGGGTAGCTGTGTCTGTGGGAAGTCCTGCTTTCCTCTTTCACAGAGGGGATAAAGGCAGGTCTGCCTGTGGAAATCTGCCGTCTCGAGCCACTGATTTCATTCCCTATTTAGCTTTAATTGCATCCACCGTCAGCCAGGCAGTAGATGTGAATTTATTCCATGTTTCCTCCTTTTTGCACTTTCTCACAGAGCCCATGTGCCCACAAACCTCATCCCCTTTATTTGTGGCAAAAGTCCAGGCAGTGGCTTGCTAACGCCAGTCCGATTTACGCGCCTCTGACTGGGATGACGTCTTCCACGTCCACGGCTGGTACAACTGGGGCTGCCACTGGCTCTCCAGAGCCCGGCTACAGGCCACATGACAAGAATCCGCTGGTTCAGGCCCACTTCCACCCAGAAAGAGTTTTTTTTTTTTTTTTTTGTGGCTGTAACCCCTGGCTGTACTCCCAGTTCCACTGAGCTTTATTGCCTTTGACGAGCAGCCTCATGCTGGTTCCTATGGTTATGCCACAGAACCTTGTTAATTTCAGCCCGGCCACCTGGTCAGGACTGCCTGGGATCGGAATCTTCACCATGCACCCAAACTCAGGACCCTCTGGCTTGTGTGTGTAGTATTAGATGTCCCCACAATGTGATAAAACCTGTCACTCTGACCTTGTGGGGACATTTTTCCAGTCCCCTCAAAGGGAAACTATGTTGTATAAAAATCTGTGAATGGAATCAAAGAACTAAAAATGTCAAAAATCTACTGAGTAGGAGTACAGTTGTTATAGCTGGGATTAAGGTTTTCCCATAGAAACAAGTGAACGGTCCCCCAAAAGATATGAACACAACCGTGTGTGTGTGCGTGCGTGTTTGAGTGTGTGCGTGCGTGTTTGAGTGTGTGCGTGTGGGCCTCCCCTCCTCTTAGTGACTCATTCCCTCCCTGCTCTCTCAATCTGCATCTCTCTCCAGAGAATTCAGAGCGATGTCATTATCAGGCACAAACGCTTAGCCATGATCGGCAGCGTCAGCTTCGCTGGGTGGGGGGGCTTTAAAGACCCGAGCTGGGTGTGGGGCAGGTTGGCGAGGTGTCACGGTGCCAGCGTGTGGGTGATGAGGGCTTCCTGGGGCCTACGGGCATCTTCCAGCCCTGGGTGATTGGTATATATTTTTTTATTCCAAATGGAAGCTAATTAGAAATGTGCCGACTCGCTCAGTAGCTGGGTTGAGTTCTTCACACGTGGGGCCTGTGCTGACTTCAGCACACCTGCAGTGATGGTGCTCATGAATATTAACGCTGTCCTGCTCCAGAGGATCATGGGAAAATGGCCCCGTAGTCTCACCTTAGGACGATACAGGCTGGTGGTCTCTTCAGAACCTCCGATTAGCAGAGTACCGGAGCCGCCACAGGCCCAGAGCAGCTCTATGAATTTGTCGTCTTTTCCTTTCTCTCAACTCTTGAGTTTTCGGGTTGAAGTTCTGGGACGTGGTGAGGAACATGCAGAATGTGTGGGGGTGAAATGCTCCACCCCCACCCCACGCCCGGATGCTTATAAACAGCTTTCGTGTTGGTTCCTCAGGAGCTCAACGTGCTTCGACCCAAAGCCGGGTTCCGCCTGTGGCTCACAGCTGAAGTGCACACCAGCTTCTCCGCCATCCTGCTGCAGAGCAGCCTGAAGGTCACGTACGAGGTAGGAACCAGTGGCCTGGCTAAGAGGGGCTCTCCACCATGAACTGTGGCTGCCTTCTTTACGATGTTGGCTTCCCTCCCCAGGCCCCCCCCGGCCTGAAGAAGAACCTCATGAGGACTTACGAGTCGTGGAGCCCAGAGCAGATCAGTAAGGGGAGCTCGGCGGTGCGGGCCCAGTCGCTCTTCGGCCTCGCCTGGTTCCACGCCGTGTGCCAGGAGCGCCGAAACTACATCCCCCAGGTGCCGCCTTCACCTGGTGCCTACCTGTGTGGCCGCCATCGCTGTAGTCATTTACGTTGATCAGAGGTGCAGGTTTCATTAGAGAGCAGCTGCCTCGCAGCACGTCTCCCAGGAAGCCGTCTGCAGCAAAGCTCCAGCCCTACCCTTTCATGGCCAATTAAACAGGCTGTAATTGCTGGTGGATAAGGCAGAGGGAGGGTCTGAGCCAGGCAGATCCGCTAAAAGGTGCCTGTACCTGGAAGTCACCAAGAGAAATAATACCATATTTATTGGTACAGTCCGAGAACCAGGACCACGCTTCCTGGGCAGGTCACATGGTCAGAGCCATATTAATACCAGCCACACTGGCCAATAGCGTCACTTGGGTTCTGCTGTCCTTATAATGTGGCATGTAAGAGGGGAGGCATGAGACCACGTCCACCGGGCAATAATTATATTCAGCCATTATTTAGATGTTTCAGATATAACACTTAATTAAATTGCCAGGCTCTGAGTAAGCCTGCTTAATTAATTAGCAGTTATCTCTTTCGTTAAATTGATGTTGGCAGCATTCGTTTAGTGAAGGTTAGGAGTGTATTTTTACAGGAGTGTAGTCAGACCTTAATTACTGAACATCTTATCGATGATCTCCCACTAGATACCAGGCTCTCTAAACAGGAAGCAGCTGGCTGTTTCTCACATTATTATTATTATTATTATTATTATTATTATTATTATTATTACTACATTAGGTTTGTTAGATACTGAATGTAGATAATTTCATTCTAGGTATCTTTCCACATTTATCCATTAGAGCCTGACTCCTGGCTAACCCACCTTAATGCGCCCCCCCCCCGAACCATCAGACTGAGAATGCAGCCAGTTCCCGGGTAATATTTACCCCCCGAATCCATCACTGTGCGCTGAGGAGGATCCAGGAGCGACATAAGCACTTGGTTTAAATGTTTCATTTACGGGTTGTTGTAGGCGGGGGTCTGATCCCGCCTGGCCTGATCTTAATGAAGCTCCCCTCCCGCCTGCTGCCATTAGCCCGCCGTAGCGCGTTAGCGCCTGACTGATAGCCAGGCGTCAGGCGGTAAATAAAGCGGGGGGGGGGGATTCATCTGGAATTTCTTATTGTAATAATTTAGAGACTCGTTTGTCTGAGGATTTGCATGGTAAGTGCGATGTGGGGGAACATGGCCGCTCCTCATCCTGGTATTAGGGCATGTGGAGGTGCTGTGACATTCTGTATTTCACATCCCCTGCTGCTGCCGTGCTGTAATTGCGCCCTGCGTCTGCGCTTCCGAGGGGTTGCCTGTCTGTCTGTCTGCCTGTCTGCCTGTCTGTCTGCCTGCCTGTCTGCCTGTCTGTCTGCCTGCCTGTCTGCCTGTCTGTCTGCCTGCCTGCCTGCCTGCCTGCCTGCCTGCCTGTCTGTCTGCCTGCCTGCCTGCCTGCCTGCCTGTCTGCCTGCCTGTCTGTC
>JAODLC010000040.1:2568839-2590230 GCA_026781145.1 Hippopotamyrus pictus | reverse complement strand
CTCTATGATTTAACCCTTAGGGGTCGACTCTATGATTTAACCCTTAGGGGTCGACTCTATGATTTAACCCTTAGGGGTCGACTCTATGATTTAACCCTTAGGGGGACTCGTCCTCCTGAAGAAATACAGGACGTCACCCCCCCCCCATGAGTAAATCTGCAGAGAGGAGGAGGGAGCCCCACTATAAATCTGCCACGCCAGAGGAACGAAATGTACATGAAAATCCAAAATGTATGTGAAAAGTTGCTAAATGGTTTTAGAAAGACTATTTTTCTGGGGGCTGAGACACAATATCGGCATTAGAACTGCCTGTATTACATGTGTAGGCAAAGTGAAGGATCCCATTTTCAGGGAAAGAGGAAAACCAAAGATGAAACTGCCTCTAAAGGAAAGGAACAGACGCCTGTGTGTCTGAACTTCTGTCAACTCCCGAGGCAGGGAAGAGGCTGTCAAAGAAAGGTAACTTCTGAGGCAGGGAAGAGGCTGTCACAGCAAGGTAACTTCTGAGGCAGGGAAGAGGCTGTCAAAGAAAGGTAACTTCTGAGGCAGGGAAGAGGCTGTCAAAGAAAGGTAACTTCTGAGGCAGGGAAGAACCTGTCATCTGCGGCCCATCTGCCCAGGGCTCTTATGGACAGAAACAGTACGACACGTACATAGGCACCGTATATAACCATAAGGGCTACATTTTGTCCCTTACGCCTTGGAAATACCATCTGTTCATGCGCAAGTCGCAAGAGAGCCAGCTGCCTCTCGACATATATGATGGCATATTACATATTTCATGTTCCTCTTCTGTTTACCATGCTGGTTTTACACATCTCTCTGGGTTGCCCAGGGGCCATGTTTGTAGGAGTGGGCCAAAGCGAGTCAGCACAGACAGAGAGGGGGGGGGGGGAAGAAGCAGTGAGGGCCAGCTGACCTTAACGGACTAACCGAACTGTGGGGCTCGGGAGAAGCCAGCTGAGCTGAAGAGGGAGGGGAGGTAGAGAGAGGCATCTCTTATCTCTCATTCTCTTTCATGATTAACATAGGCTGAGGTCTTTCACCATTAATCATTATTAACACTCTTACCAATTAGCAGCAGACTTCCCCGCTCGATGTAAGGCACGCAGTGTTAATGACCACTCGTCCCATAAAAACCAGAGGCGCACATCTAGAAACACCCCAGTTCCCAGTCAAACGCAGGCTAACACTGACTGGCAGGCAGGCGCTGGGGTCATGGTTTGGGTGTGAGGGGGAGCGTCCAGCTCTCTCTCCTCAGCTGCAGGGTTTCCTCACTGCTCTTTTCCTACCCCTGAACCTTTAATCGCATCATTTTCTGGGTCACCAATCAGCGGCTTCCCTTTTTTCCTACGAATGGATCGTTCCTATCAGGTCACAGTGAATCTAGACAAGCAGTCAACTCATAACCCAAACAACGCTCAGGGAAGGTCGATTAAGGCACCGCTGGCAAAATCCTTCCAGGAAACAACAAAGAGAATCACTTTTTTGAGGTTTTGGAAGTGTTCAATAGAAATATCAACTACTTCATATAAAAAAAAATATCTGGTAGCAAACTGTAAAATGTGGAGGCCCTGGATAAGTGGCAGTGAAGAGAAAAAACTGACAATAAATAAGTGGACGTCTTAGAGTTTGAATATTTTATGGCGTCGGTATTAATATTCAGAGTCACGCGAATCCAAATGCTGTATGAGGAAATGTTTCACTAGGAATCTGCTTAGGATGCTGAACGTTTGCGAGAAACACGTCACCTCTAATGAGCTCGCCGTTGATGTGTGAGGCGAGCACCGGGGGGGGGCTCGACCCAGCACATAGGCGGTAAGTATCCTACCTGAGAAGACAGACACACACACGCACGCACAGACACACACGCAGGAAGTGTAATTTACTACTGCAGAATGCCAAAGTAATGAAATAAATATTACTGCTTCCCAGCGGCAGCGTATTAATCGTGAGACGCTTTCGGCGAGAGTTTATTGTCTTAGAGTTCGATCGCTCGGACAGACTATGCATTCGTTTATCCGGGAAGCGTTCAGACACGCACGTGACAGAGCTTACAAAGCGGCACGCTGCTCTCAGGGGACCCACGGAGACGCTGCCCGAGAGAAGCCATCCCCATGGGCAGAGGGCGCCGTGAAAGTCTGCTGTGGGGGAGACTCCCAGCATGCCCTGCTCACCGGGGCGGCCGGGAGTGGCAGACGCAGTCGCACTGCTCGTGGTGCTGGAGGTGGATCTCCTCCAGGACCCACTGGGGTCGGGTTCGTTTCCGGAAGAAGCTGGGTTCCGGGGAGAACTTCAGCACCTGGGGGGTTCAGAGGTGAAGGGTACAACAAGCAGATCTGGTTGGTATACTGCAGCTGCAGTAGCATGTCCCATACAGTGTGGCGGTGCCCTGAAACACGTGTCGGCTGCAGCGGCATGTCCCATACAGTGCGGCGGTGCCCTGACGCGCGTGTCGGCTGCAGCGGCATGTCCCATACAGTGCGGCGGTGCCCTGAAAGGCGTGTCGGCTGCAGCGGCATGTCCCATACAGTGCGGCGGTGCCCTGATGCGCGTGTCGGCTGCAGCAGCATGTCCCATACAGTGCGGCGGTGCCTTGAAACGCGTGTCGGCTGCAGCGGCACAGACCTCATGGGATGCGAGTTTGATGTATGTGACATGATAAAGTCCGTCAGACTCTTTCCTGGGGGTTCAGGGCAGAAAGGTGTTTAATCCCACCTGTTCGCCATTAGTGTCCCAGTATAACTTCAGCAGTTACTGCTGGGTTGGGAGTTGCTGCCTCACCTTTCCTCACCAATAACATGTAGAAGCATCTTTACAGATGATTTCAGATACTGGTTAGCTGGCGAGAATCTAGTCTTGCGTTCAGGTTCACATGGAAGTGTCAGCGTTGAGTAGGCCTGCATGAAGCTGTCGATTCTGGGCCCCCAGGTCTTTGCAGTTTGCAGTGGGAGGTTTAAAGGAGCTGTGTTTGGATGACGAGCTGGGAGGGAGTCTGTGCGAGAGGGGGGGCATGAACGCCCAAAGTGATCGAAGTCTGAGTCGCGCTCATTACACGACGACGACAACATGGCTGTGGGTGTTTTTGGCAGAGAGCCGTAAGGGTGGCTTCTGGGTATTTCCCCGCCTCTACTGCGCGTCGCAATACTAAGTAACAAGCTCCCGTCACCAGGGGGCGCTGTGAGCGGCGGCCGCACCTCGTACAGCTTGTCTGAGGTCCTGGAGGGGCTGCAGCTGCAGCTGTTCCAGCCGGAGGTGCCGCAGGCGCAGTTCCCGCCACAGCGCAGCACCAGCAGGCAGCGCGGGAAGAAGACGGCGTTGGTGGCGCGCAACTCCTCCCGCAGGTTTACCGAGAGGTTCCGGGGGGTGCAGCTGTACCGCTTTACGTCCTCGTTCAGCCGGTCCAGGTCGACTGTGGGGGCAGGAGACACATGACCAGCTCAGTCACTCTGCTTTTATATATTTTTATACATGTTGATATTTAAGCAACTATTTAGCCAAGTGCCCTGATCCCCCCCCCCCCCCAAGACAGCTGTAATGCAAGGTGGGCTTCACTGGTTTCACAGACAGGGTCACTTTCTGGTCATACATTTCTGACCTTTCTTTTTTCTCTGAAGGTACCTGTGACGTTTTCTTCTGTGGGACATGAATTAGTCACTTTCAGAAATGTATGAGCTGGTTCCAGGCGACTGGTATAACCCTGAAACACCTCCCCCACACCTGTGACTTGGGGGCCCACGTCTGGTGGACCAGGGAGGTCAGGACCTTGTTATCGTGGAGGGTCACTGATCCCCTCATCTCTCTGAAACAGCATTTAGAAGGACTTCTCCATCCACAATGATATCGTCAGCATCTGCATGGGAGAGCTGGGTGATGGTCGATTGTCTGTAGTTTCCTGTTGACTGTAAAACTCACCAAAAGTGTATTCCAAGGGCAAATATTTGCTGAGAAAGCTGTGGTGTCATTGGCCGCCGTGCCGGGGGAGGGGGGGTGAGCCGGGGGGGGAGCTGAACAGACGCAGCTGAGGCTCCCTCGCGGTGCTTTTGTTTTCGCTCGGCAAAGAATCAACGCGGTTTCTGCTCCTCAGGATCCCCTGAAGTGCTGAGGGAGCTTCGGCGTCACGAGCCGGGCTTACGCTTCCTTCTGAGGAGATCCGACGAGTCCCAGCTGTGACAATGCTGTGAGACTCCAAAGCGGCCTCCCCACATCGCCCCGCTTCTCAGCACCCTGTACGTGGCTCTGCTGCTCTTCCAGTAACTTTTGCTCCATCCCAGTTTCTCCAGTCTCTAGTCCTGGGGTGCAGCGTGTGGCTCAGTGGACTAAGCCCCTGTGCCCGCGATTAGAAGGTTGCCGGTCCGAGCCCCGGCCTCGGGAGAACAGTCACATGTCCATGGGCTCAGCAAGGTCCTTAACCCCCAGCTCCATGTGGAGGGTGGCTGCACTTTGCTACTAAGCTTGCTCTCACCTATATAAGTTGTCTGTCTGTCAGGCAGAAGGAGAGTTTCCTACTCACTAAAGTATTATTATCATAATCCTTGCTTCTGTGTTTCAGTTTGCTTAGCGCTGGCCCTGCCCTGTCTCCCCCCGTCTCCGTCCCCTCCCATTCTGAAGTGGGCCGCTTCTATAAACCTTCCCCTGCTGCCGAGTCTCAGTCACGTGGTTTCACTTCTCTGTCCCGCCTGGACACTTCCTTATAAATTTATTAGCACTTATAATTGACTGTGGATAATAAAAAAGCATCAGTATATAACTGCTGCATAACATAAACACTGCAGTTATTATCTCAATCTCTGAATGCTTCTCTTGTTAAATCTCCACTGAGTGTTTTGTGGCCACTGTCTTGGGCTGAGTGCTGGGGGGGGGTCTTGTTAGATCAGGATTGGAGGGTTCGCCCACAGGGGGCGTCACCTTTGTGCCTGCGCTCATGGTGATAGGCCCGTGGCCGGTAGTGGCCCGCCTCCCAGTAGATGCCGTCCATATCATCCTGCCAGGACTCAGGGTTCAGGTGCTTCAGCAGCTCCTCCACCGTGTCGAAGGAGGCGACCGTCTGGTCCAGGGCGGCGATGGCGTTCAGCGGGCCATCCGTGACGGTGGTGGGGGGTGCCGACGGACCCTGTGTGGAAGGCAGGGGGTTATTACTAGGACAGACCAAAGAGATACAGACAGGAATGTCGATGGCAGGGCCGCTCAGAGAAACTGCACTGTGGAAGGTATAGGTCATTCCTCTTGGTATAGTACACGGTATACAAGAGTTCCCAATGACCAAAGCATCAAAGCAGCAAATGCGCTTGATGGATTTTTAAGTGGGTTTTCGGGACATGGGGCAAAGCAGCCTTGATGGCAGAAACAGGTGACTTACGGAGATGGAGAAGGTGACGGCCTCCCAGTTCCTCTCAGATGCTGAGGCTGGAGCACCATCCTAAGGGGTGAGAGGGCGTAGCTGAGCACTGGCACCTGCTGGTGTCATTGTACCTCTATGATTAAAATGCCGAAACGCAGCCTTAGTGATGCCGCTATGTGGCCCACAACAGAACATCCTGCATGTGTCTGTACGTGTCCCATCATTCACTGCTATGGTGACACGGGTGTCCCTATAGACGAGAACGTTATCACCATGGAAGATGACACTATTACAGTGTGGGTATGGTCCCTCTAAGTGACTCTAGATTATTTATTAGTGTCTTTGCCTGATAGACAGAGGGGGAGCAAACTAACCCAGGCTGGGAAAATGCCCCCACCCTATCAGGGTTAGAAGAACCCTGCATGGATGAGAGCAGCCAAACCTGGAGGCCTGTCCTGATGGGAGCCACACACATACATAAGAAAGGGTGACTCATCTAAATTTCCTTCTACCTAAATTTCCTTCTGGATAAATAAAGTCAGTCAGTCTGTCTGTCTGTCTGTCTGTCTGTCCGTCTGTCTGTCTATCTGCCCATGTGACTCTCTCGCCCAGCTGTGACGTTTAAGTGTTTATGTGCTGCATCCTGTCCATAATATCCTCTCCGCAAACTTCCTGAAGTTCTATATGATGGCATTTCCTCATAGTGCCTAGACCGGTGCTTTCAGTCAGCGGTTTCCATGCTCATGTGTCTTGATTCATGGCATCGTGGTTCGGGAGCATGTCCTCACGCCCACGGCTGCCAACGATGCCAACGTGTCATCTGCCAGGCTGATGTCTCCTTAGCCGCCACTCCTGAGACGTCTGCTGCCTTGGTCATAGATGGTCCTGCTACCCTAAAGGACAGGCCAGCTTGGCCATCCTGAGGCCCTAAGCATGATGGGAAGTTAACTGCTTATTTAACCATGCTGTTGTGGACGCCTCTACTCTGTACCCGTCATCCTCAAGCACTTCCTGTGCTTTGGCAATAAGCTGCACATAACAGAACATAATCACATATTCTGCGGGAAAGGACACCTGAGTGCTCATAACACGGGGAGGCTAATTAAGGTAATTACAGCTTCAGCCTCGATGAGGAATAATGTGAAAGACCGCCGGCGCCGCGCCCAGCGGTACAGGGCGGGGGGGACCTCCTCGACGTATGACTCAATGTCGCGAGCAGCCGGTCGACATTACGCGGGTCCACAGATTCCAGTTTGTTTAACTGGTTTCCCAGAGATGGTGACGCATGGCCACACGCCCAGCTTGCTGGGGGCTGGCGGGACCCCGCCCTGACTCCTGTCCTCGCTGACCGAAGCCCCTGGCAGCTGGTTGTTAACCCTCCCCCCCCCACCAACTCAGGGGTGGGAAAATCCGGGTTACTGGCAGGACAGACAAAAACATTCATGTTTCTCCCCCATGTGGCTTTCATCGCTCAGTCGTCAGCTGAGCCCCCCCCCTCCCCTAAAGGGCTCCTTTACCTGTCTGTTTGGGAATAAGAGGATGTTTTACATCTAAATATTCAGCAAATTCCACCTTTCAGGTAACGCATGACAGGCTGCGTGGGACACCGTTGTCCCTAAGACTGCACACTAGGCGTGTGACGTTGAGGAAGAAATCGCCCCGTGGGCCCCGCCGCATGTGTGCGCCACCGCCTTGACACACGCCATTCCCCCCGTGATCCCGTCCCTGCCGTCGCACACCCTCTGCGTGCTGGGTTACGGGGCAGGGAGCATTTCAGGATCAGCCAGCGAGGAACAGGGTCACGTGACAAAGGGACGCTATGACCTCATAAGAGCCCTGCCCAGCTGCTCTGACGGGCCGCTTCAGAAACGGACTGTGCATCTGTCATTGGGAGGGCCGGATGAGGGCCGGGGGGGTGCATTTACTCATGGGAATGTGGGGGGGGGGGGGGCGGGTGCTGGCCATGTGCTGTGTAAACATGTCATGTGACCACCGAGATTCGATTATACTCCACTATGACATTGTGTCATGCCCCCTTCACTGTTTCTGAGACGGATTTATTACATGTCCCTGTCCCCATTGACCAGGGCTGAGGTCCACACACCCAGGCCGTTGGTAAGGACGATGGGAAGAGTCACTACCGCAATGTTCCAATAAGTTACGAATGAGTACACTCGGACCCTTACCACCAGAGAGTAGTAGAGTTTGAAACCAGGCTTCACCACAAAGTAGTCGTCTGACTTGAAGGTGACCTTGACGGTGTTGGTGTTGGAGGTAATCCTCGGGGGGGCGTCTTTCTGCCCGCACCACCGCCCCCAGATGATGGTGCTGGTCTCCGATACGTCTTCCACCTCCACAAAGTCATACCTGTGAGGAATCGGTAAAGACCTCCTGCACAAGCTGTCGGAGAAGCGGCCACTCTCGTGTAATCACTCAGTCAGCTCACGAAAATATCCTTCTGTCACAGCTTCCGGAAAGCGACGTGAGCAGGACTGCAAGACACCCGGGGATGTAGGAAATGGCCCCAGCAGCAGCTGCACCTGCCCTGGGTTTTTGACCCTATGACCTACTGGTTACATGTCTGCTGCTTGTAGAAGATGCTGCCTAAATTGATGTACAACGTGGGCCAGATTGGTTCCCAGGGCCACTTCAACATGCCAACAGGCTTCCCAACCGCCCCTCCGTGTGGCCTGGAAGGGGCACCTGATCGACCAGTAATAAACTGGACCACCCACCCTGAAAAAATAAAGAAGCACAAGGAGAGCTTTCTAAAGGTAAAATACTTTTCAGGTTCGGTGGCGCTGAGGCAGGCTGATATCAGACAGTGTCTCTCTCAGTCTCTCTGTCCGTTTTTCTGTCCATAATGATCCTCATTCTCCTTGAGGCAAAATTCAAGTGGAATAATGTCAACAAACCCACAATCCATGACTGTATATGAGGATGTAAGTCTATCTGCTGTGAGGAATCATCACCACGGCGTTCTGCTTACTCCCTCCCCCACCCCCACTCCTCACCTGCACACGTCATTCTCCGCGTCCTCCAGGCCAAAGTGGCGGTCGAAATCCAGCTGGATGCGAGAGTTTTCCTGCGAGACCAGCTTCCAGGAGAGCAGCACGTTGCGGGGGTAGCCATTGGGGAAGCGGGGGCTCTGGATGTGTCCCTCCCCCAGTACATGGATGGTCTGTTCATTCCGGTACAAGTCTGGGAGGTGATTAGTGGCCACAACTAAATTAGTGGGTTTAAAATAAAGGAGAGACAACAAGGGCAGCAGGAGCACAAGCAGGACACTCTGGAAGCTTCTACTACACAGAAGTTATGTTCATGTAGAACAGGAGTGGGAAGCCTGACCCATGGAGAGCCGCTGTGGATGCGGGTTTTTGGGATGATGGATGATTGAGGGGTCATCCCAAAAACCCGCACCCACACCGGCCCTCCATGGAACAGGTTCCCCACCCCTGATGTAAAAGAAACCTCAGCCGTGTGGATTTGTCATAGAGAGAGTGTTAACCCTGGTGACGTTTATTTCAGTGTGGTGAGTCTCCACTCTGATCCCAGACAGTAATTTCATAGAAAAACATTGTTTCTTTCAAGCCAAAAAGCAAGCTATATAAAATACTGTGTACCAAGGCACAGAGAGGCACTGACCAAGTACCGAGGAAGACAGACACTGACTGTGTACCAAGGCACAGAGAGGCACTGACCATGTACCGAGGCACACAGACACTGACTGTGTACCAAGGCACAGAGAGGCACTGACCACGTACTGAGGCACACAGACACTGACTATGTACCAAGGCACAGAGAGGCACTGACCACGTACTGAGGCACACAGACACTGACTGTGTACCAAGGCACAGAGAGGCACTGACCACGTACTGAGGCACACAGACACTGACTGTGTACCGAGGCACAGAGAGGCACTGACCACTTGCACCGTATTTTTGGAGGGGAACGGTAGCTGTGGGAAGTATCTCAGCAACAGGCCATCCAGGCAGATCAGGTACGAGCTACAAGGCAGAGGGGTGACTGTCTCTGACCTCTTACATGTAACCTGACCTCCAGCTTAAACAGAGGAAGCTGACAGTCTAAAATCTGCAGGATGCTTCCTAAAATACTTCATTTTCCGTACGTTCTTTCTGTGTTCTCACTCAGAAGGAAACTTACAGCCGGCTTCTCACTGCTTTCACGGTGATGCCAGGACCTGAAACTCACCGGCGTGCCCCTTTGGAAGACCCCCCATGGCATGACATCGTTTACATTATTATGACGTGATGACAGTCTCCTTTTAAGTGCGGCTGCCTTGTCATTTGAATCCTGGCAGGTGCAGAATGCCTGCGGCTGGCAGGATGACTGACAGGGTGAAGGTTCATTACGAGTCAGGCTGACGGGATGCGACTGTCACGCAGGCGATGCACGGATTCGGCAGAAAAACAGTCGATCCGCCACTTTGCGAGCGACGGCTCCGCTCTCCTGGCTCGACCCAAATCCAGCAGTAAAATAATGACTCGCAGCTGGAATGATACTGGTGACTCGGAAGAAGCAGATGCTGAGGGTGATGGAGTCGGGAAGCGGGAGACGGCAGGGAGGCGCCGGAGACAGCCGATATACTCTTTGCCATCTCTGACACTCGGTGTCCCCCTGTGTCACACATACGCCGCTGTCCCAAGATCTCGACAGGGGCGCCGTATAGGTGCCGGAAGGCTCAACCGGAGAAATCATTCAAGAATCCTGAGGGAACGAAAAGCCGCCCTTAAAAGTGGGCGGCAATGAAGCCAAACAGCCCAGAATCAAGCTTGATGACTGGGATGTAGAACCAGAGTCCTGAGGAAGCACACTGCAGCCTCATCTTCCATTATTAAACGCAGGATATATGAATAATCTTCCCATGGGTCATTCACGAGTCCATCGCGTTCTGTGGTACTTTTAGCACCACCTCTTCGAGTACATCATGCAGAACCGGCCATCACCAATGAACCGAGGTAAAGTTAAGGAGAGAATTATAATGGGTTAGTCCAGTGTTTCCAAACCCATTCCCCAGGGAACCCCGGACAGTCCACGTTTTTGCTCCCTCCCAGCTCCCAGCCAATCAGGAACGCCGAATACTTGGTACAGTTGCGCTGGGAGCTGAGAGGAAGCAAAAACGTGGACTGTCCGGGGTTAGCCGAGGACTGGGTTGGGAAACACTGGGTTAGTCGAACAGCCCTAAGGGTGATGTTGCACTCAGTGTGAGAGTCATTTCTAAAATGCATCATGCGGTGAGCTGGATCCGCTTCGTAAAAACCCTGACGGCACCAAGGTACAGAACCCAAGCTGCAGATCTGCATGTGTGCCATCAAACTCACCTCCACCAAGCCAGAAGCAGTTCCCTGCCTCACCGGTGCTGTTCTAAAGCCCTGTTTGTCTGCTGAACCTGAAGCTGTGATTCTTTAGTGGGGATAAAAGTGTAGGGGCAGATTGACCCCCCCTCCCCCCACCCAAAGCTGAGGCCTCCTCTGCTTGCCAGCCAGCGTTCAAGTCCTTATCAGACAAACAAGCAGATCCCACAGGAACACAGGAACAAAAGCAGCTTCTCTGTGATGTGCGTCCGTGTTTTCAGAGCTCCTGCCAGACCATGACGGCCCACTGCTTCCGGAACCATCTCTGTGATGTTTGTATCGAGCAGCTTTGTTAAGCTCACATTTCCTGCATCCCTCATTGTGGGCGGTGTGTGATGCACGTCTGAGACTGGGCTGGGAACGCTGATGAGGTTTTTCTTCATGGTCAGTGGTCTTTCACTGGGTGTGTCCTCTAGCTCTCTTACTGTACTGAGACACCCTCCTGTCCTCTTGGTTCATGGTTCAGCATCCCTCTTCATTTTAGAGCAACAGGGAGCAGTGGGTTAGGAATCTGACTTCAGTGTCCGGGCAGATTCTGCTGTTGTACCTTTGATAAAGGAAGCAACTTCAGGTAAATTATGAAGCCATTCCAAAAGTCAGGCGGGATGATAGTTCTGCAGCTAAAGCACATCATGAAGTCCTCATGCAGTTCAAGGTGCTCAGCACTTTGTGGGGGCGTGAGCGGAGTCTCCCGGAGTCTTTCACGGGCTCAAGACCAACGTCTGAGGGCCACAGAGCTGGAGAGGCAGAAGGTTCCTGAAATCAGGTAGAGGTGATGGAAAGATGCTTTGCTGTTGGTGTGTTAGCATTAGCTACAAGGAGTGTGTGACACTGTCTGAGTCCCCCTCCCAGACACTATGAGGGCCCGGTATCAGAGCCGCCACCCTGCAGAACCGGGCCGAGTTAGGCGTCATGGAGACAGGCTCTAAAATAAAATGCTGAAAATAGTGGCACACACGGGAAGGGTGTGGTTTGCACGTACGGGTGTCGCACGTGAAGCCGACCGCTAAGCGTGAGCCTCACACGGTTATATTTGGCTCACGGGTCCCGCTGCATCCCCAATTAGTTGCACAATCTTCACTTGAATAACTATTCCAGCGTGACGCCACTAGCAGCCCGAAGCGTGGCTCATTTGCAGATTCACGCCGTTTCCAGTCACACCCCAGCTTTTGTTCTTATTTCGCTGAAGCTGCTCCTCGCAGTGGCGCATGGCTGCCGAGACGTTTGCCGCAGTCGCGCATGGCTGAGGATAGGAAAAGTGGTTGGTCCAGAATGCATTTCTTCACCTTGCCACCAGGGTTCACCAGCATTCGGTCCAGAATACTCTGAAAGGAACCGGAAGGTCTGCTCATCTGGCCACTTCCAAAGTCTACAGGATAGGGAAGGGGGTGACCTGTACTCTCTGGGAATGATTTTATCATCATTTTAATGCACATGTGTTTAATCAGCCCCACCGCCACCCCCCTTTACCATGGCTTACAATGACTCGGCCTGGCAGTCCAGCCCCCCTCAGCTGATGACTTTCTCATTTCAGAGTGAGGTCGCGGGGCCACGAGGGCCAAGCCAGAGGGGTCTGTCAGCCACTGGCGATCATTAACTGGACAGACTCGGATTATATACCTCTGCTGATTGGAATCGCTTTTCACAAAGACACAGCAGTAACGTCACCAACTGCCCGTGTATTCAGACTAGAGTCAGGGAGCGCTGTGTGGCTCAGCGATCAGGATCTACGTGTCTGTGAGCGGAAGGTGACTGGGTCACATCCCAGGGTTACGAGTGATGTCACCGTTGGGTCTCTGAGAAAGGCCCTTAACCCCAATTGCTCCAGCGACTCTGACCCCCCTTTGCTTTGGTTAGGGGTGTAATGGTACAAAAAGTACTGTTTGGTATGTACCTCAGTTTTGAAGTCACAGTTCAGTACATTTTTGGTGCAGTGGGGGTAAAGAAGCAAAACATAAATTACTTCTTTTTTCCTTTATTAAACAGTGGTTTACTGAACAAAGTATGACTGTCTTAAATAAAAAGTCTCTGTCAGTACTGCTGCAACCTACTAATAAAAAACTAAAGCTTAGCTGAAAATAAATCAAAATAAATATTTTCTCTTGGGTAAATAAAAATAAAACAAATATCCATTAAGGTGCACATTTAGAAAATGAACTGTACACTGTACCTGATCTGTACTGTATTCACATTTGCAGCTTTAAGCTTCACATTAGAGCTGTGCCACACAAATATTGTCTCAAAGAATACAAAGTATAACAAAATAAATATCCATTATGGCGTAGTTAAAACGAACAAATGCATGTGCTGTACTCATATTCACATTAACAGCTTCCAGCGTCGCATTAGGGCGCATGCGTAATGCTGTGGCTTCATCCGCCCCTTTCCCAATGTCGCTGAGGGGAAAGGTTCCGCATTTGCTGCATTTATTCGGTACACAGGCATACCAAACCGAAAGACCCGTACCGAAAATGTGCGTGTACCGTCACACTCCTAATACAAGTGCCTGCTGAAAAATGAATTGTAGCATCATATCAGGACTTTTACGTCAGGTATGAGGAATGCGAGCTATCAGACAGCAGGCCGGCCTCTGATAAACGCAGCGTAAATAAATGAGGAAAAGCTTTTTTAAGCCGTGAGTTACGACGCCCTCAGGTCTGTTACTTTGGTGCGGTTCTGTCGTTGAGCCCGCAGTACCGCACAGCTCGTTTACAGACGTGACTCACGCTCTTACAGCACGAGCATGCGGCTGACAGCCTTATCAGCAGGGCTTCCTGCCGTTAGAGTGTGATAAACGGGGGGGACGCGCTCCCGCTATGGACACAGACACGGTCCTCGGACGACTGCAGCGTGGCGCAGGCTTATAAGGAAAAAGCAAAGTGCATTTCACTCATCATCCGAGGGAAAAGGGGGGGTCACTAGAGTGTCGATGCTGGCAGCTTCATCGGTGGCATAAGGAGGATAGAAATACCCCTTTTCAGCTGGGGGGGGCGCAGTGTTCGGCTGCAGAAAGGTGACCCCGATGTCGAGCATTCTTGTTGACAGGGTTGTTACTCTCGAATTCCCAAATGCCCTGCCTGTGTATTAACAGTGAGATCGAAAACCTCACCTCCTTTCCTGTGATTGGCTGAAGCCCTTAACTACTAACCTGCTACACTGCCTCGCACCCCCCCCCCCCCTCCAAGCAGAGCAGCTCCAAGCATTGGAGACGTCAAGCGGGGCACACGGGACCCCCCCCAGCTGACAGTACAATCCATCTCCGTTACCCAACTTAATGAAAAACAAATTCTCCGGCAAAAATGCAGAGTAAACAAGGCTTGGGGGGGTGGCTTCTGTCCCCATGTAACCCCCTACTGCAATATCAATATCTGCTCGCACTCTATACATCATGGCGGCCACCAGCAGCACAGGGGACGTCATCGATCTCATAGCGTGTGCCGCACATGTCACCAGTTATGTTACAGATGAGAGCTGATCCTGAATAATACGTCGCAGCAGAGATATGGGCAGGTATCTGTGTACCAATCGTCTGCTGATTTCAGACTCACTGCTACCGTCAGGCCGAGGCGCCATCCCAGAAGTAAAAGCACACTTTGGTGAATTAATCTGACATTTAATTGAGCTAAATCACCCAATATATAGCTACAGCCGTCTATGTTAAAGCAGGGTGCACACACACACACACACACATTCTGTCCTTCACCTCTCGGGGGAGAGACACTTTGCCCCAGAGCTGATGTGTATGTTCTGGAGTTTATGACAGGTGGAGGGAGGTCCTGATTAACCCCCCTCCCCCCATAGCCCAGTAAGAAAGGGGGAGTTCCTGAAACCACAAAGGAGAGATACTCCAGCAGTGAGGGTACGTACAGCGCTACCCTGAGACAAAGCCAGCCGGCGAGTGGAGGTCTCTAATGGGGCTTGGACAGGTCCGCCGAGTATCAGGCAGCCTGTAGCCGCCATTTGGTCCCAGCTCACGATTCAGAGGGACCCTAAGCCCTAACTAAGCTCCCATTTGTAAAATGACAGTCTCTCTAAATCTTCGCTTTGGTCCCGTCTCCCCCAGATCCCGTTCCTGGACGTCTGATCCTAAGCTACTGGACCAAACACCCACGGATGCCGCTTTGCACAGGAGTCCAGGGAGGAGATTCCAAGGCCCATTTCTCAGAACCGGGCTAGCTTTGGCGGGTCTCGAGAGGGTGACGCGTGGAGAGCCATAATTAGGGATATGAATAGCGTGAGGGTTGACGGGGGTGGGGGGGGACATTAATCACCCGTCTTGTGGGGGATGTAATGGCTTCTCAATTGATGCCTGTCATTTTTGTGGATCATGTAAAGGAGGAGATCTGTAAACCCTGGGAGACCCCCCCCACACACACACACACTCTGATTTTGCCCCCCAGTGATGTCGCCCTGTCTTCACACTTGATGCAAAAGTCCCTTTTTAATTACAATCCTAAAATGCCGACTGCTCCCTCGCCCCACCGCTGCGCCCATGAGGAATCAGAGCCCCCCTGTCTGGGCTCTGGCTGTAGTTTTCTAGGCTGGTGTTTGTTTTTTGCCTCTTCTGGATGTTACTTTGATCCCCACAAGGGAACCTATGGTTTAAAAGTAAGTCCCAGGAAGTCACATCCTCCTGAGTCTCAGTTTATTGAAAACATGTCTTGAAATTGGCCTGGAGTTTCAAATCCTTTCTACTGGAAACCCAGTGCCTCCGTTGCGGTCTAACAGAGCTCTCTCCACCAACAACCCCCTCCTTAATCATCCCTTAGGGGGTATCATCTCCACCCTGTGTCCCGCATCTGGAGGCCAACCCTCTACTGACCCAGCGAGGGCAAATCATCGGCCCCACACCCCACACCCCACTGGGACACTCCCAGCCACCAAACCATTAATCTCGTTCTGGTGCTACAGTCATGGAAGGTGACAGGAGGTCCAGCCGGCCTACACAGCACTGGCCAGCTCCCAAAACACCCCGCCGATCCAGCCCAGATTCGAGCTGGCCTTAGATACGCATATCAAAGCGACTCACAGACATTCACCACCGCAACAGAGCGTGAAACGCACGCGCCGGGTCGGTGCCACGAGGATGCCAAGGAAGTGCTAAAAAGTTAGGAGGTCTGGGTTTGGGTCCGAACTCATCGCTCATCACAGCTTCAGGTCAGACGTAGCAGAAATATGCATCAGTTATCCTCCCAAACTATGAATTTCCCTTCTGAATTGACTGACAGGAGATTCAGGGATCAGACTGGAGATGGCAGAAAGGAGCAGGTGTCACCCCCACGCCAGCCAGCGGTGTGTCCACAGGGACTGTCTCTTGGCACAAGGCCAACGGCTCTGTCCCTCAAAACGGCAGGGCTGCCCCCAGCTGGAAAATCTGCCGTTGAGGCTTGGAAATCATCTAAACCAGTGTTTGCTAACCCTAACCCGGCCCCCAGGGACCCCCAGGTTCTCATTTTTGCTCCTTCCCAGCTCACTGCCAGACAGTCCAAATTTTTGCTGCCTCTCCGGGAGCTGGGAGGGACCAAAAATGTAGACTGTCTGGGGGTCCCTGAGGACCAGGCTGGCAAACACTGATCTAAACCACAGCAGGTAAGAAAGTCTCATTGCTATTAATGACAGGGCTGCACATCATTAGCCGCACACAGTCCCAGCGGGGGGCCCCTTCCGACTGTAATCTGCCCTGAGACCCAGCCAGAGTGGCCGGTCTGTGTGTGTCCCTGAGACCCAGCCAGAGCGGCCGGTCTGTGTGTGTCCCTGAGACCCAGCCAGAGCGGCCGGTCTGTGTGTGTCCCTGTCGGCAGCTGCAGAGTGGCTGAATTCCAGGTATTTATGCCACTCAGCAGACCTACTGTCAGAGACTGAAAGGAGTGCTTTGTTGGGAGGGGGGAGGATTTGGGAGGTGAGCTGCCCCAGGTGATTCATGTGATGGCAGGTAGGCCTGCAAGTAGGGGCTGTTAAGCAAGTGTGGCTGGCCAGCTATTAGAAGATACCTTCTGAGGCTAGTCTGCCGCATCTAGCAGGCAATTGAGGATTATGAATTGCTATCAAACACTAGGGAAGAGAAGAAAACACTAGCTGTTGACAGAGGACACCACAGTAATACCCCGTCTGCCTGCAGCAATGATGCACCCTCTTTATGCTTTTACTCTCTTTACATGTTTATGCTCCACCAAAACTGAAAGAGGATCGGCAAACCAACATATTGAAGAAATGGATATCCTAACAAGGACAGAGATCAGAGGGGATATCCCGAGAAGCACCCAGATCAGAGGGGATATCCCAACAAGTACACAGAGCTGAGGGGATATCCCGACAAGTACACAGAGCTGAGGGGATATCCCGACAAGTACACAGAGCTGAGGGGATATCCCGACAAGCACACAGAGCAATGAGGATGTCCTGACATGCACACAGAAGAGAGGAGTTGTCCTGACAAACACATAGAACAGAGATGTCCTGACAAGCACACAGAATAGATGGGATATCCCAACAAGGACACAGAACAGAGGGGATATCCCGACAAGTACACAGTGCAGAAGGGATATCCCAACAAGGACACAGAGCAGAGGGGATATCCCGACAAGTACACAGTGCAGAGGGGATATCCCAACAAGTACACAGGGTAGAGGGGATATCCCAACAAGGACACAGAGCAGAGGGGATATCCCAACAAGGACACAGAGCAGAGGGGATATCTCGACAAGTACACAATGCAGAGGGGATATCCCAACAAGTACACAGGGTAGAGGGGATATCCCAACAAGGACACAGAGCAGAGGGGATATCTCGACAAGTACACAGTGCAGAGGGGATATCCCAACAAGTACACAGAATGGAGGAGATGTCCTGACAAGCACACAAAATAGAGGGGATATTGTAACAAATAATTAGCAGAAAGTAAATACAGATTAGTGCCTCAGAGAATAGTTAGTGAGCACCAGTGTAATACAATGTGCAAGGCATCTCTGTTTGCTGTGGACATACAGGCTTAATCTGCTGAACTTCCATAATGCCAGGTGGACATAACATACAGACACCATAACGATCATAACGGCACGATCTCCTGCAGAGAAACAGCACAATCTTGCCACATCCAGGAGAATCAGAAGGTGAAGGACAGACTTAAGTTTCAGCAGTGGAGGTGGTTAAGCTCTCAGGGGGGGAAACTGCGACGGCCAAAAATGAGCACAGAGGACGCACCCCCCCGAAGGCCATGCAGCCGGGTCCCTGCTCCAGCTCTCTCTGACAAAGAAAAACAAGTCCGCTAAGTGTCCAGACATAAGTTTGAGACGTTTCAGACGTTACTGGGAGCTGCTGCCTCCAGGCTGACCCTGGACCTGTGACAGCCGGACTAGATGATGATCAGCTGTGTCTCCCCTTGTGGACGGACCGGGTATGAAAGAGAACTCCTCTGAGAAAGTGTATGTTAAAAACAGGAAACACAGCCATTAGAAAGACGCAAAGTTGTACATGTAGGAATATGATCCCGTATTTCTGTTATGCATCTGTAGATTTATTACGGTTATTAGGCGGCTGCTCCTCGCTGGCCCAGATGTACCAGAGTGTACAGCGTCGTGTGAGGAAAGGGAACCGCCGCGACTGAGCCTGGGGGGCGCTGATAAGCTCCCCCCCCCAACCACCCCCCAACATCCCAGGCCGACCACACGGGGTCATTCGGCTTTTTAATTTTGTTACCTAAACTTTGTTTTACAAGCAGATTACAAAGTAATAACAAAGACAGCGCATAACGTGTGAAAGTGAACTTCGCCAAAGTCCTCTGTCATGCCAATGCCAGGCGTAACGTGCCCGTGAACGCATAACGAATGTTTTAATAAGCCTATAAACATTTTTCAGTATGTTGAATTAAAAAGCGAAACACCACATGGAGACATATAAAAAAATTAAACTGTGCCTTTCATAAATGAACTCTATGCAATTTATATTAGTAACGGAGCCGGTAAGTTCAATAAGTCACTTTGTTCAAATGAGTCTGAACGCAGAAAAAAATCTTTAACGCACTAATAACAAGCTTGACAAAGACGTAGAAATAATCTCTCATTACCGCAACATGGAAATACGTGACAAACACAGTGTCCTGCAGCCGATCATCTCCCTGTAGAATTAAACGTGCCATGGCTTATAAATAACTTCAGTTTGCTGCCGGTTCGGACTCACCGTCGCGCTGCGGATTGGCGGCTCTCAGCGCCTTGGCTGCCTGGGCTTGGGCTTCTGCGGCTCGGTACGGAGCGCCGGCGATCGCCGCCGTCATCACGAGTACCAGAAACTGCATCTGGCTCGCCCGTGTGTCCCCCGAGGAGCGGCTCTACGGATCCCGACTCCGGTGTACTGACTTAGGGATCTTCGCGAAGTTTTCGGGACTTTCTCACATAATTACTCTTGTGAAAAGCGCAGGTTGATATTCTGCAGGCAGATGGACGGAGGAGACAGCGGACACCCTGCTTTACGCGTGCAAATAGGATGGGGAAGAGAAAAAAGCACACCAAAATATTTATAGGATGTTTTACCGACCAGATGAAGTTAGACAGACGTGCACAGGGACACCAGTCCTGGTTAAAAGAGCGCAAAACGCAGCCGTGCAGCATCCAGATATCCCGGTGTAAAAGTTACGTAGGCAGTGAGGTTTTCCAGCAAACATCCACCACCTCCTCCCGATCCCGACTAGGAAATACGGCAGTGGGAAAATAAAACCCCGAAGGAAACTTCACTTGGGGCAAAACAAAAGGAAAGGGCCGGGGTGACCGCTTTTACGCACAAGGAAAAATATTTTCACAGAGCAGGACATATCTGGGTAAAAAAACAGCGGTCTTTACACGAAGAATAGACATATAAAGCGCCAATAAACAGGCACTGCGTTTTATAAGTGCATTTTGTGGCGTGTAAAAGGACATTGGTGTTTGTTGTTCCTTTAAGTGGATAAACGTAATTATGCACTTTTATGTAGGCCTACACTATCTGAAGCATAAAATACACGTTCACTGTTTTATGGGATATGGATCTATATTTTTAAAAAAGAGGACGCCCTTTCTGCCCTTTGAATCCCGCCATTAGTAAATAAGAGAAATCTTAAGCGTATGAAAATGGTAGTGAAACTACACAAAAAGAACTAGAAATGTCAAGTGTCTCATTTAATGGGGGATCAGACTGAGAGGCTGATTTAGTGTAAACAGGCAGGGCCAGATCTAGGTGATGGCACAATAGGGCCGGATCAGGAGAAGGGGACCCCAGCAAAATCTACCGAGGAGGAACCCCCCGCCAACCCAGCAACATTTTCCCAGTCCCCAACCCTGATCGGCAAAATCGACTAAGTGGGACCCACCAAACACTCTGAGGTTGTAGAAGATCCTTGGGCATCTTTCAAAAGAGTAGGGGTGGTACCCCAATGTCCTGGCTAAATGGTCCCTTTTCAATTCAGGCCTCCTTATCATCCCCTGTATCTGATTGGTGAGTTCTCTCCCTGTATCTGGTTGGTGAGTTCTCTCCCTGTATCTGGTTGGTGAGTTCTCTCCCTGTATCTGGTTGATGAGTTCTCTCCCTGTATCTGGTTGGTGAGTTCTCTCCCTGTATCTGGTTGGTGAGTTCTCTCCCTGTATCTGATTGGTGAATTCTCTCCTGCTCCTTCACCACCTCAGCTGCTCTGTGGTGGGCATACTGGTGTAGAATGGCTGCTACTGGGTGCTACACAGTGCTGGTGGTTGAAGTGGCTCCCCATTGGTTCTGTAAAGTGCTTTGGGTGTCTTGAAAAGCACTATATAAATGCAACATTCATTCTTTTTTTTCACTGTGTTATGGACATTCTTAAAGTAGTAATTTATAGTAAAGTGACATTCGAGATCAGTGAATGTCAGAGTGAGTGGAGGTTAGGGTGGGACATCCTGAACCACAGAATAACGGAAACAGACCGCCAGCTTCTCTGAAACGGTACAGTGAAGCAGAGAAGAAGCAAAACACTGTACAGTGGCACCTCAGAACTCGAATTTAATCTGCTCAGAACTCTGGATCGAATTCTAAAAAGTTCAAGTTATTTAATGTGCATTATTTCCATAAGAAATAATGGAAAACCAATTAATTGGTTCCCGGCCCCAAAAAATTACACCTGAATATGTTTTTTTTTAACATTTAAACACAAAATGAACTGGATAAAACAAGAATAGCATATACTGTACTAAACACATCTAAGCACATTTACCAAAACAGTAATTTGTAAAGTAAGAAAATAAAATAAAATCTAAACAATGTGTCCTGCCCCATCGTCCGCTCCTTCCATGTGCCACGACCCCTCGTTAACCCCGTGTGGAATCCCCGTGTGATCAGCTGTTTCTGGTTGTTGTCATTAGTCCTGTGTATTTTGTCCGCGTTTCAGTTTGTTTCCCCAGCTCGGTCATTGTATTGTCCATCTGCGCTTTGCCTGCCTTACCTGTAATTAAACCCCGTATTCCCCGATACCCTGACGTCTGCATCTTTGTCGCCGTTCTGACCCCGCTCAGCACAACAATATTATTATAATTAAATGTATTAATGGTTTATAATTAATATTAAAGCAATTAATAAGAAATATTTATTTTTAAATGTTAATTATATACATAAGAACATAAGAACTATACAAACGAGAGGAGGCCATTCGGCCCATCAAGCTCGCTTGGGGAGAACTTAACTA
>JAODLC010000040.1:2533940-2552308 GCA_026781145.1 Hippopotamyrus pictus | reverse complement strand
TCTAGGTCAAACTGGTTTGTTCAACTTTCAAGAAATTCGAGTTCTAGTGAGTTCGAGAACCGAGGTACCACTGTATATTAAGGTGAATGGGAGTTACCCAGTAGCCTTTCGGTGTGGGTGCTCCTCGTGACGGGTTGGTGCCCCATCCTGGGATGTTCCTTGCCTTGTGCCCATAGCTTCTGGAATAGGCTGTGGACCCCCTCCTCCTCCTCCCCCCTGAATATAGGACAAGCAGGAACAGAAAATGAATGAATACGATTTTATATCCTCATTTTCTCTCGATTCTACTTGCGAGCCACGCCGACTATTTGAGTCACAGTGGAGAACGGCCTTTCACCATTAGTGCCCCTTCTGTTCCCCCCCCCCCCCCCGCCTTCACTGTTACCAGTGGAAATGTTTGCGGCCTAAATTATGCGCTCTCAACTCATGCTTAATTGGTGTATTTATAGTCCGTTTGACTTTGTTAAGCTGAAAAAAGCGGCTTTCTGAGGCTTTGCTCTCTATCCCTGTAATTTGCGCTGGGGGGGGGTGGGCAGTCCCAGGTCCCTTAGCCATCCTCGTTGTTTTATCCTTAATGCTGCTAGAGGAGCGGAGGGGATTAAGGGAGTCGCATGTCAGGGCCTGCCGCCGTGTTTATGAGGGTCTCTCTGCCACAGACCGTACCCCCACCCCCATGGGAGGCGTCTAGAGGCTCGTCGTCAGGGCTCGATGGAAGCGGCGCTCGGAAAACGCCGGGAGCCGCAGGGCGGACGGGGATTCTGGGATGGCAGTGCGACCCAGCCGGCGTGGGGCTGCGCTTCTGCCATTCACTCTCTCGCCGTAGCACCCGCGTTTCGTTTAGCGCTTGCCCGCCTAGCCAGGATTCTTTGTTTGCTGCAGGGATCCCTTTGGGTGGCGATGGCTAAGTCTGCCGTAGAGTGTCGCTCTGTCAGACCGCAGGGAAGTAAGTAACTCATATAGTAGACGTTAGACAGGGAAGAGGAAGCAAGAGGAAAGGAATGGGATGTGGAAGACTGGAGGGACAGAGACCGACAGTGAGTGACAAGCGGACGTCTCCGTTTCCCTCTGTGAGGGAGGTGGTACGGCAGGTATTCTAGTTTCTTGTTGTTGTCTGAGCCCGGACCTCCGCGGCTAAAGGTGGGCCCGTTATGACGAGTCGGGGGTGGGTCCAGGTACGGTAAAGGGAGGGTAAGGGGCAGCTCTGCCGAGACAGTGGGTGGGGGCCGTGGACAGAGAAGCGTACCCCTCTCAGGGACACGGGTCATACAAACCCCCCCCCCCCCCTTACCTTAGGGCACCTGCCAGTCTGTTCCTTAACACTGCCTTTTTAAAAGTCCTTGACCCCCCCCCCCCCACACATACGCTGGTGGGCCGCTTGGTGCACTGAGCCCAACCCCCATGTGACCTGCTCCTTATGACCTCTTATCCCAAAGAAACGCCGTCTGCTTGTGTAAGAGTCAGAATATCGTTGGTGTCTGTGTGAGTAGGAATACCGTCTGCGTTTGGTGTCTGTGAGTAGGAATACCGTCTGTGTTTGGTGTCTGTGTGAGTAGGAATACCGTCTGCGTTTGGTGTCTGTGAGTAGGAATACCGTCTGCGTTTGGTGTCTGTGTGAGTAGGAATACCGTCTGCGTTTGGTGTCTGTGTGAGTAGGAATACCGTCTGCGTTTGGTGTCTGTGAGTAGGAATACCGTCTGAATTTGGTGTCTGTGTGAGTAGGAATACCGTCTGCGTTTGGTGTCTGTGAGTAGGAATACCGTCTGCATTTGGTGTCTGTGTGAGTAGGAATACCGTCTGCATTTCGTGTCTGTGTCAGTGGGAATACCGTCTGCATTTCGTGTCTGTGTCAGTGGGAATACCGTCTGCGTTTGGTGTCTGTGAGTAGGAATACCGTCTGCGTTTGGTGTCTGTGTGAGTAGGAATACCGTCTGCGTTTGGTGTCTGTGTGAGTAGGAATACCGTCTGCGTTTGGTGTCTGTGAGTAGGAATACCGTCTGAATTTGGTGTCTGTGTGAGTAGGAATACCGTCTGCGTTTGGTGTCTGTGAGTAGGAATACCGTCTGCATTTGGTGTCTGTGTGAGTAGGAATACCGTCTGCATTTCGTGTCTGTGTCAGTGGGAATACCGTCTGCATTTCGTGTCTGTGTCAGTGGGAATACCGTCTGCATTTGGTGTCTGTGAGTAGGAATACCGTCTGCATTTGGTGTCTGTGTGAGTAGGAATACCGTCTGTGTTTGGTGTCTGTGTGAGTAGGAATACCGTCTGAATTTGGTGTCTGTGTGAGTAGGAATACCATCTGCGTTTGGTGTCTGTGAGTAGGAATACCATATGCATTTCGTGTCTGTGTCAGTGGGAATACCGTCTGTGTTTGGTGTCTGTGAGTAGGAATACCGTCTGCATTTGGTATCACACTGGGTATGTGCAGAATCACACATTGCCCAATAGGGTTGGGCCAAGGGTGGAGCTTATAGTATGGGTGGGGCTTAGAATATAAGCACAACCTCATGAATGGGTGGGGCTTGTAACCAGGGTGGAGTAAATTTATAGAAGGAAATATTCATCATTAAGATGTGTCCCCCCTTCAGTGTCTGTCTCTTTCTCGAGGATTACTGTGCAAACCTGGATTTGTTTGTGTAATTTATTTAGTTGCAGACAAGTGTGATTTCGTTAAGTAAATAAATGCTGTGTCTCACTGTGCATAAAAGCGGTTTCTGCCATCTAGGGCCGGTCAGATATGGGGTGAAGCTGCTTTTCCTCAGGGTCTGCTTCGCCTCAGAGGTGCCCAAACCGGATGGTGGCGGGTTGCATCCCGCGGTCGCGTTTAAGGCAGGAGGCTCGATGCATGTGACAGGGACCAAGGGACGGCTTGGGGCGGTTCGGGGCGGATGAATAATCGTTCAGGCGCTTTACTCTCCAGGTCCTGGTGGGGGCTCCAGGCGAGGCGGTGGCACGGAGATGTGATGAGCGCAAATGAACCCTGATATGCCTCGCCCCAAAGCCAGGGGGCGCCCCCCCTGGGCCTGTAAAAAATGCAGAGGAGAAGCTGACACACCAGGGGGAAGACGGGCTGGGTGTGGGGGGAGGGGGGGCGAAGTGGGGGCCATTTAGTATGAGCTGTATAAACCTCAAGCGTAAAGAACTTCATCACTGCGATTCATTAAGTAATTATGAGGAGTAAAGCGGCGATGGACGGACAAGCTTCTGAATACTGACGCGGGTTCACACCGAAAACAGACTGCCGCTCAGAACCAACCCCCCTTACCGGGTACTGGCTCTTCGCGGTGTGGGGGTGGGTCAGTACCATGGCTCTTATGGTTCATTGTCCCCAGGGTCTCACTCCGCCCCCCCCAAGTGTAGTGACTCTTTGTGACCAACAGGGGGGCCCCAAACCTCAGGGGCCCAATGCAGATGCGTGATTTGATCTGGGGGTGCCGTTTACGGGGGGGTCCATTTTCTATCCTTCCCCGTCGATCACGGCACAAAGCACTTAATTCTGTGCATTATGAATGCTGAACAATGCGGCGGCATGCAGCCTGTTCCGATTAGCCGCAATCTTCAGATGTACTTCATTCTTAAAAAAAAATCATATATATAAAATAATAAAAAATGCTGGGAGCTAATTATGAAATTAAGGAAGTAGGCTAAAGGGAAAATTATATCAGGAGACGTCAGTCATTAACAAAGCGAACATTTGTACAGACATTAGAGGCAGATTATATATTAGCGCAGCTGCCTGAGAGAGCCTGCCACCCCATAATAATCAGCAGGCTTTATGCATACACACTAATTTCATGAAGCATCCTCTGCCGTTTATGCATGTGGAATGTGAATTACATGGTGGTAATCATATAAAACGAGGAGTGCAGCTCACAGCAAAAATCTTGTGCTGTTGCAGGCCGAGTAAACACCCCCTGCGGAACGGGGAGTTTCTGTCTGCATTAACGTGGGGACGGTCGCGCAGCCTTTTCTCTCCGTCCGCTTCACTGAGCGGCGGCGTGCCATCGGGCAAACGGCGTGGTCGCCTTTCAGCGGGGTCCTCAGCACTCGTGTGGACACCACTTGGACTGGCTTATGGCTGTCCGCCCGGGTCTGTGGCGCTGAGGTCCCACGGCGCTGCGCTCACCGCTCCTGCATCAGAGGAGCTGGCCTGAGACTCAAACAAGCACGTTAATTAAAACATTTAACGTAATTAGCATAACGACTCCCTCCTTTGCCTGCCGCCCGCTTCTTGCATGCTTACATGCTGATTGCTTAAACTGTTTCTACAAACAGGTCTCTTACATAAACAATTATTCATCACTTTAATTTAAATGTACCCTTTGTAAGAAATGTAATTATTCATCAGCCTGCTGGGCTGTTTGTGTAAGCGTAAGAGGCCCCCCCAGGGCCTGTACCCGCTGCCGCCACCACTCACTGGGGGGGTTCTCTCCTGTGGTTCGGACTGCTGCTTCAAGACGCCCGTCTCCACTGTTTGACTAAAGTTACTAAGTCTGTCGGACCCCTTCCGGCTCCTGCAGGCTGCTGGAGGAGACGCAGGAATCCATTCCTGCTCTGGACCACGTGCCTCGGGCACTTTCAGAGGGTTCCACCTCTCACTTTTCTGTAGTCGTTTCTCCACCAGGAAGGAACGGAAGCTCCACTGGCCTCCTGGGGCTGCGGGACGTCCTTGCCATCCCGGTGCGAGGCGCCCTCTCCTGGGAGGCGAGCTCACTGCAGCGGCCCGCCGCCGAGACCCGACCTGGCATGCTGATGAGTGTTGCTCCCGCCGCTGAAGGTCACACGAGGTGGGGGGGGGGGGGGGCGTCCTTGGGGATGTCTTTGTATGTATATCTGCGCGGCGTTCGTGTTCGCACGGGTGCCTTTGTGTGGGTGTGTTTTACGAGGGGGTGTGGGGAGGGCGGGGTCAAATATAACTTCACGTACATTTAAAGGGACGGGAGGCGCAGGAGCGGTGAAGGTGAGTGGATGTGATGGGTGCAGTGTGGGGGAGGACAATTCAGAGCTGTTGTCTACACCTCTGTGGCTCCCCCCACCCCCCCATCTCTGTTTAGGATGCGGAGTGGCCCTCCACTCTGCCTGTGATGTGAAGCCGTTTGAGCCATAATCAATCGAAAGGCCCCCTCCCTGTAAAAGTCACCACACTGCTGCTTGTGTCCTCCTCAGTCATTGACTGTCCCACTCGCCCCTCCCCCCCCAGCAAACAGCGTCCTGCAGGCCAGTATTGATCAGCCACTGCCCCCCCTGTGGCCCTGGGACACTACACCCCCCCCCCCCCCACCCTTGGTTACTGTCATTATTTACCAGTTTACTGTTTCCACCCATTTGGGGGTATTTATTCAGTGGGCTGTTCAGGATAATAGCCCCCCCCCCAACCGGGCTGCCGTGGAAACATTGTATGTACAGGATGGTCTGCGCCCACCACACCTCGAACCGGCCCCCGCAGTTGCCGGGGCAACGGTGTGGTGCAGCTGGTGATTGCGGTCAGAGGTTAAATTGCCTGATTGGAAGTCGTTTCTCAAAGGATGAAAGTTGGAAACGGGAAAGTGAGGAGCTGAAAGGATCGTCCGGGGATCAAACAATCCCTCTTCAGATTTCAGGATTCATGACTTTATTTGTCACAGGCACAGTTATTCTGGCTTGCTCCTGCAGAAAGAGAGTATAGAGAGTATAGTATAGGTAAGTATAGAAAGTGTAGTATAGACAAATAAGTATGAAGAGTATAATATAGATAGATAAAGGTCAAGGCTAAAATCAAAAATAGGCGATAAATAAATAATACTTTTTAATACTTCTGGAAATAGCAGTATGTGTAGACATGTAAAAAGTGTGACGTATCTGAGTCAGATTTCCCCCCTTAACGGGTTAAATTGACAAAAGAGCCCTTTAATTATATCCTGCAGAAAGCATTTGTGGCATGAAGGTTTTATGAATGTGAACTGGCATGTATGCCGTCATAAACACTGTAATGTGAAATCGGATTGATTCTGCTCAGATGTGCGGTTTGTTTTTGTTCAGCTGTGCAAACATTAAAGAAATTAAAATAAACTAAAAAATTTCCACTTTTTAATTTTCAAAATGGACTCCCTGTGTGCATTATGGGATACCAGTGTTAATTATGAAGTGTTTAAACATGAAGCAGCCACCCCATAATAGACTCACCCCCACTACACTTTATAGTAACACACAAATTACGTGATTAATTCTCAGGGAGGGAGGCGAAGGGAGAGCACAGACTTTTGGGGGGGCGGCGGTTATCAGTACCTGCCTTTACCCCAACTGCCGCCACCACCCCTATTGTAAAAGAGCCCTGGGGGGGCATGAGCTGCCTTGATGTTCATTAATAAGGCCACTCTGATCCCTCTGCCTCCATCACCAGCTCAGGCTGTGGTCCCGTCACCTGATTCCCTCCCTCATCATCCATGGGAGAAACGGGGGATTAAGATGGAATCACTTCCAGGGTGTGTGAGAAAGAAATTACTTTCCATTTACAGGCAGCTCTCAATTTAGGTAAAACTAACATTAGTAAGTCTGGCCTCGGGGAAAAAATATCCGATACACAGAGTTTACGGAAGCGCAACACAACAAAGCAGCACACCTGTAGGTCAGTTTATGGCTTATATTTTCATTTATTTAGCATGTGATCTTTAGTACATATTACGATGTTTTTGGCTGTTTTTGGTGGCTTTTGCTAAAAGACGTCTTGAGTGATAGGGGAAGGTAAACTTGCTTTACATTAAATTTAACTTAAGGGTTTGTGGAGCAGGTTACTTGTTCAGGACTGCCTGTGCACAATAAACTGGGGGTGTGAGGACCACAGCCGGCCCCTCCCCCACCCAGTGCGCCTTCGCTGATTTAAATGTGAGTAGACAGTACGGGTAGTTTGTAAATAATGGAGCAGGCTTGTCATGTGGGAGCATGATGTCACATGTCACATGTCCCCAGGTCACACGGCACCTCCGCTGAAAGCCTCCCAGCCAGAAGAATGATTCTTAGAAGTGTCCCCAGCAGAAATGAGGCCATTTAAAGATCTGATTGTTCCATCTCGACAAACAAGAATGATACATTTACCTGGCTGATGCAGTGTAAATAGGCTATGTAGGGCCTTTGCGCAAATGGCCTGTTCGTGTCCTGTGAATTACCCAGTGTAGCCAGTCCCAAATATTACGGCTGTTATGAATTTTCCCAGATTGGGGGGGGGGGGATCAGCTTTCATCAGCAGGCTTGGATGCAGCATCTGCTGTCGCCGGGGTCATAGCAGGGATGACCTCTGCGTTTTCACATGGGCGACAGGAACCCCAGACGAACGGCTTCTGTTGACTTACCCACGCATGGCAAAAACACACTGACATAGCAAACAAACGCACTTTAAATGTCTTTCTTGTTAAGCTTTTCTAAAGGTGCGTTAAATGAGCCCAGATCTTACCAGAAGGAAGATTCTGGAAAATCTCTTGGAGCTGTTGGCGGTGTCCTGCTGCAGCCCCCACCAACCCCCCATTCCATGTTCAACCCGCTACAGGTTTTATTAACATGACCCCTCCTGGTTTGTTGTCTGTGATTTTAAAGCACACAGTGGTTTTTTGGGGATTCCCCAATGCGATCACGGCGGCCTGTGACAGGTTCATGACCTCCTCTGACATCACAAGGGGTCTCTGTGGGTAGTTAGACCTCGTGCCTCGTGGCTGAGAATCCTCCACTTCGCACCAGAGAAAAGATGGAAAACAAGGATGAATGTCACTGATATGACTCTAAGTTTCTGGAGTCCAAAACTCCAGGTTTAATTAACTCCATTGGAATTGAATGCTTTGTGGGGGAGTTTTCTACAGCCTTCTGTGTATAAGGCCATATAATTGAATAATATATGATGTAATAATCACACAGCGTCGACCCCCCCTAGACCTGCCAAAAAACATTGCATCCAGAGTGCCGTGGTCACCAATGTTAGTTGGGCTCTACATTCATGCTGCCGTCACCTTGCTCCGGTCTGGGTTTCTCCTTTTCATAAATAGGGTTTTATCTTTAGCCAGAACAGACGGCACCTAAGTGGAACAGGAAGAGAAGAGGGCGACTGACGGTCCATCCTGGGCTGTTACTGGTCCCATTTCAGCCTGTAATCATCGGACTTGCCTTTCAGGCTCTGTTTGCTTTGATCCATGTTCAGAGTATCACTGTTTGTCTGTGGGTCAGGGTGACACCGATTACAGCGACATCAAATAAAGTGTTAATTATTTACTCCTCCATCTTTGAACAAAGAGCCATTACGCTACACATTATGTTGACTTCTGCTCCTCTGTTTACCTGATTGGGCAGAATCCCAAAGCCATAGGGGTTGACTCTGTCATCGGTGCCAACGAGGGGGCAGAGAGGGGGCATTATCCATCACTGGTAGACCCACGTCCCACTTAAATGGTAGAGATGATTGACAGCTACGCCCCCTGTTCCCAGGGGGCGCTGTGGAACAGCTTATCTCCTCTTTACTCTGCACTGATGGACGTTGACGGAAGCAGCCTTGGGGCAACCTGGGGGGGGGGGCGCCGTCGATTCTGTCAGGCAGCCATTTATCGGTCAGGTGCTTCGTTCTGCTTACGCCTAATAAGCAGGTTTTTGGGGGTGGGGGGTACGGCCAACCCTGAAGGGTGTCGGCTGCATGGCGATTTTATGGGGCACGTTCCTCACGGACCCTTTTATGTGACATTTTAAGACACTTGTAGCCATCACAGGGAGCAATCTCGACGTAGCGGCCCGGTTTGTGGGGGCAGGGGAGTGGATTTATTACATTATGGACCCCCCCGGAAGGAGAGGACGGCTAACCGCACATGGGCCTCGCAGGTGTGTGACAGTATTCATCTGGCGAGCCTCCGGGGAACAATAATAACCACAATAATAATGCATTTTGTTTATACTATGTCACACATCGATCCATTTCATGCGCGCCACCTATCAGACCTATGATGGAATCAACTGGCCATTTAATATATAAAAGTAATAATAATCATCCTTTTGCATGAGGAATGGAGGTATTTTGGCCAAATATTATCCTGGGGAATGACTGCACGGTGATGGTGACGATCGTATCGTCTTGGTCATCAGCGGTGGGCATTTGCACTGGGCCCTGGACACAGACGCCTGGCCTTCACCTGGAGGATAAGCCTGTGGGGGGGGGGGGTTTGCTGATGATGTTACTGAGCACTTCTGCTCAACCTGCCCAATGTGATAACGGGGGCTGTGATTAGGATTCAGGGTCAGGACCAGGAGTGAGAGCCAGGATGGTTAGTCAGGTGATGAGCGTAAGGATCCATGGGGGGGCATAACTTATTAACCGTCAATCACGTCTTCAGTATTTTGCCCACACCCCCTCCAAAGAAAGCCAATGGTAAAGCAGCAGCACGATGGATTCCTCAGTGCAGACAGGGACATTAATAAGGTAAGAATACCTTGGGGGGGGGGGCAGGCAAACATTACAAAGCTGTAATGAAGCTCCTCCCCCCAGCATTGGTCTTCTGCAGCCATGCAGCTTAATAAGAGGCACTAATGTAACGCCCCCCCCCCCCACCCCCCCACCACAGCCACTCACACACATACTATCAATATGCACTAAGAACAATCCAGCAGCATTTCTCACTTTTAATTGCGGGACGAGGCAGGGCGGGTTTTGCCCATTATGCTGACGGATGTGTCCCGCAGAAATGCCTTCCAGAGCATGGAGAAGAAATGCAATAAGAATCCTCCGGTCTCTGAAGAGCCCTCTCCGTATAACCGAGGGGTCGGGGGCCAGATCGATGGGATAAAATCACACTGTGTCTGGGAGCCGTTTTCTGTCTAATTCCCAGGCCTTCAGTGCTGGGAGTTGGGGGGGGTGCTTTATGCAGAGCCCTTAACAAACTTCCTGCTCTCTCCAGGGGGGTCGCAGGGGGGCTTTGTGCTCTACACACTCCCACTTTCTGCCGTGGTAGCCCCCCCCGTTCCTTGACACCCAGACCTGATTCCTACACCGCAATTTCAGAGATCCCCATCTTGACATCTCTGCCCTAACATTAACTACCCCCCACCCCCCAAACAAGGAGCTTGTCACCTTGATCAGTATATGACACTGTCTCTCTGTCTGTCTGTCTTTCTCTGCAGTTAGTACATGCATTGGAAAAGCAATAAGAGGATATCAAATAGATATGCAGATATCAGTCTGTACTGCATGTCAGTAGAAATGAGACAGTCTACTGTTTGTAAGCAGAGGTGAGAGTCAGTTGGTATTGCCATGTAAACTGAGATAAGAGATGGTCTGTACCGTATCTAAACAGAGATGAGAGATGGTCTGTACTGTATATAAGCAGAGAGATGGTCTGTACTGTGTGCAAGCAGAGATGAGAGACAGTCTGTACTGCTGTGTAAGCAGAGATGGGAGATGGTCTGTACTGCTGTGTAAGCAGAGATGAGAGACAGTCTGTACTGCTGTGTAAGCAGAGATGGGAGATGGTCTGTACTGCTGTGTAAGCAGAGATGGGAGACGGTCTGTACTACTGTGTAAGCAGAGATGGGAGACGGTCTGTACTGCTGTGTAAGCAGAGATGGCAGACGAGATGAGAGACGGTCTGAACTGCTGTGTAAGCAGAGATGAGAGACAGTCTGTACTGCTGTGTTTACACAGTGAAGGTAGCTGGGGCTGGGGGCAGACAGAGGGGCCACTCTTCTGCTCAGCTGCGTGTGCTGGCACCTGCTGAAGTGGCGGCTCCTTCTGCATGAGACCCACAGGGCCCCATTGTGGTCCCCTGTGGCGCAGGCCACTCTCTCACCTCCTGCACAGCTGCCATGGTTGTCTGGGAGCCCAATGTCGCCGGGCAACATGAAGCGGGGGCGGGGCCATTCTCGTGTCCCAGCAACGTGTGGATCCATGTCCTTGTTACAAGGGGGGTGAGAGTTTCCCATCCTGGTTTATATCCAGGGTGGCCAGCTCACTTTAAACAGTTAATGACCTTGGTACTGAGAGGCAAGGCTAAATTAGTGCAATTAGGAAATAATTAGTCAAATTGAGTGTGTAAGTGGTTTGGGGGAATGAAATCCTCAGAGAGGGGCCAGCTGGGGCTGGGTCCTACCTTGGGGGAGAACTGGACTCCCGCCAGTGCTGTCTGCAGTGAACGGAAAGCGGCGCCGTGTTACTTGGCATAGAAATAAAAACCTTTTGTGCCACTGTCATTGACAGTCAGCTATAGTGACATCAGGGGCGGTTTTCTGTGTCATTTGGGGCTATTGTGAGTTGTAATCAATCAGTCATTTCAGGTCCCAAACAGTCAACTTGAGGCCATCCATCCATCCATCCATCCATCCATCCATCTATTTTCCATAATCACTTATCCAGAGCAGGGCCCCAGTGGGTCTGGAATCTATCCCAGTAGCAGAGGGTACACCCTGTAGGGCACACAGAGACCCCAGATTACAGGTGTTATAGAAAAAGACCAAACAATAAGCCAGGGAGAACACGGGAAGCACATGCATGAAGCCAAGGAGAACACGGGAAGCACATGCATGAAGCCAGAGAGAACACGGGAAGCACATGCATGAAGCCAGGGAGAACACGGGAAACACATGCATGAAGCCAAGGAGAACACGAGAAGCACATGCATGAAGCCAGGGAGAACACGGGAAGCACATGCATGAAGCCAGGGAGAACACGAGAAGCACATGCATTAAGCCAGGGAGAACACGGGAAGCACATGCATGAAGCCAGGGAGAACATGTGAACTCCACACACATTAGATTTGTGCCATGGCACTTTAACAGCACAGCCCCCCCTGTCCCCCCAGGGAAGACCCAATGAAAAGCGCTCAAGGTCACAAGGTCTCCCCATGGATGTTTCCAGAAAGCCAGTACAATATTTGACATCTTCGTGCATCTGAGAAATCGTGCCCTGTTAATAAGTGCCCGGCTGTGAGATTCTGTTTGTGTACGTCTGCATATATATGTGTTTTATAGACTGGAACGGATAAACAAACAGAACAAATGGATAAAGGGAAAATGGAGAGGAAAATGATGCTTGCCCAGAAGGCTTAATCCTTCTATGAATTCTCTCCTTTAAGACTCATTATGAGTTTCTGCATTGAATCCATCCTGCTGCAGACACATTATTAAAGGGACAATAGCGGTAGAAGTTCTCATTAGCTGTCTTTGGTCATCGCCCACTCCAGAGGCTGGCCTGTGGGTAGCCCCCCCTCACCTCCCACTCCACCACCACCACGGAGGTTATGGGGTCACACTCACTGCTATTAGCTCATATTTAAAGACAGGATGGCCGGGAGTTACATCTATCTGAGCCCAGTTTTTGGCATGCAAGAAATTGTCATCCTGTGCCGGGTGGCTCACAGCTAAACATGCGGCTTCTGGGTGAGCACATTGCATCTGATGCATTACTGCTCGACATCCGTGTTTTCCTTATTGTGTTCACTGTGTACTTTGAACTGTTCATGATGTTGATCTCATTGCAGTGTTTCTGGTGTTCTGTTTACACTGGTGTTCTGTTCTGTTTGTCTACTGCAAACAGAACTCTATAAACAACACAGTAAACACTGCAAACAGAACACTATAAACACAGTAAATAATGTAAATAGAATATTGTAAACAGAACACTGCAAACATCATGAACAACACAATAAATACTGCAAACAGAACACTAAAATCACAATAAACACTGTAAAATGAAATACTGCAAATAGAACACTATAGAACAGTAGTTATTGTGTTTACTGTTCTGTCTACAGTGTCCACAGTTTTTTGTTTAAAGTGTTGATGGTGCTCTCTCTGTAGTGTCTACACCGTTCTGAAAGCATTAGACCTCGGTCCCTTATCTTCTGCCAGGACTCATTCTGCTTCTCTGTCTTGTATTGGCCGTTCTCTTTGTTCAGTTCCGTTAAGCCCAAACACGGTGTAGCCACAGAATGTCAAAACACACTTATTCATTTCCTGTTCCTTTGCGGCACATTTGTCATGTACAACACCAGAACGGCCAAGGAGAGGCTAACGAAATGACAGCTTGGGGAAGAATCCATGATGTTTATAGTAAGAATATGAATATATGAATAATGCATTTTCAACTGTAAAACAGTGGTAGATCATTCTACCTTGGAAAGGGCGGGTAATAATGTCATGGAATGTCAGTCTTAATCAGTCCCTCTCTGTAACATGTTTCCAGGGTACAGGAACACACCTGACATCTTTGTAAGGTTACGTTTTACCCTGGATCCATTGTTTCAAGATATCAGACTGCCTTAACCTTAGATTATATTCTGGAATCACATCGACGTCCACCCCCCGCATCATGTGGATGGACAGGCCCGCTCACCGTGCCATCTGGAGACGCCCCAAGGGCTCGGATCCCAAGACCTCCCGCTTGCGATCTTGCTCTGGCTGAGCCCCAAGCCGTTGGTGACGTCTGGATATTAATGGCGAGCGGACAGAGACGCCACGCTTCGGCACGCTGCCAGTGTGGGCCCGTTGCATGACGCCGGTAACATATCATTAAAGAACATCTGAATCCCCAGCTGTTGCATGGCTGCCTGGCTGCCATCCGCGTGATTAGGGAGCGTGCTGGACCGGCACATGACTTAAATACAACCTATTAAATTATAGTAAATTAACGAGGAGCACCTGTGACAGTTCAAAAGACCAGGTCATCTGGACAGATATGTGTTCTTGATGGGTTAGGGGACTTTAACTGAGTGTATCTGATCTATAAAATATGCATTTCTCTCTCTCTCTCTCTCTCGCTTTCCCGGCACCTAAACAACGCAGTTAGTCATTGTTCTGCTATCACAAGCGCCGCAGTCCTAGACTGTTTGCGGTAAATGAACTCCGACTCTCTCCACTTCCTGCGCCGCATTCTCTCGCTCCCCCGCTCCCCCCGGCTGACACAGCGAGACGACACGCTCAGTGCGTCATGTCAAAACAGCCACAAATATTTGTAATGGACTCAAACTGGGAATGGTTGCATGGCGATGAAACCTGTCACCGGCAAACTCTGAGATCCTGTACTGGTTTATTTGTTCTGGGGGGAGGGGTGGGTTGGGGGCATTTTTAATAAATTAATCTATCCCACATATCATGTAGATCATTTGCATTTGCAGGTGGAGGCTTGTGTGACCCCCCCATCCTAATCAAAAAAACATGTATTATGGAAATACTTGCATGGAATTGGCAAGTAACTGCTCGGGTTCAGAAGGTTGAAGGTCAGCCAAGTGCCTCCCCCCATCCCAGGCCTCCCCAGCACCTTAAAACCCAGAGCTGGACCAATCAGCACCCAGATACTCCCACTGCCAGCAGTAATTTACTTACCACTGCTAATATGGGACACAAACAGATGCAGTGGTGATGCATCACCTGCGGGCCGAGCTCACAGGACACGTCCCCTCAGACGCTAAGCCCTCTGCCCTGCCTCTCTGTAACGCCGCCAGACATTACGATCCTGTGTGCTGTCAAATCTCATAGCCCTGAAGGCTGGGGCCATCTTTATGTCCTCTGGGGCCGAGAGCGGCACGCTCCCCGGAGACACGCTGTCCAGTGGCTCTCCTGAAGGACACACCAGGCTGGACTTTACGAGGAAGGTATTTATGACCTGGGGATGTGTTCGGGGAGGGTCCATGACGAGATGGGGGGGGGGGGTGGGGGTGGTTATTGTTTTCACTCGCTGTGTCTAAAATATTATTTCAGTCTTTTTATTTGTTTCTTTTTACAGCGTGATTCTGCCATATCCCTGCTTTTTGTGACACTGTGGTCCATCAAAACTGATGCCCACACCTAAAAACACAAATGTAGCACCTTAAAACATTTACTGCATCCAGCATATACCGTTCATCATGGAGAGAGATAATCTATGTAACATTGCCAGTGGGATTCTGCACCATATTGATGGTCTCAGGAAAATTGCTTTTTCATCCTTGTGAAATAATTGCCAACATTACAATCACCTGAAGGGAGATGATAGGTCTCACCATGTGAGTGTTTCACTGGGAGTCTTGTAGATCCATCGTTCATTGCCATCTTTTGATCAATAAGAGTAGTTGTACTGTTCAGACACCATGTCAGTCATTAAGGGAGGTTGAGGGTGTTTCTCTTGACTTAGATATTGGCTGTTGGTGTGACCTTAGGCTGTGGACAAACTCAGAAGATGGTGCTTTGGAGCACTGTGCTCCTCACCAAGGCTGAGCTCCCAGGAAGGTAGCTGAGAAGACAAAGGAGCCACAGCTGAAGATGCTTGACTTCTTCAACTCTAGTTGCTCAGCAACAAACATCTGGATATTCTTGATAGATGGAAACATCCTGCAAGCTGACACGACAGTAAGAGGCTATTTACATCCTGCGGAGGTAATTAGAGCGTCTCTGGGTTCCTGTGTAAGCCGTCACTGAGAGACACCTGCCACACGTTCAGAGAGTGGATCTCGTCAGCTTGGCCAGGGTACCGGTCCAGTTTCAGGTCCAGGTGGTTCATGCTTGTTTCAAGCGTTATTTAAAGTGCTCATGCACCACCTGACCTGAGAAGCATCTCCTTGTCCTCCTCAGGACCACGGACAGCTGCAGGCAGGGGTCACGCACAGCTCTCCTTAGATGGACATGGGGCCAGGAGCTCAGAAAGTCAGCTGCTGCTCCTCATGTTTCCTGGCTGCACTTTATATGGGTTCAGCTCCTGAGTCGACTCATAAATCTGCAGATGACAGCTGCATGAGAAGCACTTAACACGTCCTGTGATTATATTATATGGGGCTAACGACTGCCAATGTGAAGTAATGTGAATGTTGACTTTAATACCATACATGCACTGATGTTTTTCGCAGTAGTCTCTTATGTACAACCAGGCTAAGCACATAGTTTAGAAGGTAAGGAGTCTTCAGATTTTTCATATTGTGTTTTTAAGTAAATTCGTTTATCTCACATAACCAGCTACATTGTGAGGTTGCATAACATCCAGAACACACCCCTGGATTCTGGCATCCCTTAATACTGCACAACTGATAAAACTACGCTTTTACCTTATCCAAATGCAAAATGAATACGGCTTGCTGTAGCACGATACCCCAGAGCTGTGGTTTATGGATTGTCTTTGCTTTTGATAATACAAATTGCGTACATACCAAAGTTGTACTCGCTCCAGAAACCGACAGGAGCGTTATAAGTCAGGCAAAATGCAGCCAGCCATGACTAAGGACGATAGATAAAAGCTGCAAAGCGACAGTAATGCCGACGCGTTTAATAACGCCGTCATGGGGTAAAATCCTCTCTGTTCGGCGGAATGCGGCTCTTTCTCACTCAATGGAACTGAGCGTATTTCGGTAACCGCCAAGTAAGAAGGACGGCATGGAGCGAGGGAGGGGATATCGAAAAGAGGAAAGAGAATGGAAGCGCGCGAGTGTGTGAAGGGAAAGGAGAGAGAGAGAGGGAGAGAGAAAGAAAGAAAGCGCATGTCTCATCTCCCCATGCAGCCACTAGAAGGACCCCACCACTGGCGAGTCGCTCCCCCATCTTGCATGTGTTAGATCCTCCGCCGGACAAACCCTTTCCAGCGGCAGTGGGCACTGCGGGGAAAAGGGCCAGGATGGATTGCTAAAACTCGCTTTCTCTTTTTTCATCCGTGAGCGCTCATCCTCGATGTCTATCAACAGTTTTTAACTAAAAATGAGGATTACTTGTCAACAGCTTCTTTTGCTTTTCTCTGGCTTTTGGGGGATGACAATGGGGGCTTTCCCAAGCAGCGTTCAAATTGGTAAGTAATTAAGTGGCGGCTTTTCAAAATGCGCCGCTCCGTTAAACAGTGCTGTTGAAAAAGCATGTGTTTTTATTATTTATTTCCATAACGGGGTATACTTTATGCTGAGCTGCCGTTAGTGCACATGCCTTTAATCATACAAAGTGTGTTTAAAAGAGAGCAGTCGTTTTTATCAATTGCACCTAACTGAAATTTGCGAATTATAGACGTTTGTGTTTTTTTTTCCTTTTGCGCCGAAGGTTGTAGCGGGCGTGTTAGTATTTTGCCAGTGGTATTAGTATTTTATTGCCGTCCTAGACTCATTAATGTTTTAGTGTGCTTTTGTTCTTGGCTTTTTGGTTGTTTTTCCTGTTTCAAGCCGTCACTGCAGCATTCGGCTTCGGCGTCAGTCCGTGATGGGATGCTCCGTCTCTGCCATACTGTCACATCACTGATGGCTTCCCTTCAAAGTTTCATTTTATACAATGTAGCCTGCACTTAATTATCGTGCGTCCCCAAACCTGCGCTCAGTGCGCGTGCCCTGTAAGCATCCTTAAAGAGGGGATGCTTTAATTTATTCTAGCGCTGCATCATTTATTGTGGGGGGACGGAGGACGTGATCTAATGAGACTCTGCCGCTGAACTTCATGCGTTATACACGCTCCGCCGGGTCCACGTAAAAACTCCCATTTTCTTGGCCTGACATTTGCATATCGCTGCATTACACACCACCCGTTTGAAATTAAATTTAATTGCTATTACAAGCAACCGAGTTTAAAGTACAGTCTTGGAAACGGGGAGACGATTCGTTTTTCCTCCTCACATCTGAATTTTGATGCAGGCATATTCCAGGGTCCAAGGTACCTCATTTTAAACATTTAAACATTCTAAGTTGCCCAAACTGTTCAGGTGTGTCTCGTTTTTTCAATTTCTGCGTTTTTCTTTCGTGAGATGCCTTTCTTAGCATTTTCTGTTGCCTCTCTCCCTTCCTCTTTCCCTCTCCTCCTGTTTCTCTCACTCCGACTATCGCTCCGCAGGGGGGCTCTTCATCAGAAACACGGACCAGGAGTACACAGCCTTTCGACTGGCCATATTCCTGCACAACACCAGCCCCAATGCCACGGAGGCGCCTTTCAACCTGGTTCCCCATGTAGACAACATAGAGACGGCGAACAGCTTCGCCGTGACCAACGCCTGTGAGTGTGTGACCTGGTGATGACGTGTTCCCCTCGTGCAGGGTGGGGGAACGGGTGGATGCTTCTCATCAAGGCCTGAGGGAGAAGCTGGGCTTAATATGGCTCTTAGTCTAGAGCCTGCAAGCAAAATTATGGTGTCAATTATTATGGTGCAGATGTAACCTGGCTGTGCACCACTACTTATTGAGAATTAGTTCCTACAGCTGGTGGTAGAAGCCTAGGATCCTCTGTACTCATAATGGCATCCTGCTGATAAAAGGAGAACCCCTACCATGGGGAGGGGACTGTTCATCTGTCCCCATTTTCATCTGTGTAAAGGAACCCTGCTTTGGGGTCTCATGTACATCTGCAACCATGATCCTCCTTTCCTTATGGGAATCTTCCTGAGTGATCTTCATTTCCTTCTGTCTGTCTTCCTGAGTGATCTTCATTTCCTTCTGTCTGTCTTCCTGAGT
>JAODLC010000040.1:2513170-2525693 GCA_026781145.1 Hippopotamyrus pictus | reverse complement strand
GGGGGGAGACTAAGCCATCAGCATTTCCTTTGGAGGCCAGGTGGGAGGGCGGCCCCCAGAATGTGATGGCGTCTCTGCAGTTTGGATACTGCGGCTGCGAGGCCTCGGTTCAGCGGCGGCGGCTGGCTGATGATGTGAGTGAGCATGCTGGCGATTAAGGTCCAGCCGGCGTGCCCGGAGACATCGTTAGGTGGTTTTATACGACGCAGACATGCCTGTGCTGCCAGCTCGCCTTTTATTTATTCTGTCTCTTTATCAGACAGCCAGTGACATGGCGGCCCGTAGCGGAGTGGGACGCCGGCGGGATTCGGGCCCGGGTCAGGCGCTTATCCGTCACAGAGCACGGGTGGCAACCAGCATGTTTTATGGCATCGGGCACCGCGGGCGGCACTGCTGATGATTCGCTCTATTTGGCTGTGAGAGGGTGTGTGAGTTGGGGAGGGGGGCATCTGATTGGCTGCTGCTTCAGTGGAGGATGAACTGAGCTGTAGGCCACTGCAGTGTACAGGTCTTTGGCGGGCTGTGCTGCACTGTTCTGCGCTGTGTCTGCCTGTGCTTAGCTGTGTTGAGCTAGGGTGAGTTACCCAGGGACTGGGTAAAAAAAAAAACAAGAAGGAAAAACACACTGTTTTTGTGAAATAATTGGTGTAAGAGAGCTGTCAATCACCGGACATTCCTGCCCCCACCCCAGCACTGTGATTGGTCTGTGTTCCGGAGATTAAATGAGAGATGTACTGCATCATGACAGAGGACAAGATCTCTCTGTTACACTTGTCATTTTCCATTTCGCCTCTGGCTGCATCATTTAAAGTTTTGACGTCGCACTTCCATGTTTTAATTGTTTGTATTGGAAGTTTCTTGCTTCCGCGTTGTACCGTGATTAGAAGGTATAGCTGAAAGCCGTCCTGCGGAGAACTTCACACATCATTCACCGCCATTGTCTCATTTTTAACATGTGAGCAGAAGCATGCAGAGTGACAGCCAGTAATTTAGGGGCAGAACATGGAAGGTGTGTGAGAGGATGCCTGATCTTGGACTTGCTGGGTCTCTGCTTGGGTACCGCATGTTGGTGGGGGGTGTGATTCTGAATCACTGGTGCTGAAACATCTTGCCAGCTGGCTTTCTGTTGTGGGTCATCAGCATGCACTCCACAACTCCTCATCACTTATTCCTGTGTGTATGAGACAGACCCCTCCCAGATTCATGCTACCCCAGGGGTACAGAGCCCACTACATTTTGCATTCTATTTATTTTAATATTTAAAGGCCTTGCCTCGAGGCCAAATGGTGAGAACTCTGGCAACCTTGGGATTTGAACCGACAACCTTCCAATCACAGGGCTAACCTGCTGAGCACCCTACCACACCATGGCTGGTCCTCACTGTTGATGCTTCACCTGTCAGCACTGCACTGGGGGGGTTATGCACCCAAAATGACCCCCACTTGCCCTTCATCTTCCGTGGGACTGTCTCAGTTCCTGTGTTATTTTGCCGTCGGTGTTTACACGCTGGTTTGTTTCTGTTTAAATAAAACAGCGGGGGGGGGGGGGGGGGGGGGGGGGATGGAGCGAAACGCTGCCGAGCTGCCGGATGGTTTCAGCATCACGCTACAAAATTACACCTTCGTCTGCAAGCGCACATCACACCTCCATCAGGTCCGGCCCCCATTCGCCTGGGCGGGTCCGTGCCGGGATGATCCACAGAACAAAAAATTTGTCATGGGATGTTTGACTTTTTCCATAGCATTTGTGAGGTAGAACATAACAGTACAAAACTAATGTGGTCAGTATTAGAGATCAGAGATATATTCACTTATTGGGAGATCACAGAGATTTAGTGATAGGGGTTTAGGGAGTTCTTGGGGATGCGGAGACTGAGGGCTTAGAAAGATATTATCAGTCTTAGGAGATCAGAAATGAAAAAGGATATCAGTTATAGGAGGTGCAATTAAAGTCTGTGTCCTCAAGCCGATGGGTGTGTGATCTTCAGGGAAGTGCATAATCTTCAGGGAAGTGCATGATCCTTGGGGAAGTGTGTGATCTTCAGGGAAGTGCATGATCTTCAGGGAAGTGCGTGATCTTTAAGGAAGTGCATGATCTTCAGGGAAGTGCGTGATCTTTAAGGAAGTGCATGATCTTCAGGAAAGTGAGTGATCTTTAAGGAAGTGCATGATCTTCAGGAAAGTGAGTGATCTTTAAGGAAGTGCATGATCTTTGGGGAAGTGCGTGATCCTTGGGGAAGTGCATGGTCTTTAAGGAAGTGCGTGATCTTCAGGGAAGTGTGTGAACTTTAAGGAAGTGCATGATCTTTGAGGAAGTGCGTGATCCTTGTGGAAGTGTGTGATCCTTGGGGAATGTGTGATCTTTAAGAAAATGTGTATTTTTGGGGAAGTGCATGATCTTTAAAGGAGTGTGTGATCCTGGGGAAGTGCGTGATCTTTAGGGAAGTGCGTGATCTTTGGATGTGATAATCCTTGAGAATGTGCATGATCTTTGAGGAAGTACGTGATCCTTGTGGAAGTGCATGATCTTCAGAGAAGTGCGTGATCCTTGGGGAAAGAGCGTGATCTTCAGGGAAGTCCATTAACTTTGGGGAAGTGAATGATCTTCAGGGAAGTGTGTGGTCCTTGAATAAGAGAGTGATCTTCAGGTAAGTCTGTAAACTTAGAGGAAGTGAATGATCTTCTGGGAAGTAAATAGTCCCAAGGGAAGTGTGAGATCTTTAATGAAGGTTTCTAGCCAGTCACTGCACATACTACAGAAGCTGCTTGCTTGCTTATTTTTCTGATCACTTTTGAGATTTGCTTGTGATGGAAGTGAGTCATGAGTCTGGCAGAAAGGAGATTCCCATCTACAGGTCTGCTGTGGAGCTCCTGCTGGTCCGGGAAGGGGGAGCCTAGCACAGGGGTAGAGTGGTGTTCCTGGTCAGCATAATCCACTAATTATCTGAGGAACGTAAGTGTGTAAGTCTCCCCCCACCCCCATTTACTGTTGACATTCTTCAGTCACCGTGTGAGTTACGCTCTGTGTGATATTTGTTTATAAGCCAGAATCTGCACCTTTTCGCAGTAGCCAGAAATCCCACTGATGTCGCCATATGCTAAAATGCCTCCCAATTCTGAATGCCAGGTCTTACGCTCAGAGGGAATTCCGCAGCCTTCCACGAAAAATCCGGGTGACGGGTTCTTTCTCTGCCTCGGAATGAAGTCGGGTGCGAAGCGGCCCCCTTTACGGCCAGCGTGAGAGTGCCCTCGTCGCACTCGCGCCTCGGTAACGGCATGGGAAGTGGGGTACCATGGCCAGCTCTGGGACAAACGGCTGGATGTGAAAGCATGGCGTCCCCCTCCGACACTCTTCCGCTCCCCCCCCCTTCCTGGGGAGTGTCTTTGTTGAGCTAATGAGGCGGACACACCCCGCTGGCGGCTCCTGGCAACAAACATCCGACCCCCGTGGTTCCCTGGGACTCGGCCGTCTAATCCGGGGAAGCAGGCAGAGGGTGGTGGGGGGGGGGGGGGGTAGTCGGCGTTCTCCAGAGCTGATCTGGGCTCAGTTTGGAGGTATGTGGAGTAACATCTGAAGCCATGTGTGGTTCTGACTCAGAGCAGGCAGAGAGAGCGGCGTAATAAATGGGACTCTCTGTAGCATACGGACTTCCATAACACACCTTCCCCCTCCAAATAAAGGCGCCTCTACATATGATTTAAATATGACGAGGACCTCAGCCCCAGACCCCAAGCGCTGAACAGCTTTCTAACATACCACCAGCTTTTAACATGCTGTTATTTAGTATCTCGCGCTGCTCACGCCTTCCGGATGCCTCACTCGATTAGGAAGGCTTTGAGGGAATCGTCGTCTCCTTGAAAATGAAAATGAGTAAATGAGTAAAGCTGTTATCTCGGCGGGAAGTGGGCCTGCCTCACTGTCTCACTGCCTTTCCCAAAGGCATCTCTGCAAGCTGCTCCTTACATTATAATCCGAAGAATTTGGAGATGAGTGGTTGGTGTCAGAATCTCCCCAGGCTGATTCACTCTCTGAACCTCACTGAGCATCCCTGCCCTGGCTGGTGTTAGAACCTCTGCCATCCCATCGCGCTCCGAGGTGCGTTGTGGCCTTCATTGTTGTGGTCTTCATTGTTCTTTTCGCACTGCCTTGTAGGCCTCAGCCTGACGTGGCCCAGCCCGCGGTGGTCCAAACCCAATCAGGCCGCGCCTGAGTCCGCGTGTGGAAATGTGTCAGGTGTGAATGAAGGCGCTCCCCGTGCCAAGGGCTCCAGCCGCTTGTGTACACGCCGCGTTTCCATGGCGATGGCTGACGAGTGGCCCGTCTCACTTCAAAAATAGTTTAGTGATTCATATTGCCCGGGGGAGGAGGAGGCCAGCGCCGTCCACGTCGGGAGGGCTAGCAGGTCGTGTCTGGAAATGGATACTGCTGGGAGGTGTGTGTGTGTGTGTGTGTGTGTGTGTGTGTGTGTGTTTGTGTGTGTTTGTGTGGATTAGGTTAATATTACATTGTGTGCTCAAGTTGGTGGCTGTGAGTCTGGGATTGTTTTCTTATGAAATAAACGGCTGCACAACAAAGGAAGGGAAGCAAAGGGACAAAGGTCAGCAGGGGGCGTGGCGGTTAAAAGGCCCGTGACCAAAACTTTATGAAATATTCAGCTGTATAAATGTGTTAAACATGGCTGAGTCTTATTCATGGGACCAACAACCTTCTGACCACAAACGCTTTGGAGTTATTCAAAGATGCTGATGTCACAAGGCAGCACCTGAGGGGGAGGTGTGTTTACTGGAAGTGTTGGTATAACGCAGCCGGGGCGGGGGGGGGGGGGTGACCTCCCCAGTATACAGTATTCATCGGGGGGAGCAGAGCAGTGGCGCTATAGGGAATGAATGTGAACTTCAGCAAGTTTGCTGTCAGCTGGTTACAGATGATGAGGGAGCCTCACGGTGACCCCTGTCACCCCTCAGGGTCCTGAGACCTGCCCCTAACTATGCCGCCACTGTGACTGGCACAGCGCATGGTTGCCATGGGCACCCACTGAATGGGGTTACAGGAAGCCCTCGGCATTATGGGATGTGGGGTAGGTGGAGGGCTTTCCTGCTAGCTTGTGGAGTTACAGCGTAAATCAGATGTGGGAGGGTGAAGTCTGTCAGTTTAACAGTAACATCCAGATGTCAGTTACACTGGATAAAAAAGTTCTAGATAAATATGCTCATCTAACTGGACCCTGAGGTCCCTGGGGGGGAAAACCAGTTTCACAGATGTCAGGCAGTAGGGAGGCCTTGGTCTGCAGCCTGAAGGCCGTGATATTCCTCAGGGTTGGGGCTGGGTGATATGGCCAGTAATTATGAGAAAGATGGTCATATCAGTCAGTATCGAAAATTGTCACGATGAATATCAAATCGCTATTTTTTTTTCCAATTTAAGGTCTTATTTTTGCTCCTGAGTGAAAGTTAAAGTAATCAGGTGGTTAATTGTTGTTTTAAGCTAATCTTTGTCATCAGAATGTGACAAACACATGCCAAACTGCATTTTACATATCAAAAATTTGATATAGAAGCTGAGTAGGTTATTTTAGTCATCACCAACAAAATACTGCCAGTCATACTTCATAGGGTTTCTGGATTCTCTGTGGACTATTACTGAGTGGATTTCTTGTGAACTGAAACCTACTTCGTTTGGGGTTCTTGGACGGGTTGCTTTGGACTTATCTGCTCAGTTGCCCTGTTGTTTTGGCCGTGTTGTCTTTCGTCTGCCTACCTGCCCTATTGCATTCTCTTATTTGTTCAATAAATCTCCAGTTTGTGTTTTTACGGCTGTGTCTGCACTTGTTCTCTACTACCGTGCCTGACAAACAGTCACAGAGGAAGTGTCCTCATTTCATTGTGATGAAAAACATGTCACAGCAATACATTGGGTCTAGGGCTGCCACTAACGACTATTCTTCTATAGATTAATCTATCAATGATTTTATTGATTGTTCAATTAATCTAAACGATTATTTTTCCTCCAGTTAAGTTAAGTTCATTATATTTTGACAAAAAACTCTTAGATGATGAACGCAGGATTTTCTCACACAACTTGATAAGCAGATTAGTAGTATGCCAAAAAATATTAATGAGATGCGTATTGTAAGTTAGTAATCTGTTTAAATTTGGTGTATCCTCATGCCTAATAAATTCGGTTCTCGGAGCACGCCACATGCGACACAAGCGATAAGCACTGAAGGGACAGATCAGCGGCCACAACATCCTTTAAAAGAGGAGAATACCGTGGTTAAACAAGGCGGTGTGATGGTGGTGCTTTTTGCAGATTACAGTCTGACACTTTTTTTTTGTAAATATGGTTTATGTATTATTTTCTTTTATTTAGTGTCTGTTTTCATTTCAGTTTTAGGTTACGATAATCACATTGGTCCCAACAAGTCCAACGCGCACAAACACACACACACTGGCCCCATCTCTACAAAATAAGCCCAGATTTTAGCCTGAACATTATGACAAACACTTATTCCTTTTGGACCCAACATGGACATGCAGGGCCCTGCATCTGGCTCCTCTCCCAATCATCCTCTGAGGACTTTCATCACTGTCAGGTTAATAGAATCAAGATGCAGACAGGGGGTTAGAGCGAGAGCATGGGGGCCGGTGGAAGCAAGGTGGGGGGGAGGGGGGGCGGCTCTTCTCAAGTTGTCGGAGACCCATGCACTACTTGAATCCTGACTGAAACAGGTGAAATCTGCCTGTCTTATTGTGTGTGATGGGCCTGATCACCACCCAGGGCCTACAGGTGGCGCTGTAATGTATGAAATTCTCTAGCGAAGGCACGGGTTCGAGGTTTAGCGGCCAGCAGGCCTCGGCTAAGCCGTGCTCGTTCCTGTGCAGCCTTGGCGTCTCCACGGCGTCGACAGGCCTTGTCCATTAGGGGCTCTGACCATGGTTTAATTCTATTAGCCCTTGTCCCAGCAGCGGCCCGTCAGAAAGGTCCCGCGGAACTGGCGCCATCACCGGGTGATTAAATGGGCTGGCTCGCAGCGCCCTTTCACCGCGTGCCATCTGCGTGACAGCATTGCCGCGCTCGGAGCCAGACCTGCCCAAATGCGTGGGCCTCTCCCGACCCTGAGTGTCCATGCTCGTCCCAGGCAGGAGCAGAGGAGGGTAACTCTGGGCCCATATCAGTTCGCCTGAACTATCTATTATTTATTTGCATAGGAGGAAGTGAGTTAGGTTTGCTTGTTTATCCCTCCATCTTCCAAACGCTTCTCTCATTATTCTCTTATTATAGTGAGCGTTGGGATTCCTGTTCCTTCGCAGACAGGAAGTCCGCTCCCCTGGCTTCCCGTGATTGGCTGTCCTGCTGTTGATGTCACCTGTAGCAGCAAAGTCCCCTGTGTTCTGTTACACATGGTGGGCATCCCTAATTCTGCATGTCCTGCTACATGTAATCAGCAGAGTCACTTGGGTTTTGTTGTCATGGATTCGTGGGAGTCGGGCTATTGGGAAAAAAACAAAAAAAAAAAAACAAATTACAATGATGGTTTCCGCTTTAACTCTTATAAATAATTATTAGTGGCTCATTAGGACTGAAGTGAGGCTCTGCACTGGTGCAGCAGCTTTGGGTTTTCAAACTTTCCTTTCATCTCGGCCTAAATACAGCCCCTGTTTTGCTAATTAAAGGCGGTAAAGACGACGGTAACAGGCAAAGCCACATGAGCCTTCAGAATCTGCTTCAGCACTGAAGGGAGCGCACCCCCCCCACCCCCACCTCACCGTCAGCTTCCTCAGCACACATGTCACATTGCATGCTGCCCTGGGGACACTCCAACCGGCCATCCAATCTGGCGCCTCTGCTCTGTCGTTTAAGATCAGTGGAGGCGGGTGGAGCTGATGCGATTGAGATGGAGGGGTGGGTGACCGTTGACCAGGCTGGGGAGGGGGGTCCCGCACTCCCGTTTAGGGAGATCACAGAGATCCTGCCCTCTGTTCTGGCACCAGGGGCGATGGTACCTCAGCCTTGCCCTGATTTGCCCCCCACCATACACCTTGTCTGTGATTAATGGCCTTGAGGCTGAGCCTGTTTGTGGAAAAACCCCCCTGAAGACCCTCAAGGGAGGGAAGCACAGAGCCAGACAGCTGTCACCGTGGCACATGGACTGGGGCAGGACCTGCTGTCACTCACAGCCAGGCTGATCTGCCATTGGCTCTGCCTGTCATGTGACCTGAGCCCATTTCCCAGACAGCCATCTATAGTGTTTTAAGGTCTGAGGAGAGGGTTGTGAGTTTATCGCTGCTGTCATATTAGTCTGACCTCTGCGGGTGAATATTCTACATATGCTGCATTCTCATTGGCTGCTAGCCCTGCAGGTATCATAATGAGAAATCTGACCAGTGTTGATGGACAACACCCACAAACACTTACTGAACCCCGCACCCCCCCCGGACGTCTCTGCGGTCCTGACAGTCACTGCGGCACTTGCGTCAGATGCAGTCCACAGCGCTTTTAGCCCGTGCCGCTTAGAATGTTCCGGTCCACCGACTACTCGCTTCCCTCTCCACTCCGGCCGCTGGGGTGAGGGGGTGGGCCAACGCTCCCGCTCTGACACGCCATCGCTGTCTGTGCTTGATGGTTCATTGTTGCCAGAATCTTCCGCAGTGGCTGACGCCTGTTTTCTCAGGTCCCCGCTGTTACTTTTGTGTGGAACTTCACTTGCCCGCTCGATAAGAGCCGCTTGCTTGCAAAGCAGATTCCAGAATCTCATTGGAGATAATTTGCTGTCAGGCTGAACCTCGAGCTTCGCATCAGCACGTCCCACGAGTTTAATTTCCACACTGGCCGGCCTCACAGCTCCGAGACTGCCTGTTTGTGTTTATACTTTCTGCTAACCTTGTGGGGAAGTTTTTGCTGTAAACTCTGAATATAGATGTACCTTATATGGTATAATGCCTTTTTAAAGTTAAACAGCTCTTGTGTGTGTGTGTGTGTGTGTGTGTGTGTTTGTGTATTTCTTGTCTTGTGTCCTTAGTGTTTCCAGCTTTGGACCCTAAATGGATATTTGGAATGAGATAAAAAAAAAAAAAAATTCTTGTCCAACCAATCAGATAATTATAAAGATAAAATAAGTGGACTGTTATCCTGTTGTCAATCAGCCAATCATATGATAAGGGTAAATAAGTGGGCTCTTATTCTATTTTCAATCGGCCAATTAGATGTTTAGGGTAAATAAGTGGACTGTTATATTATTACTTTGGCTTCCGATTGGCTCTTCGTGAGTCAGATAGAAGCTGGGACCTTCTGGTATGGATGAAAACAGCAGCATTTCACTGCTGTGAGGGCAGCTTTGGTTCCTGGGGGCCATGGAGATTGAAACTGTGGTTTATTAATGGAGATAGCAGGCTGGTGAGGGGGCACCACTTATACGGTGAACAGAACGGTGAGGGGACCTTCTGCTTGGGGACGGGCATCCTATCCGTGATCGGGTCAGCATCAAGCACTCATGCTGGGGGGGGTCTCTGCCTCCCTGGCGTCAAATCTCCAGTCACGTTTGGCATTTAGTGACAGTGACATCCACAGGCCAGGATGGGCTCTGGCTCCAAGAAGCTCTGGGGTCCGCGGGCTGCTCCACAAACCCCCAGTCTCAGGATTCATTTGTGCCTTCCCCCCCCCCCCCAGTGAAACGGTGGGTGTGATTATTATTTAATACGACAGCCAGATGTAAGACAGACGTATCCCTCGTTGGCATACGGACAGCATAAAGACATCATTTCACGGAATTTTTTTCTTAACGTTTGTTTGGTGAGACAGACGTTTGCCTGCGAGTGAACGAAAGAGCAATCAAACAAATGGGCTAAGAAATAAGGGAAGTGTGGAGGGGGGCAGGGGGTGAATGGAAATGAGGATTTCTGTTCGTTCATCTGAAATCGCCCAAGGATGAGGCCCCTCTCGTGTCGTCTCAGATCTTCTTTCTAATTTCGTTGACAGCGAGAGGCCGCTCGTTTGCGCATACACACGCCTCACGCGGCGGGTCTTTTGAGGAGAGCGCTACGCCCCAGGGATGCCAGCACCAGAGGAGGGGGGGTGGGGGGGGTTGTTGCTGTAAAATCAGACTAAGAACTGCTGTGATTCCAAGAGCTCCCCTAACAGTGGTGGGAATCAGTGGATTTTTATGGATGGACTTTGTTGCTTTGCAGTGAGACCAAAGATCACCGTGCAGGCGGGACAGATTGGGGGGTTGGGGCACTAATGGCCTGCTCCCCATGCCTTATGCTGGACTGGCGAAAACGCCGTGTCTCGACTCGCCGGCCCTTCTTCCCGAATCTCCCGCTGCCATCACAGCCAAACCCAGCAGCTGTTTTAACTGGAAAACAGCTCCAGTGGTTAAGGTGAGGGACTAGAAATCCTTCTGAGTTCTTATGGTGGTGTGTGGCTCAGTGGGTTAGGCTGCTGTCCTTGTGACCGGAAGGTCGCTGGTTCAAATCCTGCAGCTGAGTGATGTCACCACTGGGCTCCTTATGGCTACTCTCAGCTCCATGTTCAGACTGTCCTCTGTTCTTCACAGATCTGACTGGCTATGAGTACCAGCTTCATATTTATTGGAGGAAACGTGATTCCGGGGTCACGTTACCCTTCGCTCGATAGGGCTATTAATGTCTCCTGGCTAAGGTTACCAAGGCTTCCGGCAGCGGGGGCCATTTCTGTGAAGAAACAGGCTTTCCAGTTAAAACAGCTGCTGGGTTTGGCTGTGATGGCAGCGGGAGATTCGGGAAGAGGGGCCGGCGAGTCGAGACACGGCGTTTTCGTGGATCGCCATCGGTGTTCCTGCCGTCGGGGTCCTCGGAGGACGACTCCAGGGAAGGATGTGTCGAGCTCCTCTGTCCGCAGACTCTGAGGGGAACTGGACTCTCCTGCTTCCGGCGGGATACGGGGAGAGCGAGCCGACACGACGATCAGAGGCTTCGGCACGGAAGCATAAAGCGTCCCGTTAATTCAGATCCTTTAATTTTCTGTCCGGTTGTATTTTAATTATGCACGTTTCTTTGTTTCTCCGCTCGTTAAATAGAGGAAAATCTCAGCGCGCCAAAGTGAAACTGTAATATCACTGATTATGCGTATTAGTAATATGCAAATGAGCTCTCATGTTTCAGGGATAGTGACCTTATTCAGATGAGTCTTAGCAAGCAGTGGGCTGGACCAGCTGCCCCCCGGGTGTGTGAGCCGTCGCGGTTATAAAAAAAGAAGAGCCTAACCTCACTGTCACTATGTGAACAAACACCTCCATTAATAAACGACACCCCCCGCGAGCTCAGCGACGGCCGCTCCTGCAAAGACCTCTGCATGGTGCCTTGGCTTATTTTTACTTTTAAAACCGTACTTCCAAAGTTTGGCTTCTTTGCCGTGTTTTTCCAGAATCAGACGCTCACACAGTCCACAGAGGTTCGTTCCGGCCGCAGAAAACACAAGGACACAGTCTACGCCGTCGTAGATATTTTGAGCTAGAGCTGCCCTCACAGCGGTCGATAAGACGATCAAAATTTTATTTCAGTCGTCGCCACAAACAGCTAGTCAGGATCGTGGGGCGATCCCCGAAACGGACACGGTGATAGAAATGCCCAGGATTACCCAAACGATCCCAGAGGCAGCCTCGATGTGGAGTCCGGAGCCCCCATGCATCAGAGGAAACCATAGCCGGGGAGGGGGGGGCACAGCTGCTGCTCTGTTCTGTGAGGGAGCGAGAGGAAGGAGAAAGCTCTAATTAATAAAGGACAGAGTGAATGAGGATGCATCTCCAAGAGGCCTTTCTCCCGGAGCTCTCAGCGCCGGCAGCTCGCCCCCCCCACGCCGCGCTGGGCCTGCTCAAAGAAAGCCGGGGCCCCTCCGTGGCCCTTTGGAAGCCCGTCAATGGGGATGAACGTCACTTTGTCTTCTCCCCCCGGCTAAGGCAGCAGTCAGCTGGATCTATCCAGTGAGCCTCGCACCCGCACCAACGGGGGCCTGTCGCTGGCGGGGACGAGGCCGCAGTGCTGGCGCCAAGCAGAGGGGGGCGCCAGGCGCGACCAGGCTCTGCAATCTGTAGTAATGGGGGAGGAGGGGGTTGCGGCAGGTGGCAACAGCGGCTCCATTGATGGGGGTCTTCGGACGCCCTGCAGCCCTGCCTCTGACGCCCCGCCTGGGGAGAGATGCTGGGGTGACAGGGAGGGCCCACGGGCCGCTGGAATGAATGGGCCAGCTGACAGTAAATAAAAGATGCCGCAGTGTCAGCCGGGGGGGGCGCTGGAGCAGGACGGAGGTGGGGCTGCCCCTACCGGCCGTGCGGGACCGTGGGGTATCTCTGTCATTTCTGATCCACCCCTCATGACCAGTACGCCCATCTTAACATGATCTTTATGGTCCAGTATTCCTTTTGATTGTGGCACTGACTTGTAATTTACAAATAATGGCCAATACATGCCCCAGGGGCAGGGGCGGATTAACGCACAGGCTAGATATGGCTTAAGCCTAGGGGCCCCACGTGTGCCAGCCTGCAAGGGGG
>JAODLC010000040.1:2492596-2510694 GCA_026781145.1 Hippopotamyrus pictus | reverse complement strand
GGTTATTTATGGTTATGGTTAGGGCAGGGTAGGGGTTAAGGTTGTCATAGTTAGCATTAGCATTTTTCCCATTGAAATGAATGTGCGTGCGTGTGTGTGTGTGTGTGTGTGTGTGTCACTCTGGATGTCAGCACACCCCTGGCTTTCCTCCGATCTCCGGGCCCCTGGCTCTTAGCTCCGTGACAGGGGGGTGTGTCGGGGGGGTGCGCTCTAGGTGTGCTGGAGGTGGGCTTCTTGAGGGGGGTGTCAGCCACACACTGTCAGATTCTGCCTTGCTTGCGGGCTTACACTCCTCCTGGCTCTCCCTCTATCTCTCCTCCTCTTTTACTGTCTTCCTATGAGGGCATTCTTCAGGTGCAATTCCACAGCACTCTGTATATCAATCTCCTGGTTCAGCCCTTTGGCCTCTGGTGTTTGTGCAAACACCAGCTCAGACTCTAACCCCCCCCCTCCCCTCTCTCCCCCCTCTGTGCCCCCCCCCCCAGTCTGCTCGCAGTACTCCCGGGGCGTCTTTGCCATCTTCGGCCTGTATGACAAGCGCTCCGTGCACACGCTCACCTCCTTCTGCAGCGCCCTGCATATCTCCCTGATCACGCCCAGCTTCCCCACCGAGGGCGAGAGCCAGTTCGTCCTGCAGCTCCGACCGTCCATCCGGGGGGCGCTGCTGAGCCTGCTGGACCACTACGACTGGAGTCGCTTCGTGTTTCTCTATGACACCGACCGGGGTGAGTACTCTGCCGAAAATCTGACCTCCGTGGCTTTATTCCATATCTGCGGCCAGTGGCTTGCTGACTGGTCGCACCTTTTCGAGGCTGATGGAATTAGGCGCTGTTAGGAGGGCTGAGCGTTGGATGCCTTGGGAAGGAAGCGGCAGCCGTCGGTTCGGAGTACGCAGAACGCCATGCCCTCCTTGGGAATGGGGTCAGCATTCCGGCCTGGATGCCTCCTGTTGACCTAATTGCCTGTGCGCGCTTCCTCGGAGGCTTTGGCTGCGCTCCTGGGCCATCCTCCTGCTGACGGGGGTGAGATGAAGGCACACGGGGGCTCTGGCTCCGCCCCTGCCGCGATCTGGGCTTTGCATTTAAATCACCAGCTCGCAGTCTGAGTTTAATACTCCACTCCAGTCCTCCAGCTCCTCTTGTTTATGTCTGCAGTGTGTAGATATGCTCTTCAAAGGGTGTGATGAAGTGACCCCCCCCCACATAAACAAGGCAGGCAAATTGGCATCTCTGAATGCTTTTCTCCACCCAAAGCTTCAATATGTGAGATGTTCCATAGCAGATAATACTCGCCTGGTGCTGCACACTTACAGACGTCCAGCTCAGCCCGAATAACCAAGCCAGGACACCGGCTTGATCAAACTACAGCTAAATGCTGGGAGGTATGGTACACGTTTAGTTTGGGTGACAGGAGTTTTGATGTTTACGGGAAGGGACAATGACGAGTCCCGGGTGGCCGACCGCAACCGTGCCACTTCGGAAAGGTAACTAAGCGGAAAAGTCCTGGAATGGGAAAAGCCTGCATATGCCTGCCTTCATCTGCCCTGTCCCATGATGTAACATGACCCAGATGCATCATGGGACCTCTCTGCCCCCCAGTGAGCAACACTGCTTTTAGTGTCAGATTTGCTAACGAGTCTTATCCTCTCGAATCTATGACACCAGAAAACGCACCATAAATATTTTACGCTTTGCTTTTTTCAGTGACATTGACGCGCCTGGGTTGAGGTGGCCTTTTTCTTCCAGTTGCTGTGTAACACTCACAGCTGGATTTCTGCCAAATGTGCGAGCATCTCTGAGGGACGCTGCCTCTGACTAAATTGTGGCTCAAATCCACACCCCTCAGAGTTAGAAAATCCCCATAACTGTCAGTTAGACTGTCCCACTTGCAGGTAGCGTTGCTAAAGTTGAATCCAGGGGTGAGGAACCAAAGTGACATATTCAGTGTCTGCTGGGCTGTAATATAGCCTCTCTTTGGCTGTGGGAAGTCCTAAGAGCACCCAGACCATTCTCAAACCCCAAAACGGAATGTCGGAAGTGTCACAACATATTGCTTCTTTTCACGCTAACAAGCTGAAAATTGACATATCGTCACAAACATTTTGTTTGTGTCAATTTCAAGCTTGTTAGCGTGGAAAAAAAAAGCTAACACGTTTTTCCCCTTTTGATGCAAGAAGTCCTGTGTTTCTGTACAAAAGAGATATTGGACTTCCTGGAGGTTGACCCAGACCCTGTGCTACACTTATTTACTAGTCAGTTTATTTAGACTTTAGACTTATTTTTAGTCTTTTCTACTTTAGAAAAGTATGGTCATATCAACTAGGATAAAAGGAGTAATTAGCAGATGAACAGAACTGTTTAATATGAGATCATTTTATGTGACCTACGAATACTCACACACGTTAAAAGAATGACTGGCACAGTAGTGAAACGTAAACCAACGGATCCCGTGGTAATGTCTTTGCATCTCCAGGAATGATGTATTGGGGCTTGAGAGTAGAACACGCACCCTCATGAGCCTCCCGCAGCCAGGTGCTCATGTCTCTTTGACCTGCCACACCGAGACGCCACCTGGTGGTCATGAGGAAGGAACGCAGATTTGAGAGAGGGGGGTGAGAACCTCACTGACGAATCGGTGATATATTCTTGGCTCATCGAGCGCTGGATAGCAGACCCTGTCCTTTCTGTTAGCAGCTGACTCGCCTTGGGGTCCCTGGCAGCTGATGTGTGATTTATTCACCTTTGTCTTTAAGAGATGGTAGGGGAGGGTTTAGGCTGCGGCTTGATAAATCTGTGTTCCTTTTCAATTTGCTAGCCGGTTATATTCATGAAAAAGGAAGGCTGTTTGTCATGCTACCGTTTATATACCTCGGACCGCTGCTGACTTATTTTTGAATGAACGTCACTGAGATGACATTGGATGACATTGATGCCACTCCGTGAGATGGGCAGTGAACTCAAATAAAGGTTTATTCCCTTAAACGAGTGGTTTCAGATGCTTTTCAGCACGAGTTGAGTGGACAGGTGAGCTCAGAACTGTGAAGTGCAAATCCCATTAACAAGCTGGTTGGCATAAACACAGTTTCTCTCTACATCTGGGATTTTTCGCATTTTTCTGTGAGCCCCCAAACACAAACGGCCGCTGCTGTCCCTTCGTGTAAACCTCTGTCGGACATGGCTGGCCCCTGTGCAACGCCGCTGCCACCTATTGGTCAGTTGAGTTTTGCAATAATGACCTTTTTTGTGACGTGTGAGGCGAAGTGGTGGGCGTGCCACGTGGGCGGGGCCAGACGCCCTGTGAAAATTAAAATAAACTACAGACTAACATGCTGCAGGCACAGGTGTGATGATCTGTAATGCCAGGATTTCACGCAGTAATTTTTGTCCCTACATGCAGTAACTATTTCTGTGGGAAGCAACTGATGTTTAGGGATGGGAATTTTAACCATATGCTGTTAAATTCCCTGTTTATATCTAGCAGTGTGTTTTTTAAATCGTTTGCATTGGTCTCTTCTGCGAAAGGCCTGCACTCCAGTGTTTGTGTGCTCTGGGCAGGTGTAGACCCACAATGCATTTCTCCTTAGAAAGGCTCCATGTGCTTTAGTGACACTTTCTGAAGTCATCCTTGGCATGGTGACTCCAGTTCATTCAGGACCGCCCATTTTCTCAGAGTCCTATTAAACAACATCTCAAGGACTTCCGGTCTCCCCTCACATTATAGGATCAGCTTCCTTCTAAAAGCAGGCACAGGTGATTTGACCTTGGAGAGATGTGTCCGATATCCAAATTGTCGGCTTGATAACCGGCGAGGTGGTTCAGGCTAAATTTGTGCCAATTCCATTAAAGGGATGCTGATGATGCCAATTTGCCTTGAGCCTGAGTTCAATCTCCATGTTCGTTCTGTCGTCCCGGATGATAATGCTGCAGCTTGGATCTCAAAGCGCAAGGCGGGCACTGCCAGGCGCTAATGGTGAACAGGAGTTTCATCCTGGGGGCACATCTGTTTGCCCTGGCACCCTCCACTACCCACTCCTGTGCAGTAGGAAGCGATGGGCATGTGCCAGAGGCCAGGAAAGCAGCGTATGAGGAGTAGGGAGAGGAGGGGGGAGGCCGGCATCGGCCAGTGGACCAGTGGAACCGTTAACTAGCTCTCCTGTAGGAGCAGGGGTGTATATCTATGCCACGACCTTTCTAAGACATCACCGTGTGATAAAGGACTACTCAGCTTTCTTACATTCTGTACCTAATCTTACATTCTGAGATCATAATTTGGGCTCAAACAGTACAAATAGGTTGACGGCAAAGAACATTTACGATTTGATTTCAGTCAGGTATCCCCAGGCTAACTAGACGCCAGAATTCACCGAGCAGAACCAAAGCAGACTCTGTCCTTGAAAATGGTCCATCTCGCATTACAGATAGCTGGTAGTAGTGAATTCAGCCTCTCGCCGAGTACTGCCGTACTGATGTAGAGCCACTTCTGCGGAAAATATCAGTTGAAGGATGGTAACGTGGGCCTGGTGGAGAAGAGAGGGTTTTCTTTTTATGTTTTCAAGTTCAAGCTCATTGTGCTCTGAAACCCACACATCAGTCGGAAGGTTTCCATTCTATCACATACCACTCGGTCTGTGCGGTGCTCCAGTTTCTTATAAAGCCATTGATTTTATCAGGGTAATGAATGAGTGTCGGGATCGGGACTTTGAACGGGAATATGTGACTCATTGGGGTCCTCATACACGTCTGCGATGCCAGCCAGCCCCGAAAGCCTCTGCACTGGGTGATGAAGAGGCATACGATGCCGTTCATCTTTAAGTGCAAACAAACGGCGTAGAGCATTTCCCTCAGGGGCGGCTTGACTTCTTCATTAAAGATCTGTCATTCCGTAGCCCGGTTCCCATCCCACAAAAACCGTAGGGCCCCCCGCTTTGCCATTTTTACTTACCGTTTGTAGAAATTTGTTTTTTTTTCTCCCCCTCAGGATGCTTTTGGTATTGTTCCTCTCATTTATTTTTGATTTTTGAGTTTTAAAGCTACAGCAGACTGTTTGTATATTTACCTGCAGTAACAAAACAAACAAACTTACATCGTTGAAATAAATCATCTCGTATCATTTCACTTTCAGTTCACAGCACAGGCGATTCTAGACCCTATTTAAGGGAGCATCAGCCACCTTATCTTTTGTCTCAGCCTCCATGAAGAATTATTATTCTAAATCTGTTTAACTATTTCATCCCATATTTTTAGGGGGGGCTAAGCTCTCCTAAGGGTCAAATTCTAGAATCGTTGCTTCACAGCATTCCCGATTCCTTATTTCTTGATATTTTTAAAGGGAAAACAGTTCGGGGGGAAAATGTATTTATGTGTGAAACGTCGGTAATGATTCTGCGACCCTAACACTGCTGAGATCAGGGGAAACACATCATTCCAATGCGTCTCCTCATGCTAGCAGAGGAGAGAGTCAAGGCTGTTTCAGAAGGTTATTCTGTTTATTGGATTCCTTTAGCACTGTGAAACCTTCTCCTGAAATGTTTTGAAGCAAATTGGGCAAGAATTATACGAGGGCAGGGTATCTCTCAGTGCTGGAGGACTGAGGGAGTACCATGCCGCGGCCGGGCCAGGTCCGCGCTGCCTCGTCTCCTAACGGGTGCGTCTGCGTGCTCGGCAGGCTACGCCGTCCTGCAGGCCATCATGGAGAAGGCGGGGCAGAACGGCTGGCAGGTCAGCGCCATCTGTGTGGAGAGCTTCAACGATGCCAGTTACCGGCGCCTCCTTGAGGACCTTGACCGTCGCCAGGAGAAGAAATTCGTCATCGATCTGGAGCCTGAGAGGCTGAACAACCTCCTGGAGCAGGTGGGCACGGCAGGATCTTCTCCAATCTGCCTCGATTGCGTCCCTGTCTTTTTGTGTGGCTCCACAATGGGAACCAGACCACCGTCAATCCTGGCCATCTGACAAACTAATCATCCCTCCATGCATAATTTGGCAAATGGCTCCTGGCACTTGTTCCATTCTAACTCGGTTCGAAGCAGCAGAGGTCAGCTCTAAAAAGAATTTGCCCAGCTTCAAAGGGGCTAACTGGCCTGAGGCGAGAGCCAGAAGTCTCCCGGACCTTCTATTGTCCCGGTCTTCATCGCCTCTGGGATCTCATTCATCTGCTGTCCGAACAGCAAAGCAGTAACCCCAGGCTAAGGCTAACCGGCAAGCTCCAGAACTCCGATAGGGGGGCGATCGATAGCTACCCCCCTCTGTGTGTTTAAAATGAAATATCCGAGTCTCTCCACTCCTCTCCTCTTGTTTATATCTCATTTATCTCACGTTTCACTTCACCGTCCAGCAGCACGGTTCCGCTCGAATCCACAGGCTGTTCATGGACTCTGGGAATCCGTAATCTCCAAGGATCCTAGTTTAGGACCAAAGGCTTTGCTCAGAAGCTGATCTGTGGCTTGTTTGCATCACACCGATCTGACCTCGGCCAAGCAGTCATGCGGAGCACACCAGAGGGGCCGGTATATGACCCCCTGGGCACGATGTTTGCTGTACTGATTTGCTCCAAAGGAGGACATTGGTTCTCCCATCCCTAGCTCCGTTCCTCCTCCTCAGTTCCCCAGTTTGGTGGCCACTCTTCCTCTCCCTGCTGCCACGTTCCACCAGCTTAGCTTGCCAAAATCTCAGTGCCACCCAGTATCCAGTACAAACAGGGTCACCAGTCAATGTTCACGCCTGAGAGAGTTGTGAGTTGTGAGTTGGGTGGGGGATGTCTGACAGCTCAATAAAACAGCCCCCAGTTTTGTTATGCACTCTCAATGGACATACTTATTATTGCAATATCCTTATTGATTATTAATTATAATGGAGACAGGTCATAAAATAATCTTTATGAACATAACGGCCGCGCTCTTCTCTCTCTCCAGCCTCCATGTGTCCTCACACAGCCCTGATTACTGGCTATTAATTTCCCCGCCGCTTAATTAATCGCACACAAAGATATTGCTTCATGTCACATGCACCTCCATTGCCCAAGAGCCGCCGTAATTCTCGTGTTGACAAGTATAAGAAACAATTAAGTGACACTAATCTATCCTCGTCCGATTTACCCCTCCCTCTACCCCCCATTGCCCCTTCTAGATTGTCAGCGTTGGAAAACATGTCAAGGGCTACCATTACATCATGGCAAATTTGGTAAGAGGCACTCTTATTGGTTATTTAGTTGTGCTTGCATTCCGTGTGGCTTGAGTGTCATCATCCTGCCCCTCCTTCCTGGGGCAGGGACACCCCCAGGTAAATAAAGCCTGATGAGCTTGTGAGGATTTGGTAGAGGGTCCAGCACCTCCAGGACTTATTTGGAGCACATTGTTCGGTCGATTAGTTTCAGATTATCAGCGAGGAGACAGCGTGGAGAATCGCTGCTAATCCATTCACAGGTGAGGCTAAGGCAGGAACATATCTCCTGTCACGGTGATGTGATTACTGCTCCCCAGAGGTGCTGTCAAGGCCGCTGGGGACGGCCGAGTCTGCTCTCTATCATGAGGGGGTGAATACGGACCACTTTGAGTAGGGACGTCATTTGCAGCAAAATTTAAGCGTGGAAGAATATGAATTTGTCGTTGCGGTAGGCAATTAGGTTGTAACGTTAGGGTCTAAGGGATACAGCAAGCTCAAAGGAGTCTGGGGTGTCTCTGTTTCGAATGCTTTGGTGAATCCGACGCTGATGCCTTTACTCACTTGTGTTCCAACTCCGCCCCCAGGGCTTCAAGGACATCTCTCTGGAGCGCTTCATGCACGGCGGGGCCAACGTGACGGGCTTCCAGCTCGTCAACTTCAGCACGCCCAAGGTCATCAAGCTCATGCAACGCTGGAATAAACTTGACCAGAGGGAGTATCCTGGCTCTGAGAGCCCGCCCAAGGTAAGTGGCCACACCCTTCTTTGCAACAGGTTGTCACGTTGAGCCACTGTACCCAGAATCCTCTTTGGCCAGAGATCGCTGATTCCTGAAGGATGATGCTTCACCTCTGATATGACTCCTAGGGATTGTTGGTCAGAGCTACAGACACACTTATGGTGTGTGATGCAGTGACAGGGTTGAATCCCACCTCCAGAGAAGGAAGTGAGTTTATGTGGACAGCAGGTGGGCACATAGACAAGTCTAGACCCCAGTTAGGGAGACGTCAGCCACTCTATCTTTTTTTATCTCAGCCCCTATAAAAAAAAAAACATTTTCCCGTATTTCTTCAGATTGAAAGTACCAGTCCTATGTGGGGGCTGAGCCCCCTCTAAGGGTCAGATTATAGAATCACCCTTGGGTAGGCAGGAAGAGATGTGTATGTTTATAGATTCCTGTTTACATGTTTGTGTCTACAGCAGTGCATGTGTATATACATCAGATGGTAGCACTCAAAGGTGTTGTTTAGTCTATTTTAAGATAATGGTGTTAAAAGAGGCCATTAAGAGCTGATTTAACAGCCTTATTGTAAGATGACCTCTATCTCTAAGACTGCCCCTCAGTGTGGGAGTCACCCCCCGACCCCCTCCCCCACTTCTCGCCCCAGCCCTCTCCCAGTGCATCCTGCAGAGAGGATGGGGACAAGCCTACATCAGCAAGCCTGCCTCGATGCACCACCATCGATCCTCCCCCGAACACCGTCCTCTGAATAATAATCTCGTTGTCACGGCTCTGATTGGCTGCCCTCCCCCGCATCGACGCCGCCCGGCCTCTTGCGGTTCCCATTGATCCGGAGGGGGATTCTGGGTTCCGTGTACACTCTGTGTTAATATGGTCCACTGCGTATTAAACAGCAATTATCCCTGTTTAGAGGTGGAGTTGCTGGAGCTCGGTCTCGTCAAGGCACCGGGGACGGTTAACAGCTCCTTTTATGAGGCCTAATTCTCCTTAAAGGGTTATCAATGTTTCCCAAATGAAATTATGTGAATCTATTAAGCAACCTCCATAGACCTGCAGCTAAGCATGAAGCAGCTCTTGTGCTCATGACAATATCATGACAATGACAGGGAGGAGACAGGCATGCTGACAGTATTTTCAGTGGTTACGATTCATTAGCGAGCGTCACCCGTGTATATAGCGTTTCTTTACCCGTAAGTCACCTGCTCGTGGTATTTGAGATGATGGGACCCTCGGGCAGGATTCTCGCGAGGAACTTCTTCCTCCTTTTCCTCAGTACACCTCGGCACTGACCTATGACGGCGTGCTGGTGATGGCCGAGGCCTTCCGGAACCTGCGGCGGCAGAAGATCGACATCTCTCGGCGCGGGAACGCCGGAGACTGTCTGGCCAATCCGGCGGCGCCCTGGAACCAGGGCATCGACATGGAGCGTACGCTCAAACAGGTGAGCAGCAGGGGGTAAGAGGAGAGCAGGTTCAAGCTGCCCATTGATTCAAAGAACAAGATCCTGCATTTGGCACATCGGTACATAGGGATTCTCACTCACACCATCCAGTCCGTAACATCTGACATGTGACAGCACAAAGCAAAGGTATTCGCAATACATTAAAGTAGAAATACAGGAATATGCATAAGTTGTATGCAAGTACGCATTCACCTTCCGTGTGCATTTTATGTGCATTTGTTCTGATATGACAGGGAGTTAACTTGCATTTTAACCTTTATATGCTAATTTAACCTTTTAACCTTTATATGCTAATTTGTACTTCATTTGCAGTATAAAGGTTAAAATGCATGGTAATTTATTGTCATAGCAGCGCAAATGTGCATAATATAAGTACACATTTATGCTGTTATGACAATCAATCGGCTCACGAATCGCTTTTAAGGTAAATGCATAATTGCGTACCAGTGATGTCATCCTTGGTCATATAACTAGGAACTGCAGAGGTACATAGTTATGGAATAATTATGAAATATTTATTTCATTATTTATTAAGTTAAATCGCTGAGAGGAAATATGACCGGGTGAATTGTAATGCAGGAGGTTCTAGCTGTAGAGGTGGGGGAATGGGGTGTGATTCAGGTCAGACAGGTGGCACTGTGATAGCCCAGTTAGACCAGGCTAGATGGGGGGTGTGTGTTAGGACTGTGATCGGAAGGTTGCCAGTTCAAATCCCAGAGTTGGCACTGGGTCCCTAAGCAAGGCGCTTAACCCCCACCAGCTTTCTTTAAAGTATGTCGCTTTGGATAAAAGTGTCTGTTAAGTGAATAAAAATGTAAATAAGACAGTCCAAAGTGGTTCTGTAAGTGACAGTATTGCTGAGGGCTCTCTTGTGGTTGCTGTGAAGGTGAGGATCCAGGGCCTGACTGGGAATGTGCAGTTTGACCACTATGGGCGCAGAGTCAACTACACCATGGACGTGTTCGAGCTCCGGAGCAACGGCCCCCGCAGGGTGAGTGGGCGTGGTGTGTGGAAGTCGGCATCGTCAGAACGGAGGCTTGAGAGGCACATTGCAAAGGGAGGCCCCAAAACCACGTTTATGAATGGCACACCTACCCCCCCACACTCAAGTTCCGCTTCTGATCCAATAAAATTTTGACTGTGATGGTGTGGCTCAGTGTGCCTGTGATTGGAAGGTTGCCGGTTCTAATCCCATAGACTGGCAGAGTGATGTCATGTTGGGCCTTTGAGCAAGGCCCTGAACCTCCAACTGATCCAGGCACTGGCTGACTTTGCCTTTTTTGTTTAAAAAAAAAAAAAAAAAAAAGTACTTTGAATAAAAGCATATAGTAATGTAACTAAAATATAAATGTTTGGATGTTTAGCTAATGAGCACAATGTCAGTCATGATTCGTGCCCTTGGAATTCGATTCCAGCTGCACGCTGGACCTTCAAAGCAACCCTGGTTCTCATCGCGTGTTTAGGTTCATGCTGTGGCCACGCGGCTCATCAGTGCCGCCGCTGAAGGACAGGGCCGCTCGTCCTCGATGAGTGACAGTTTGTCATTCCCGTCGGTCCCCTTCCACGAGAGATGGCAGAGCTGGGGAGCCTTTATTCCAGTCAGCGTGGGCATGCAGCATGCATACACAAACACCAGAGGCCTATAAGCACACTCGCATCAGCAGCGCCGCAGATGTTATTCTCACATAAAATAGGTCAGCAGGTGGCAGAGTAGTTAAGATCTCGTAATGCCACAGCTGCTGGTTCAGAGAAGCTCCGTCGCCTGCAGCCGCTTTATTCATCTGAGGAATTACAATGAGAGCCGCATTCTGCAGCCGGGGAGAGGGACCCGGACCTTACATATTAATGAGCTCCTTTAGGATTCGGCAGTTTGACCTTTCAGCACTTTACGGGGGAGGATGGAAATGCTGAGGTCCGTCTGGATGCTACAGGGAGCAGTGGGTTTTTTGGCCACGGTTCCTGCTGCAGCATCTGAAAGTGTCTGATTAGTGTCCCCCGGGGAAGCAGCCGCTGCCTCTTATCTGCCGTGGCCAAGCGCGCGCGTTAATGCCGCCGTCACGGCCTGTGCGGATCGGCGGGCGAGAGAGGCAGCGGCTTGAGTGAGTAAGTCATCGGCGACCGGCAGAGGTTTGGGGGCACATCTTTAAGGACCCCGCTCAGGGGTGTATACAGGGGCGGGGCCACAGCGGTGCTGACCCCAGCTGAAAGCTCATTGGCTCCTCCCCTGTCAATCACTTATTCAAAATATATCATTGGCTAATAATAAGGTTGGCCCTTCTGTATGAATTATTGCCCCTCTTAGATGCCCCCCCTCCCCTTTTAAAACTCCTAAAATCGCCCTATACAAGCCATATGCACCTCACAGTTCCCCTCCTTCACCTATTTCTTTAGTTTTTGGTGCTACGGGGGCTCAGTGGCGAAGACACCCACAGTGATAGCCACACCATAGTGCTTCACAATGCCACACGCACCTCTATGCTTCAAAGCACCAGCAAAGTCCCACCCTTCACTGACTGACCGCTAACCTGACACCCCCCCCCCCCACCTCCCTCCAGATCGGCTACTGGAATGATATCGACAAGCTGGTCCTGATCCAGAGTGAAATTCTGTTCGGCAACGACAGCTCGATACTGGAGAACAGGACGGTTGTGGTGACCACCATAATGGTAAGGCATAGTGGGACCCCAGCCCTTCCTGGCCACCCGCGCCAGGCAGCCCTAGTCGCGGTTCACCTTTGATGTCTTCTGGACAGAAGTATGCAGGCAGGCTTGTGAGTCAATGGAGAGAACTGAAAGATCGTGTAGTTTAAGTTTTAAACAGGGGCCGTCTGAAGTGTGGATACTGGCAGTATTTGGATGGGCCCCCTGTTGGCCATAAACAGTCACTACACTAAATATTAAATAAGTTCCTTATTTAGGAGATGCTGAAGCAGCGTGCTCTGCTACTAGCACGCTAGCTGTTTATTTCGTTTTTGTAAGTCTGAAGGGGTGGCCACAAGCATGGGACCCGTCCCTGGACAGGAGAACAGTGTTTCGTCCTCAGACTCTTCCAGGCTAAACCAGGCGGTGTGGGTGTGTAGCTGTGCGGGTCCTGTAACCGCTGTCACTGTGGAAACCAGTTCCGGAGCCTTTTCCCCTGACAGTTAACCGATGCTCTTTTTCCAAGATCCGCCACTGGCTGTATTTTTAAATCTCAACCCTCTCCTCCGCAGGCAGATACCCTACATGAACCTTTGAGATGCTTCCCTGTCTGTGTGCCCTGCGAAGGAGCCGTAGTTTGTGTTCTTTTGTCTTTTTTTATTAATTTGTCCTGTTTTCTGATTGTGCAGTCGTTCAGCAGAGTTTATTGTTTGTATGTTATTTATTTTTCTGTTTAAGCTGCCGTTGTCCTAGCCTGACCTTTCTGCTACCTTGAAGCAGGGCGACATCATCAAGTCTTTATTAGCCTAACCTGTGGATGAGCTTCCGAGTAGCTTAGCTTCTGACACACGTCGTTAAAAAAAGAGAGCGAGAAATTTATTTCCCGTTGCCACGCTCTTATATTGAGTCATGAATATTGTGCTCCACTGTAAAAAATTGTCCTCGGACAGGCTGAATGATATCAGTTTCACTCACCCTGCCCTAAATAAAAATCATAACTTTCTCAAAATAAGAAAACGATGTTGTTCTCCCTCTCCTGTGCAAGTCACCCGAGCGTCTCTGAATCGCCGAACACTGGCTTCGGCAAACCCATTTAACTGCACGGACTTTGCCAGAAGCTTCTAGGCCATGCGTGACGAGGGGGCCCGACCAGGAGTCAGTGTTCTGAACCTGTCATCCTGTTTTCTTTGGAACCAAGGGAACCTCGAACAACCCAGGGGGGAGGAGTCTCAGTCTGACCAATAGGCAGCTCCCTGCCAACAGCTTACAAATCTCAGCAGGTGCCCGGCAGATTAAGGTCACATGCCCTGTCAGGGTGGCTGTTCCAATCCCTGAAGACCCTTACTCTTTATTCCTTCAGTGTATCTCCTTGGAGTAATACAGTCACAATCTCGCAGGACCTGAACCCACACACTCCGGGTGAGATGTGTAGTTCCCTGGACCGCTCTGCTGAGCACTGATGCTGCTTCCTCGGGAACTCCAGGAGTGATGTGATGCATGGCTGCTTCTGACCTACCACTTAATTAGTGTCATTAGCACGCGTTCCTACTCAGAGGACCGGTCCGGGGATCACTGGAGTAATGCCCCAGGGCCACTCCGTGCCGGTCAATAACCCCCCCCCTCCCCCCCACAAGACAGTGTCAGTGGACACACACTTCACTGAGACCAAGCACGCCGTTACTCAATTAAATGGTCCAAATGTCAGCGAGCCATCCTAAGTTCATATGCAACTCCCATGAGACAGTCTGCATGCCACACTGTTGGTTCCTTGTTTGCCTGCTCAATTTGTTCACCCAAACGTGCAGCGAATCGTCCTGTGTGTGGTTTCACGAGAAAGCTTCTCTTCGGGGTGCTTCACCTGGCGGCCTCTAGCTATACAGGCTTGTGCTGTGTCTCTTACGTGTCGTTTAATGGCGTGGTGCTCCTCTGAGGGGCCGCGCTTGGTGCCGTTTCTGCTGCCCCCATCATGCCCCAGTCATTCACCTGACATTCCCTCATCACGCCCTCTATTCCCCCATCATGCCCCCAACATTCTCCCATCATGCCCTAGTCATTCCCCCATCATGTCCCAGTCATTCCCCACCATTCTCCCATCATTCCCCTGTCATTCCCCCATCATGTCCCAGTCATTCCCCATCATTCTCCCATTATGACCCTGTATTCCCCTGTCATGCCCCCTCCATGCCCCGGTCATGCCCCTGTCATTCCCCCATTATGCCCCAATCATTCCCCCATCATGCCCCAGTCATTCACCTGTCATTCCCTCATCACGCCCCTATTCCCCATCATGCCCCAGTCATTCCCCCATCATGGCCCAGTCATTCACCTGTCATTCCCTCATCACACCCCCGCCATTCTCCCATCATGTCCCCGGCATTCCCTCACCATACCCCCACCATGCCTCCATCCATCAGTGTTGGACATCATCACTGAGCGATATAGCGCCATAGCCTTTAGACTGCTCCTTGCCATTTTTTATATTTCTGCGTCATGTTTTGTGATGCTATTGTAACGGCAAACAGGCAGCCATGGAGGGAACTCTCAGAGGAGTCTCCGGTTGATGAAAACGCCCCCCTCATGTTTTTCTTAACCCCAAACTCGGTTACCCCAAACTGGGACTCGGTTAGGCAAGACTATGGGGACAGATATCCCGGAAATAGGGAAATGGCTGGTCTGTCTGTTTTAAAGTCCAAATGCATTCAGCTTTTAAATCAAACGGGCATTATCTCTGCTGTCCATCTGTGATGCCCTGTGGAATAGTGGGGGGGGGGGGGGGGTTGAGCCTGAGGGGGCTGCAAAGGTGAGGGGCTCACAGCCCACCCCCATCCCTGCAGGAGGGCCCGTACGTGATGCTGAAGAAGAACTGGGAGATGTTTGAGGGCAACGACCAGTACGAGGGCTACTGCGTGGACCTGGCCTCCGAGATCGCCAAACACATCGGCATCAAGTACCAGATCTCCATCGTGCCGGACGGCAAGTACGGCGCCCGAGACCCCGAGACCAAAATCTGGAACGGCATGGTTGGCGAGCTGGTGTACGGGGTAAGGCGGGAACGGGCCGGCGATTCTGCAGGGGGAGAGAGAGGCTGGTGCTGGGGGGAGGGGACGAGGTGGGTGGTCTCTCTGTGAATGTGTGTGAACCTGCTGAATAATTAGGGAAGGAAAAGCCATGTAAAGCACTTTGTGAACTTTAAGACATATTCTTCTGTTATCCACCTGCCCCCCCCAACTCAACCGGCTGTCCAGAAAGCAGAGATTGCTGTGGCCCCCCTGACCATCACCCTAGTGAGGGAGGAGGTCATCGACTTCTCCAAACCCTTCATGAGTCTGGGCATCTCCATCATGATCAAGAAGCCGCAGAAGTCCAAGCCAGGCGTCTTCTCCTTCCTGGACCCGCTGGCCTACGAGATCTGGATGTGCATCGTCTTTGCCTACATCGGCGTCAGCGTGGTGCTCTTCCTGGTGAGCCGCTTCAGCCCCTACGAGTGGCACACGGAGGAGCCCGAGGAGGACAGCGACGGTCAGCCCGGCGAACAACCACCCAACGAGTTCGGCATCTTCAACAGCCTCTGGTTCTCACTGGGGGCCTTCATGCAGCAGGGCTGCGACATCTCCCCCAGGTGGAGCTCTACTCTTCTTTTCCCGGCCTCGGGTGTCGTAATCATCAGTCAGTTGCTGACATGCAAAAAGTCCAGTTAACATTTCAGTTGTACAGGCAGGTCTCGACTTACGTAAAACTTAAATCTGCATTTACGCCAAAAATATCTGAGATACACAGAATTTATGGAAGTACTAAGGCAAACAGGTAAAATATGCCTGTAAGTTCATTTACACCTCAATATGTGCTCTTGGTATATTTAGTATATTTTTGGCTTATGTGTTTTTGCTATAAGGTGCCTTGAATGGTATGGGAAGGTAAATCCGACTTATGGAAAGTATAATGTACATGAGGATTCATGGAACGAATTGCTTGTGCTTGTCGAGAGCTGCCTGTATTGTAGTACCATAATATGGTGTTGGTGCCAGAAGTGAATGATGACATCACCCAAATGACAACGATTTCTTTGGATCCGCATCACATTGGACCCGGGCTCATTGAATAGAACCAGGAGAAGGAGAACTTCAGTCCAGGAGTCTAGTGGTTCAGATTCCTGAAACCCAACCAGGCAGCAGGGTGTTAATTCATGCATGATTTGAGGGGACAAAGTGGTGGTAGCACTCGACATGCCAACCCGCAGGAGAGGTCACACCTCAGCTCATCTGCTCAGGCTTGAATTTGCGGGAACATGTTCCATAAATCCGTGATGCGGTGCCTCGAAAAGCCTGCCCTTATTTTTAGTTTTTATAAGAATAAGGTCTTATATTATTGATAAGCTCAGATTGCACTCCAGTGAAAAATTAATGGTGGGGTCTTCAGCCAAGGAGGGATGGGGGTGCAATGAAATTCTGGCTCACTGAGGACACCTGGTGGACACACGCTGAAAGGCAGTCAGACGGTAACCTACACAGCACCTCGCTACGGCCAACCGTGTGTGTGTCTCGTGGTAATGTGTGTTGAGAAACCTGCGCGGGACGGATTTTTCAGTCCCGCTCCCGCAAGATTATGTCCCGCTCCTGCAAAAATATATTATTTTCTCCCGCTCCCGCCTGCAGTATTCAAGTTTTGTCCCGCTCCCGCCCACAAAACCCCGCAGGTAAACATATAAGTAGTTTTATTTTTACCGCTTCTTCCTGCTACTCTGTTATTTGTTTCACTTGTTTCCCTTTCGAGTATATATAAAAAAGAATCGGAAAATAAACAAATATGTTTAGTTTTATTTGAGTTTAATTAAATGGAATGATGAACATGGACACGAACGAGGATATAGATATAGCCTATAGTTCCACGCATGAACCACGTGAGAATTAGCTTCCGACCTTGCACCTGTAAATTGTTATTTTAATTTAGTAGTTCTTGTTGCTTTTGTGCAGTAGATAAATAATAGAGTATTTGATTTTGAAATTAATTTTAAGATAATTCTATTTTGCGGGAATCCCGCGATTAATTCTATTCTCCTGCAACCCGCACATACATGAGGACCTTACCGCCCGCACCTGCATTAACCCATCAAATCTTGTCCCGCGCCGCACTTGGTGCGTTGGGTCCCGTGGTACTCCCGCGGGAGTGCAAGTCTCTAGTTGGAGCCCTGGAGGTCACATGCATGACTGTTCCATTCTGAGGTGATCACAGGGTCACCCTGACCTTTCTCTATCATCTTCCTGTGCTCCATGTAGGTGGGGGAGACTGAGGACAATGGTTTGTTTTCTGCTGATTTATTTAGCAGAAACTTTTATCCAAAGTGACATGCAGTTCAGAAAGCAAGACAGTCCCTGGAACAATTGGGCTTAAGGCCCCGATGGTGGGAAGCGCCCCATAAGTTTGGCTGCATTGGCCAGGATTCGAACCCAGGTCTACTTTTTGGAAGGCAACTATGCTACTACTACAATGCCTGAGACCTTCAGAAGACTTCTTCAGACAAAGGTTAATTACTGTGTCAAGGGGCCCATGAACACCATATCAGTTTGGATAATAATTAATGATTCATGTGCCTCTTGTGCCATTGATATGTCTCCGTGGTGATGGGTAGGGGAAGGGGGACGCCAGGTGAAGATGTATCTGGGGGAAAGGGTTAGGGCAGTGCATTGTGGGAGATGACTTCTGATCAGCACAAAAGGGACTCGAAGCTCCCTGGTGGGAAATGGATTACTGCGAGTCAGCAGGCTGGCATTAGAATGGTAATGGCTGATCCTGTGTGTGTGTGTGTGTGTGTGTGTGCGTGTGTGTGCATGTATGTTTGTGTGCGTGTATGCGTGTGTGTGCGTGCGTGCGTGTGCATGTATGTGTGTGCGTGTGCATGTGTGTGCGTGTGCATGTGTGTGTGTGTGCGCGTTTGTGTGTGTGTGTGCATGTATGTGTGTGTGTGCGTGTGCATGTATGTGTGTGTGTGTGTATGTGTGTGTGTGTGTGTGTGCGCATTTGTGTGTGTGTGCGTGTGCATGTATGTGTGTGTGTGTGTGTGTGTGTGTGTGTGTGTGTGTGTGTGTGTGTGTGTGTGCGT
>JAODLC010000040.1:2475574-2485673 GCA_026781145.1 Hippopotamyrus pictus | reverse complement strand
CCCCCCCCCCCCCCCCCCCCCCCACATACCGTACGCAGGCGTTTGTGCCACCCGCTCACGCCGTGCAGATACGCAGCCCCAGCCTGACGCCACCCAACCCAACCCCACCCCGAGGGTCAGGGTCAGGCCATCACAACATCTTCCCCATTTATGTTTTCAAGCTTCCATAGCTCCCCACACGCCACCCTTCAGGATCCTCTTCCTCCTCCGATGCCCTGCCCTTCGTGGCGGACCAGTGACGAGCCGGGCTCAAGCACACGCAGGGGACGCCCATTTGTGCATAAGCATGGTCACGCTTAGAGTGACTCACTCACACGCTTCAGTCCTGCCCGTGATGTTGAGACAGACAGTCTGTCACCCTCGGGGACTGGACCGGCCCAGACTGTCTTAGGCTCGTCGTCACAGGTGGCTGCGGGTTCAGGCTGTACCAGACAGGGGGCTGTCAGTGGGTCCATGACGTTAGTGATTATTGTCACCTGTCACTCTGTTCTCACGCACGGCCAGTGACACACAGGCAGGGCAGGGCTGCTGTTTACACGGCAGCGAGACACAAACGCACCAAAACAATGCTGGTGTTATGCAGTTTTAATTTATTTTAATTAAGCCTGAGAAATATCCCGATTGTACTGTTTTCTCAAAATACATGATTTGATTGTTTTTACTGTTGCAGATTAATTTTTTGACACTGCTTACAATTCGCTCTGGATAAACCTCTCTCACGCAAACGATCCGGCCCAGCGATCATACCCAGGGTGCTCCGGTCAGACGTGCATCAATACATGCAAACACACGCATGTGAAAACACAGCAAGTCACCAACAGTGACCTGCCGTAGCAGGCGTGCAATGGCCCTCCCAAGGTGAAACACTCAGCAAAGACTCACAGGCACAAAATCCCCGGGTGGTAATCCGCTGTAGCGTCTGGGGGGGAATCAGTGGCCGTTAGTCGCCGCTGGCAACCTGCGGACAGGAGAGGTTTATCTCGAGTGGGGTGACACTAACAAAGCTGTCCACTCCTGTCCTTTCTTTATCCTCGATGACTTGTTCATCTTCTGACAAAATATGTTTTATCGTTTCAAGAAATGCTGTTAACCTGGCAGTTTTAAAACTGAATGAGCAAGGCCTGTTGGACAAATTGAAAAACAAATGGTGGTACGACAAGGGCGAATGTGGCAGCGGAGGAAGTGACTCCAAGGTTAGCCTCTATGTCACCACATGCGGGTAAACAGTATGACGACGGGCAACCAGCGCATCTGCCCTGACCACACCCACGTCCTGACATGGCCACGCCCATATTGGTATGGCCACGCCCACACTGATGCGGTCACACCCCTCAGAACTCCCACGTAACCATGGAAACATCACAGGGAGAGCAGTTACTGTCAAAGCAAAAATATTCGCCCCTTGCCTGTCTCGCTCTGCCCCCGGCCTCAACCCTTAAGCACGTCTGCGATAAGCAGCCGCTGCCACACGTGTGCCGTCGTTCTTTCTGTTTATTTCACTTCAATGGCACTGAATGACAGCTGATTTCCCATGAGGAGGTCACAGCCGCGTCGTGTCCTCAGAAAGGGACACGGACGCCAGCGGGAGAGGCTCGGGATGTGACGTCTGACATATTCGTCCACATGGAGTGCTACGGGAGAGCGGCCGTGGCCAATAGCTTTGGGTTCACAGTAACTGCCTCCGTTTGTCACAGCCGAGGTCACCGCAGTATGCGCCCGTTGCTTAAAGTGACGGAGCAGGCCCCAGACGAGCGTCCACGGCCGTGTGACCTGCTGGCGCCCGACTCCGCTCACTTTGCACTGCAGTTCTGTGTAGTTTTAACTCAATAACATAAGATAACATGTCATATGATGTTATTTATGTTATTTTCCACGTGAAGAACCCCCGTAAACCTTGCCGTTTTGAAACTCAGTGAATCAGGCGTCTTAGACAAGCTGAAAAACAAATGGTGGTACGATAAAGGAGAATGTGGACCAAAGGACTCTGGAAGTAAGGTCAGTTGCCACAGTCTGGGGACCCACTGCTACAAACGCACAGACTCCCACAGGAAGACTTTGTAGTGTTATACCACTAGAGGGAGCCAGAGAGCTTCACAGCACACGCCAGGGCTAGAGAGGCGTCAGAGCAGGAAGCTTCCAGTTGCATGCGTGTGTTAACGGACGTGTATGTTTATGAGGGGCCAGTGTGCCCATAAACACACGTGACTTACGGTCTAAGTCCTGCCACGAGGCCCCAGGCAGACCAAACACTAGCATCCCTGATGGTTAAGACTAACTCTGCTAGACAATACACCAGACCATCACCCGCCTAACTGACAGTCACTATGCTGTGCAAATTAACAAGATTAATGAACAGACCGTTCGCAAAAGCTGCAGTAATGTGAACTCCAGTGACAGAGTGCAAAGTTATCTTGCTCTATCCAGACATCACTAGCAGCGAGAGAGCAGGAGGATCACATGCAGACGTAGCGGTTCGTACATAGCTCACCAAAGGCCTGTGCCGTATCACTAGGATTCCATTTATGATCAAGCTGTTCTCACTGAAACTTGTCAAAGTGCTGTAGCCATTTTGTGTGTTGTCATAGTAATAAATCTGTAAGAGGAGGCTGTAAGTAGGGGCAGATTGTGCAGTAGTATGTAGTGTGTAGTATGTAGTTAACGTCTGAATGACTCACAGTGTTGTTGTGCTGTGTTCATGTCTTGCTTGCGCCCTCCACTGTCGACCCTCCTGATTGGCTCTCTCCCTGTCTCTCGCCAGGACAAGAGCTCCCAGGCACTCAGCCTGAGCAACGTGGCCGGGGTGTTTTACATCCTGGTGGGGGGGCTTGGCCTGGCCATGCTCGTGGCCCTCATTGAGTTCTGTTACAAGTCCAGAGCTGAAGCCAAGAAAATGAAGGTGGAATCGACCGAACAGAATCTTAGCCCAGCTCGCAATCTCTCCCAGAGCACCCAGAACTTAGCCACTTATAGAGAAGGGTACAACGTATACGGCACCGAGAGTATTAAGATATAGGGGTAGGATTTAGGGTCTCCTATAGTAAGTGGGGTGGTGCATTATTCATAGAGCTACGTCTTGTGGCCATGTTGCGAGTCGTAAAGCTTCTTCTCTTTAAGTTCCATGTTCGCTGTTTTCCGTTTTCTGATTCGTTTTCAGGTTGTGTTTTATTTTCAGTTTCTCTTTCTGTTCTCTTGGTTCTTTTCCGTTCCGGCAGACTTGCTAGCGCGGCTTTGGTTCTGTCCTTTGGCTGCTCGTGGTTGTGTCCGCTGTGGACTCTGACTCACAGGCACCTGCATTGGGTACGAGCTGGCACGCACCGGCCCCAAATATACGACATCCGTCCCAATGGGCCGCGATGCAAGACCAAAATGAAACGAATAATGATAATGACAGCGAAGTCAAACAGAAACTCTTTTTGGGTCGGACTTGAGTTTAGCTGAGAGACGCATAACCAGAAGCTGGTACGGTGACACACACAGCCGCTTTACATCAGAGTGCTGCTGACTGGTTTCGTGGGGCTGATTTACTGACCATACGCACGGCTTACACACGATGTTATTAAACGTGAATAAGGCACTGTGGCTGGGTCACAGCTGTTTGTAGTAAGGGCAACAGATGGCCAGACTAATTAAGTGCATAAATGTCCCTTTTGTGGTAACCAAACATGAATTAACTTTGTGTTTGTGTTTAAGAACAGCTGAGACCTTCTCTAAAGCTGAGAACAGTCTGGAGCTTGCTATGATTTACCCATAGTGCTTTACTGACACTCAATGACATCTGTTTATTCTTTATCTGTAGTGACGTATGGGAACCCTCCCCAAGTCACTCAGCAAGACATTCATGTAAAGGGTTACTGTACCCTGCAAAAACCCTGCAGACGCAAACCTAAGAGCACCTATAAAGCTCTACTGAGGTGACAGCTTCCCCCATTATGACAAACCAGCAGCATTACGGCTAAAAAGCGTGCATTTCCAGTATCATCAGAAAATGCAGATGTCTAAAATCTGTATTCCTCACATTTTGCTGTTTGTTGTCGTCCTCATTTGTTAATTGTTAGTTGTGCGTGTGTGTGCGTGTGCATGCGAGTGTGTGTGGTTTGCGTGCATTTGTGAGAATGCATTTTTGCTCATGCGTGTTCTGTGCACTTCTATGTTTCAGTGTATTTTCAAAGAAAAAGGTAGAAATATAAGGAAACTTAGACTTTCTTTCTCCTCTTTTTCCTCTATCACTGGCCCCCACCTTTCCCCACCCTGACCACACCTTTCCCCACCCTGCCCACACCTTCCCTCGCCCTGGCCACACCTTCCCTCGCCCTGGCCACACCTTCCCCCGCCCTGGCCACACCTTCCCCCAACCTGGCCACGCCTTCCCCCGCCCTGGCCACGCCTTCCCTCGCCCTGGCCACGCCTTCCCCTGCCCTGGCCACACCTTCCCCCCACCCTGGCCACACCTCCAGCTCACGTTCACAGAAGCCATGCGGAACAAGGCACGCTTGTCGATCACGGGCAGCGTGGGAGAGAACGGCCGTGTCCTGACCCCCGACTGCCCCAAGGCCGTACACGCTGCTCACCCCCTGCGTCAGGGCCCAGGTCTGGCCATGGTGTCCGCTGAGCTGCCGTGAATACCAAAAAACACCCCAGTGCCTTATCACAAATACAACCGTCAGTCCAACGAACAAATGGCGAGCGAGGGAACAGATACTGAGCAAAATCCCACCAATAAAACGTCTGTAAATGAAATCTGGAGAGAATGAGGGGTGGAGGGGGACAACACCAGCCGAGTGTGAACGGCAGGCGAGTCAATGCAGCACAGACCACCGAGAACAGACAAGAACTGACAAAAGCTGACTTTCACCGCATCGCGTCCTAGATGCGCCGTCGCCCCCTGCAGACGACTTTATTTGGCCAAAGTCATTGCATGAGCTGAGCTCTGGGCTCCAGGCAGCGAGCCCAAAACCAGGACAGCGCCGCCTGCTGGAGGACGGGCAGGGACACGCCTACAAGACCACGAAACTGTACTTGAAACATAAACTGTGCTAATTAGCGTTTGCCATTAACTGTTACGTGAGTGTGCTTGTCAAACACCTGGCTGTGATCCCCGCAGCCAGAACATATTAGCTTTCGACTATCCATTGTTGACATGGGTAACACCGGCCAGTCTCTCGGGGGTTTATTAATCGCATTCATAAAATTATTACTGACAGACGTAAATCGTCACTGTACTGAGCCAGAAAGAAATATTACAAAACATAAGTTATATGGAGAAAGGTACTAATGAGATTATACAAAGTATGATGTCGTCAGTAACCGAACCGGACGATTTTTAAACCAATGTAAATACATAGATATAAGGACGTTTCTCTTTTACGACCATGTAGGAAGTTATTCATCGCAATAATGAAAATACAATGTATAGACACCACTTGTAATTAGGACATTTTTGAAATGGTAGAGTATATAAATATTTCTGTACATATATATAAATGGACGGAGAATAGGTGTGTCGCGGCATCGGCTCACCGTGAGTCCGTCCGAGTCCATGCTTAATGTGGACCAGAACCACACGCTTCTGTCGGACGGGACCCAGCCCTCCCGGTTCTGCCATCAAATGCTTTTTTAACGTACCATTTGAGGCGAGCAGATACATCCGTATGATTAGTGCACATATCTTAATGTCCGTAGTCTAACTATCCTCTTTCTTTTTTGGGGGGGGGAACTACTAATGTTTCAGCTGTTAGGGGTGTAAAAAGTAAATAAAAATGTTTAAAAAATCAGAAAGAAAAATACAGAAAGTTTTATTTTTTCATTAAAGCAACCGTATTAGAGTTTCAAATTCAAATAATTTTTAATAAAAAAAAAAAAACATATGAAATGCGGACAAATGTCGCAGTAATCAGTGCCACGGTCAGAAAGAAGTGTCCGGCTTTGGCCATTATATTTTAACACTGTGTTCTTCCTGTATGCCTTTTGATTTGTTTTCCTGACACTTGCACTTAGAAACACAGTACTCTGAAATCCACTTATCCACTAGCGGTTACATTTCCTTTGGAGAGAATGCGGTATCTGTTATTATTTCGGACATTTCCAGCGGTCCTGAGTCATCAAAAGACAATCTTCTGGCCCTGAGGGCGAAATTCACATTTTACGATCTGTTTTCCCTCTCCTGCAAGGACGTGAGAGGTGCTTATATTACTGCGAAACAATCTGTGACATGGTGTTCCTCTCAGGCCATAATAGTGTTTATTAAGTTATACAAAGGGCGCAGTCAGGGAGAGAGCACGTGTTTTCGGTTCCGACACCTCTATCTGTAAACTAACCTCACTGGCTTTTCATTTTGGCTTTAATTGGACTTTCTTGTTTCAGCCACTTTTTTCTAGTAAAAATATATATTACAACACAGGCGTCTTTTGTGCATTTTTGACTGGGAATGGACCACATAATGGTGTGTATGTGTGTGAGAAAGTATTATGTGTATGTATTACATTGTACAGACCAGATGTCCCTGCAATGTGATAAAAACTTGCATTTTTAACATTGTGGGGACCACCTATTCGGTCCCCACAAGGGGAAACTCAAAGTTATAAAAATCTGTCACTGCAATTAAAAAACTGAAAATGACAAAACTCTTGTTCAGTAGAACATTGGAACTCGAACACCTCTTAACTCACATGACATCAAGCGGGTCTGTTGATTTTTTTTCCATTTGCACCTCGACCGAAATCTTGGAACTTGGCCGTTCAACTCTACCAATTGGGACCTCAAACGAGTCGGTCGAGAAAAATCTAACCGCAGCTCGACCGGAAACTTGGAACGCGACAAAACAAAATAGACCTGCTAGAACTTGTACAGGGCCGAATGGCCTCCTCTCGTTTGTAAATTTCTTATGTTCTTAAGTACAGCTCAAGAAGCGTCTCTGATGAGCTGACACAAAGGCAATCGGACCTACTGGGGTGCAGGGGTCATACATATAGTACATTGTGTGGACCAAATGTCCCCCCTGAATCTCACAGACATCAGCTGAAAGTCTCACAGACCCCTGATGACACACCTTACAGAAAATTAGCTACTTAAGGGCCATTTATCTGGGGCCCCTCCTGTGGCTGCTCCGCTGCCACCTGTCTGTCCTGGATGGGAAAATGCTTCTCTTCTTTATAGTACAGAGAGAAATGTAGTAATAACAATATTAACTTAACTGGCTGCAAGATGGTCTTACTGTAAAAACAAGCCCAATGCAAGAACCCACTTCACAGAGACAGACTCTCATTTTACATTCAGCAATAGTAAACATATAGTAGATGTGACATATGATTCTCTCACAATAAAGGAATTATCCTTTAAAATATGCCATCCGCGAGAACTCACAGACGAGCCCTTAGGCAAATTCAGAATTAATAGAAACAGCCAGACATCTCAGTGTATTTATATCACACTGATGACATATCTAGGTACAGCGGGTGGACAGGAATATGGAGACACCTAGCAGGGCATTAATATCAAGTATCTGATAAGGGGTAAGGCCAGGACTGGCTTTCTGAACACCTTCAGTCCATGTTGGAATACTGTCGTGCAAGACCTGAGCTGGGTACAGTGGAATATTGGGCCACTATATAAGAAGATGGGCCTTCTGGTCTTTGAGGGACGAAGGAGGTGGAAATGTACCTTCACACTGCAGTCAAGAACTTCTCATAAAAGTTGAGAGATATTTGTCTGTGGTGATTGGGGAGGTCATTCTAGTTCATCCATCATCAGTGCTCATGAAACCAATCTGATCTGTTCATCATGGTTTATGGGTACATGAACATCTTGGAATATGGGAACATCGAGTGGGGATGCTGATTGGGTTCCTTCATCATATTTCAGTCTGTACTGTACTTCTGTGTTCTTGACCAGCTAACCTGTCCATCTCTCCTTGTTGATGAGTTTCAGCTTGTGACCGCTGATCCTCTGCTGATTCACTTTGTCACATGCTGTTACAGTTTTTGAGACTGTTCACCTTGACACGTGAAATAATTCTGCATATTTTGTGACCTGTGCCTGAAACTCAGCCACTGACTGCTTGGCCTCTTTGGGTGTCCCTTTATTGTCCCACAGGGCTGGTGATCTGATCCCTTCCATAACTGACACGCATGCTGCTAAATGGCATTGAGACTCACCTCTGTAGCTGAGTTTATAATTGCGATTGAGTCCTTCTCCCTGTGGAATTTAGTCCCTGGCTTGCATACCAGAAGGCGTAGTCTTCTAAAGTATTAGTAACGTTCTATACTGGTGCAGTGGGTTATATCAATGCAAACCCTCCCCCTGTGAAACACTTTTCAAAATTTAAACTCATTAATTAAACATGTCAATTTAGTGTCACGCATTTCAAGCCAGGCTCTCTCACCACTGATGGATCTACACTGAAACCAGATCAAGTGAACAGGTTTCCCCCCACCCCCCCCCCCCCCCATAAAAGAGGGCACAGCAACATCGGCAATTAACAGGCTTTGTCAATGTTTTTAATTAAGCGCCAGCTGAAGTGAACGACTCACCATTGTCGTCCATATTCATTGAAGAGGAGGCTTTGGCCAGATGATCATCTATCACTGGAGACGAGAGAAGGCAGCTAATGACTCTAGGGTGGCAGGTGTGTTTTTAAAAGAAAGTCAGAGTAACAGGTCATCTATCATAAGCGAAATAATTCATGGGCATTAGCTTTGTAACTACACAGATTCCCATTGTGTTTTGGGTCAGAGCGTCGGGCTGGAAGCGTGTGGTTATTTCTGGTTAGATTGTAGCGGTTAGCGCTGGTGTGCAGCCGGTCTGTTCATCGTGCTGTTATATGTGATCCCCCCCCCCTTAGGAAACAGGAGAGCTCAAGCATCGCTCAAATGAAAGGATACAAGGATGTGGCTGCCGCACCAAAACGGTTTACTTTATTTATTAATACATCTAGAGAAGAATATAGTCTGAATAATGATGCAACCAAAAAAACGTATTAAAATCTAAAATGATTATGTGGTGACAAATCCTAGTGAGGAATTACTGAAGGGGCTTGCTTTATTCCTAAAGCCTTAATTTGGACAGGTACATCGATCCCATGGGGACCCTACCCTTAACCCTCGCTCTAACCTGATAAGCAACCCTAATCCTAACCCCCGCTTTAACACTGATTGCAACCTACACCACCATAAAAAGGTCAGCAGTTAATACCTTTGTTTGTCACTGGGGCTGTACCCTCACAGGTCAGAGTCCATCTCAGTACTTAAAAAAGGTACAATTACCTACAGCCAGGGTACAATTGGCAGACCCTTGGGGTACAGCCCCAGTGACAAGCAAAGGTACAAACTGGTGCCCTAGGGGGCAGGGGCAGACTAACTTCTCTGCGGGCCCTAAGTGGACCATTTGAGCTGTTTTTTGGAGCCAAAAGAGAAATGAGAGGGAACTAAAAATGCTGGAACATCAATAATATGCTATGAAAGTCATGTTGTGGACGAAATGCATTATGTGAACTAAATACACTGCCCGTCCAAAAAAAAAAAGTCACCATTTGAATTTATATCAGCAAAGCAGGGGGTGCCAGCGGTGGAGGTGGGAGTGCCATCTGTAAAAATCATGGGGGAGGGGGGCATAGCGCTGGCAGATCAATCAGAAAAATTTAAGATATAGGCCTGTTACATTATTTTAGATTATAATATTTTAACTGATATTGTTTAAATGGTTTGGAGTGGAAATTTGATTTATGTGTTTTGCCACATTACCCCTCCCCTCCACTGTTGCAACCCTTAATTTGTCAATTAAATTTTGCGAAGCAACAAAATGCATTTTGTGAATGAAAGTCATGTTGTGGACGAAATGCATTATGTGAACTAAATACACTGCCCGTCCAAAAAAAAAGTCACCATTTGAATTTATATCAGCAAATACTCAAGAGCCAATGACTGGATCATTATTACAGCCCAGCAACGTTATGCAGAAATAAAGTGAAGTCAGCTGAGTACCTGAATCTACTGACTGGCCAGGTTACACTTCCATCCATCATCAGTGGGTTTTTTCTTCCCTGTTGGCATGGGCATATTCCAGGACAAGAATGCCAAGATTCATTGGGTTCGAATTGTCAAAGAGT
>JAODLC010000040.1:2458651-2475081 GCA_026781145.1 Hippopotamyrus pictus | reverse complement strand
AGGCACCCCGGACCATCCACACGAGGGCTAAAACGAGAGGCACCTGGGATCATCCATACGAGGGCTGAAACGAGAGGCACCTGGGGATCATCCACACGAGGGCTGAAACGAGAGGCTGGGTTAAATGAGGAACAGGTGCAGATCGTTAGCGCCACACCATGGGGAACATGGGGGAAAGAGGCATTTGGGGCGTGACTGATGTTTTTTAGTTATATTTAGCGGTGGAACAACATGCACCCTAAACAGTGTTAGTCTTATTTTAAATTATAAAATCATTATTTTTATATTTTATATAATTCTTTTAAAATCTTTCTGACATTGCATCTTTTCAAATTCAGTCCCTCCCAATGTCGGACTACTTCTGACGCCAATGCTGTCAGGTCTACGTCGACTCCCGGTGAGCACATAGACAACATTTCTCCAGAATCTATATCGTATAATTTATATAATTCAATTATATAATCTAGTCCTAAATCACAACATGACATGTTTTAGCGATGAAGGTTGTTACTGAAAATATCGCTGTGCTTGTGAGGGTGTCCGATGTGATGTTCATTTCAAATTATGATTAGCAGGAAATGTTCATACATCACCGCTATACGCAGAAAGCAGTCAAATGCATCAGTCAATAACATTTTATTCTCTACCATAAAATACACAGCAATCAGAGTCCACGTTAAACTCTTTACTTAGGAAATGTAATTAAGGCAGTGGTAACGCCTATCAACTGACATTTAAGAAAATTACTTTACAACTTTCACAAACTGTAAAGAAATACCCAGCACTTCTTCTTTAAAACACGCACACAGTACACAGCCTTAAATGACAGTATTTCCACACCAGCTTTGATTCTCCGCATACAAGCGGCACTTAGACTAAGACAGACAGCACCAGTCATTCATTTGGGTCACGGAGGATTACAACACACTGACACCTAAACTTTAACTCGTACTCGGGTGACGGCTGCAACATTTTTAATGTATGACATATGTAGATGCGTATATATTATACATACTACATACATAATACATGTATACAATGCACACTTCATTTCTTTACTTCTGCTTTTTAACTTTTTAACGGGAAAAAGGTTTCACTACTGCAGGATTCTCACACATCAACAGTCAGCACATCAGAGGAATGTGTAACTCTAAGGATGACCAAGTGATGCCTCCCTTACACCCCCACAACAAACCCTTTGGAAAGGAAAAGTAACCAGTAACCTGAAATTAACATACTTTTCCTTTCCAGGGCAGAAAGTAGAAGTAGAGAACTCTCTAGGACCAAGCTTGTCACTCCTGTTCTAGGCTTAAACATCAAAATAACGAAGAACATCCATCTATACCTGCTTTGTCCCGCCCTCCTGCTCCACCAAGCCTCACTGCCACTGGACGCCCCACCCCCCAGAGAGGTGCGCTTGGCACTCCGTGCCCCTTTCCAGACTGTTCCAACAGCACCCCCTAGTGGCCCTGATGAAGGGCCAACTGCTGACCATCCTTCTGCAGCTGCAGCCTGTCCTTCTCCACCTGGAAGCGCTCCTTCTCCATCTGCAAGCGGCCTGACTCGAACTTGAAGAACTGGAGCCGCTCCTTCTCCAGCTGCAGACGCTCCTTCTCTAGCTTCAGCTTTTCCGCCTCCAGGTCCACGGGCTGCCAGGGCTTGCGCTCTTTCTCGCAATCCATGGGCGTGGCCTGTGGCGGTGGAGGCGGGGCCGGTGTCCGTTCTGCCTGAAACATGAGCAGCCGAAGTCGCTCGCGCTCCACCTGAAGCCTCTCCTTCTCCAGCTGCAGCCTCTCCCGCTCCACCTCCACCTGACGTAGCTTGTCCTTCTCCACCAGGAGGCGCTCCCGCTCCACCTGCAGGCGCTCCGTTTCCACCTGCAGCCGATGCTTCTCCAGATCCAGCCGCTGCCTCTCCAGGGCGATCAGCACGCCTGTGCCGTCTGTGCCGGCCACGCCCGACACACCCACTCCGGTCACACCCGCCCCGAGACCCGTTCCCGAGCCCGCCCCCAGGTCCCTGGCGGCGGATGGCTTGGTGGCACTCAGCATGCCAAACTCATCGATGTGGGCGAACACCTCTGGGATGCGGCTCTCGCGTTCCACGTCGGGCAGGACAGAGGGGAAGCAGTCGTCGTCCTCATCCTCTGCTTCGCCCTCCGCCTCCCCAGCCTCGCCATCCAGCTGCAAGACACCAGAGACGTCCTGTCAACCCTCACCTCCACCCTGACCGGGCGACACTCACACCAGACACCCTCAAGCTAAGTAACGTACCCTGTAGGTGCTGCCCTCCTCATCCTCCAGCTTGATGCTGGACGAGGGGTGACTGCTGGGTTCCCCCAGGTCCGGCAGGTCGTGCCAGTCGCAGGTGGAATCCTTGGGGAAGCCGCTCAGGTCCACAGACTGGTCCCCACTCAGCGAGTTCTCGTTGTCCGGTGACGAGTGGTCGTACTCATTCTTCAGGCCCGATAGCTCTGCCCTGATCTGCTTCCTCTTCATCATCGCGCGCCAGTCCAGGTAACGGCGCTTGACCTCAGCCGCCGTGCGCAGCTCGCCCTCGCCCAGCGAGTTGACACAGTCGGCCACCTCGTCCCAGGCGCGCCGCTTCAGCTCATTGATGGCAGTATTCTGCTGCCGGGAGAACAGCACGTCGCGCCGCTTGTGGATCTCCCGGATCAGCGTCTGCGTCTCCTTCACGCTGTAGTTACTCTTCCGCTTCCTCTTCAGGTGCTTCATCTGGAGGAAGTCCAGCGTGGCAGCTGGGCGCCGGGAGGACGTGGTGTGGGCGTATCAGCGGCTCTGCCGGAGGGTGGGGGTTCCGTAATGCTCGCTTGGCTCTCCTTCCCTGGGTTCCCTTCACTCTCTCAGGGTCGTCTGCAAACAGGAGAAGAGTCATCAACATAGGCAAATTCCCTCCATAGAAATCTGAACTCAATTATTAACTGCTGCGCCACCTGCTGTTTCAGATAGACTTGCTTCATTTAATTATATGGCAGTGCCGCTTCTCCTTTCTGCAGGAGCCTTCACTTTGTCTGTAAAAAAAAAAAAATACAGGAAAAATCACTAGCAGAATGTGGCTGACCTCAGGTTTGCTGATTTCTGTGCTGGTCTTGGGGAAAATCCGTATGCAATAACCATTCCCCTACAAGATAGGTACTGGATTTCTGCCTTACTACCCCATACTCCTCAGTTAATCACTCGCAAATTCCATTAAGATGCTCCACATTTCACCTCTATTTCAATATGATTAGTGGTGGTCTCAGTTTCATAAATAGCGCCGCCCTTGCGTTAGGTTAGCTTAAATTTTAACACGCTGATTATGCGACCTTAATGACGCATAATTTTCTTTTATTAAGGACTTAAACATCCTATCTTAAGCATCAGGCAAGACCTCAAATTCCCTGTCATTAATGTTTTTAATAAACAAAAGGGCAAATAAATGAATAAATGTATAATTATTATATAGATATATACAGTATATATACAACATATCTTATTGAAATGCATCCTCTAATGTATGCGGTGTTACTGAAGACAGCACTAAAAATACATCATCAAAATTTAAATCCTGTAATCACAAGCGAGTGAGACGGACCTGTCTGCATTACTCAGATAGTCTCTGTGCAGGCAGATTTACTAATGAACTGCCCAAAAACGCCTCTGAGAACAGCTGCTACCCAGCCTGGGAGATTAACTCAGGCTGCCTACCTTTATTGCCTGAAAGGTAGGCAGACAGCCAGGTAGGTGGGTACAAGAATAAAGAGACGTCCTAGTGTAACTGAGACGTTACTTAGTGCTACATTGTCACAAAACTAAAATAAATACAACTAAAAAGAGCCAGATAGTATTTACCGCGCTACTGCCAAAATAATTTTAAAATATCAACAAATGAAAAAATGGTTGTAATCTAATATATAATGTATGCAACATGGATATATAATAAGTAAGTGAAATATTAATTACTAAACATCGTGGCATTTATCCTGAGGTCCGCGCGTAAATTGTAAAAGAATAATACGTCAGATGTCTCTGTTTTCCACTTTTTTGGAGAATGACGGTGTCGCATGCGTGCCCACATAATTTCGGAGCATTTTGGACACTGAACGCTACCCTTTTTACTGTAAACGGGGCGGCGGCGCCCGTGAAAGTTAAATAAACAGCGGTCTGGTCAACTCGTATTAAAGTACTCCCGATCGAAATCAAAATTAACTTACCGGAATATTAACCAGAATAAATATCATCGGGTTCATCATCAAAGGTAAAAAAAAAAAAAAAAAAGAAAAACATATCGGAAAAACCTGAAATACGGGCAAGAATATCTCTGTTCCGATTGGATGAAAACCCGTCAATCAAACTTTCGTCGTCGTTTACGCTATGAAATATTTCCCTTTGATTGGTTGCCCATATGTCAATCATGCACTAATGTCCGCCACAGGTGTGAGAATCTGTTCTTTGATTGGTCCAAAGGCCTATCACTTATTTTGCTGATTTGTCATTCGGCAAAGCGGGACTTGTCTTGCCCCCGCTCTCGTGGAGTTCTTCCGGCGCTCTGATTGCCCGTGAGGTGAGTGCGGAGCCCATGTCCTGCACTTCGGCTGAGTTCTTGATAGTTCAGTTATTAAACATGATTCTTACATGTGAAATGTTCAGTTATGTTGAAAGTGGTACTGATGAGTTAGGCCCTAACTCTTTTTTTTTTACTAGGTGGCTTCATAATTTGTCAAACATGTCCCGACTTGGCTTATTTAACCGTACACGCGTTTGAAATTGAAACACTCGCTGTTAAGTCTGGGGAGCGACCTGTAAGTGGCAATATATGATCAAATGCCATAAATCAACAACTGCATGGCGCGGGACACAAACCAGTTCGCTGGTTATATTTCCAATTATTTTACCTTCCGACGGTCTAAGGATTTATTAAAATAACGTCGTATTACTATAGCTGTACATTTCACGGGAAGACCGTGCTTTTTATACCTGCCATTTTCCCATATATTGCAGTTGTCAAGGTTTTGTGTTAGGCTTCGCAAATCATTTCAGATGATTGATTTCAGATGATATTCTATCATTCCAGATGCTGTGACGTAGAGGGTGAGCGCGTTGAAATTATTCGTGTGACCACGACGTGGCAGTGTTGTGTTGCTCTGTATTCTTCTGAATATGCAGCCAAGTGATCAGAAAGCATGATTCTGACTGATAACATTAACGGGAATAAATCCACGCTTCTATCCCTCTTTCATGTCAGTGTCGATTTCCCAGTGCACTGTCAGTGCCTCAAATCTCATCAGGTTAACAAGCCCAGTTTTGTATTTGTTATAAAGGTCTCTTTGCTTTAACCTGAAATATATATTAATATTTTTTTGGTGTCGTGACTTTGGCTTTTGAGAGAAATAAAGAGTGTCCTTTTGCTTGGCATTTCCCCCAGAGGCAGAGACACATCAGCCTCCCGCTGTTCTGCTGATGCATTTGTCTCGCCGCAAACGGAAGGTCGCCGGGCAGGAGGGTACGGTGTGGACGCCATGAACGTGTTGTGCTGGTGTGTTGCCATGGCAACAGTGAGGACTGGCTTGTTGTAGCCTTGGGCCAGCTGTTTTAACAGGTGGTTCGAGAGGGATGTTATGAAACTGAACAGCGGCGGAAAGGAGGCTCTCATCGAGATGTGAAATGTCACCCGATCTGAGGTTATCTACCATTAACACATACCTGTATGCTTGGTTAACTACCGCTGTGTTTGACTCACACAATGCCGGCTTATTGATACGTAAACGAGCAACGTCTCTGCTGCAATAACAAACAGTCCTTGGAATAGACACAAATTGACTCTATGGGGCAAATTAGACCAGTTTTGTAACACAGTCACATTCTTTAAAAGGACTTGGTTCTCATGCAGGGTAATTATAAGCACTCATCGTAGTGATAACCAAGAATAACCATAGGGTTGTGTGAAGGTACTGACCCAGGTGTGTGTGACACTGCAGGGGTGACATTCCCTGAGGGGGAGGGGAGGGGAGGGGGGGGGGGCAGAAAAAATGACTGACCACACACTCAGAACCCATACATCACTCTCACAGGAAAAGCAACGAAATTCTATGTATGTGTGCCTGTAGAAATAACAAAAAACTTCCCCTTATCTTTATACTGATGGAAGAACTTGTTTTTGAAGCTCACTGAGGGCAGGATTAGTCAGTCATGCCTTGGTTTGAGCCAATGGAGAGCAGGGGACAGAGTGATGGACAGTTCTTTAATCCCGCCCCCTGTGGATTTTAAAGCCTGTTTCCCCTATTTGTCATCATTTCTTATTGCATTTCACTTTTCTTGATAACAGCACAGTGACCATTTATCTAGTGCTGATAATGTGCAAATTACATGCATGCTAACAGCTGGCTAATTTACCAAGGGAACATCCCTCATGCAGAGACACAGGCTTTAATGCACGCTCGCAATTATAGCCGTCGCCTGCACCTCCAGTGCAACTCCGCCCTGAATGCACTGGTGCGGCACGGCAGAGGGCCCATCCAGGCTCCAGAGCAACGATTTTCCGCTGGATCCAGGGGGCATGATGGGAAAAGAGGTCCAAATGTTAGATCATCTTAACGGCATGAATGAGAACGTTTTCCGTTTTCCAAAGCCTGCTGGTTGTTTTTCACTCTCGCGTCAGGGTACCAGGCTTCTCAAAGAGCGCCCCCTTCAGTGGGGCTTGTGGTGCGCACTTGATTTCCAGACTCGAGAAGAAGGAAAAGCATGTTGCGTCCTTCTATCCTTGCAGCTATACAGAAAGGGTTTATTGCCGTGATCCGAAGTTACCAAGATATGAAATCTTTACCGTGGGAAGTGCTGTTGCCATGGCGTCAGGATTGCTCTCCCTTCCCCCCCAATCACGCTGTTCTTCAGGCACCCTGCAGTCACCAGAGAGCATGTGCTCAGTCAGTAGGGCTTACTGGGAGATGGGAGACGCTGTGTGAGGGCTGGGGAGGGTGAACATCCATACTATTAGTGCTTCAGCAGGAGAGACCAGGGGGTCAGTCTTCAAGTACTTGGTCTTTGGCCGTGACACATTACTCCTGTGATCGTTATCAAAATTATCTGTCATTTGTGCCGCCGTAGCCCTTCTGTTGGTTTGTACCACATGGGATCACCTTCATTCACCTCCTGGAGCCTGCAGCTCTCAGGCTGACTGTGAACATTCAACAAGCCATGCCGTCTCTGACCCAGTCATTAGGCCGTAATGATTCATCTCACTGTTACCTTACTGCCTAATATAACCTAATAACCTTGGTCTGCACCATTTCTTTTAAGATCGTCAAGATAATTCACTTCAAATGGGGACAATCATAATGTTATGGCTGCTTGTATTTATAACCAGCTGTGAAGCTTCCATTCGCCGGAATCGTCTTCCTCAAGCACAGACGCGCCATGGGAGGGTGTACTGGAGGAAAATGCCCGTCTCTGGTTAAACGGGCTGTAACGCTCAGCCTGCGACGCTTGGACGTGAGTCAGAGCCGCCCGTGTCTCCGCGCATGTTAATTAGAAGCTTCCAGAAAGGAGCTGCGTTTGCTCATATGCCTGAGTACCGTGAATCTGTCGTCACTGACAGCAGCTGGGGATTAATATTAGGGGCTGGGAGGGAACGTTCCGCTGAATGAGCAAGTGCCATCGACAACCCGCTGCGGGTGGGAGTGCGCTACCTGCCCCAGTGTGGCCAGCTGTGCACACTGCAGGCCTCTAGCATGTCACTGCAGGCCTCTAGCCTGTCACTGCAGGCAGGCTCCAGGTGCTGATGAAGCTTACATTCATTGTCCTTCGTCGATTTTTCTCCCTCGGCCTCTCACGCTCTCCTCCTCACCCTGATTCTGGCAAGCGATCGCAGCGCCCCTCTACAGGCACCGCAAAGGGGTGTTTTTTTTTGGTTTGCTGAGTGGGGGGCTCCTTTCTCCCACAGCGGATGAAATAAATACCCAATTATCTCCCCTCCACAGTGACCCGGGCAAAAGGCACTGATTAAATCCTTTTCTCTCTGTGTGCAAACTCTGTATGTATATATAAAAAACCAAATGCACTCTGTTTGCCAAACATTTCCCTCCTTGCATCTCAAAAATGTTCGATTATTCAAAGCATAAAGCTTCTTTTTGATATGAGGTTATTAGCAATAATCAAAGACGGGACCGGACACAGGAATGTAAACTACAGAAACCAGCACAAATGACTGGCATTGGCTCATTTTGCCACCTACTGTCCCTGCAGTCTTAATGATTGTACATTTGCAGCATGACTGGATGCACTGGTTTGGACTGGCACCTGTAGTTCTTATCTCTCTGCAGGGGGAGGCTTCATGGGTTGGGACTGATCAGAAGGTCATTAGTTGAATCCCAGGGTTGGCAGAGTGATTTCACCATTGGGCCCCTAAACAAGGTCCTTAACCAAGGGTGTCGATTTGGGTATGGATGGTAGGAACATGTTCCTACCAATATTTTTAGCGATCTCCAAACTTTTTCCCATTAAGATCATCCATCACTCCATCCATTTCCTGTAACTGCTTGTCCTGTTCACGGTCATGGGGGGTCTGGAGCCCATCCCGGAGGCTATGGGCATGGTGTGCGACGCCGTCCCATTGCAGGGCAGTAGCAAATGGGGAGCGTTGCAGCCACTCAGGACGTCAGTGCAATGATTACCAGTATCGATCATTTTGTTATTGTTAATGCGCACACCGTGAGAATGTCAAATGATCAAGTTTGGTACAATTGTGCACGTGGCGCAATTGCAGCGATTAATTTTTTGACAGCACAAAGCACCCAGTGACTAACTTCGTTCACTTATAAACATGCGCTTTGCAACAAATTTTGTAACATATTTTATGTAAAAGCCACTAAGTGTTTGCTTTTCCAAAGTAATTTACTGTGGCGTATTTAGCTTATTTTGTTTAAATCTTTCACTTTATTTTTGTCATTGTCTATTTTTGTCAACGGCGTAGATTTGAGTATGGATGATAAGGATGTCCCTACAATACTGTGGGAGTACAGTGTGTGTAAAACTTGTTACTTTTTAGCTGGTGGGGACATTTTACAGGTACCCACAATATAAACCTCATGGTTAAGGTAAGGGTTAAGGTTGTCATAGTTAGGATTAGGGTCATGCCCATAGAAATGAATAGAGAGTCCCTACATTGATAGGAATATATGAAATAAGTGTGTGTTTGTGTGTGTGAGCGAGCGAGAGAGAGAGCATGTGTGTGTGTGCGAGCGAGAGAGAGAGCATGTGTGTGTGAGCGAGCGAGAGAGAGAGTGTGTGTGTGTGTGTGAGCGAGCGAGAGAGAGAGCGCATGTGTGTGTGCGTATTTAGGAGACAGGGAGTTGGGGACTGTGTTGGCCCCTACCAATCTGTGGCCTAAGCTATACCCTGGCCCTTAACTCTGCTCCAGGGACTGGCAGACCCTGCAGTCTCCAGTGAATGTCGCTTTAGATTGTCTGATAAATAAATAAAATGGCGCCCAGCAGCATATGCGAGGTCGAGGCAGGTGGTCTTCGGTCAGGGTGCACATGTGGGGATGAGCCCTGCGGACGTGCCGCCTCTATGGGAGGGGACACCTCCGCTTGTCCTCTGCTTCTCGGTCAATTTTCCATGCCACGGCTCGGCCAGGCGTGTGGGAAAACGGTCGTTCCGGACACATCTTTGAGATACAAATTACCCGTAATGGAGCCAGCGCGGAGCGCAGAGCGACTAATGGGCCGCAGCGCGCCCGGTGAATTTAAATAGTGTGAAACACCGTGATGTGTTCCCCCGCATATCCAAGCACGGGGGGGCGGCTGCGTTGCTGCGTGTTTCAGCTTTTTAGTGTCCATGTCTTGATCAGTCTGACTGGACAGGCGGCCATTTTCTAAAGAAAAGCATCTCACGTTTTTATATATTTGGAAATGTAAAATTCGAATCGTGTGAATGTGCTGAAGAGCGTTACTCTCCCAGGATCACGACCCGAAATGAATCAGAATTTATTATCTCGTTATCAGATTTACTTTGTGTGACGTCCAGGACGGTGCCACAGACACCCACACTTTCCAGTCATCTGTCAAGCCCTTTAACCTCACTCATTAACACTTTTCGCTCATTCTTGCAGGTTGCTCTTGCCTGTTTAATCTCCCCATTATCTGCTTTTGAATCTTGGGTCATGGGTCCAGTTTTGTGTTTCCGATTCCGCGTGTTGTGGTCCCTGTCTGATGATCGTTTCATCCAATTCACTTCTACAGCCTCTTTTTTGGCTTTTCTAGTTTCAGAGGGTCTCGAGTCCTGCTCAGCCCCTCTCTCCTGCATATCCCAGTACCCGGTCCCGTCCTGGTACCCAGAGATGCATGATGGCACCCACCCTCTCGTGCCCGATGTTGCCTCTGCTGGTCGGGATCCATCCCCCACGTCTGTGGCATTTTCTTAATCCCTCCCAGCGCAAGAGAAACGGAAAACGAATGGCTGTTTATGGCCGTCGCATTTGAAGCAGCCGCATCTTTAGTCACTTCGGTGAATGCGGTTTATTCACGCTGTCTAAGCAGCGACTTCATCCCCCCGTTCGCACCGGTGATGAATCTGCTTCTGCCGCATCGCATCTGCCGGAGCCATTCTTAATGCCGGCCTTTAATTTCCCGGCAAGATGATCCATAGGTGTGCCATGAATGGTAGCCTAAATAAAAAAGTCAGCCCCCCCCTTCCCCTGATGATATTAATTAGAGAAAGCTAATGGTTGTAATTGCCCTGGTTAAGCATGCCGTGCTGTCCCCCATGACGGAGTGAGCGACGACCGCTTTCAGTAAGACGATCCGTATTGATTATGGGGACATTATACACTGGCCAGTAAATCCCAGCAGAGCAATGTGCAGCTCTTCTGTTTATAGCAGAGTAAGTAAATGCCACCTGACACACGCCTCTATGGCCTGATACCACTTCATTATCCATCCATCCATTTTCTGAAACCGCTGGTCCTATTCAGGGTCATAGGAGGTCCGGAGCCTATGGGTGTAAGGCAGGATGGGGTGCCAACCCATTGCAGAACACACACTCAGTCACACACACACACACACACACACACATCTATGGGCAATTTGGTAACTTGTTTTTGGACTATAAGGGAAAACTAGAGTACCCAGAGGAAACCCCATGACAACAAGTGGAGAACATGCAAACTCCACACACATGGAGCTGTGGTGGAGACTCGAACCATGGTCCTGGAGGTGTGAGGAAACAGTGCTAACCACTGCACCAGCATGCCACCCCCCCCCCATTCATTATTCAAATGCCAATTACAGTGTGAAAATTTGCTATAGTATTTAATAACATGTATTCGATTTGCTTAGAGTATTGTCTATTTTGTCCACCGAGGGTCCGATTCCCCCCGCCCCCTGCTGGGGGCTCACACAGGTGAGGATGTACAGGTGCTGCATTCAGGTGAGGACAGCAGACAGTGACATCACCCACCCACCCCCCCTGGCCTCAACATCCTCTGTGCAGATGATCAAGCTGTCAATCTGTCCACTTGCTTGAACCTTCTGGCTGTGGCTGGATAGATGCATGGTTCCTGGGGAAGGAACCTTCTGAAAGCAGGCCCTGGCATCTTCGAGCATGGGATTTGTCAAGAATCTCCCCAAGACTCAACATGGTGGCAGGTGCCAGATTTCTGGTTTCAAAAACCAGGTCTGTTGGCAGGCATTCAGAGCCCTATGGAATTGTGGGTAAATTAGTCACCCCTTGACATTCGTGAGAGTTAGGGACGGATGATCTCCACAAATGTGAAGATTCACAAATAATACTTGGGTGCATTATTTAAAAATGAAAAAAATAACGGCATCGAAAAGTTCATAACTTAATGTGGAAAAACGTGAGATTCCAGGGTCACAGAGACAGCTAACACGTGAGTGAGGCTGGTTGTCGAGACAAAGATGCACAGCATACTCAAGCCAAAAGTAACTTTTAATAGTAAAGATATAATATGCACTTACAGTAACAAATATTAAATAACATTAAAATGACCTTACGTGATCCAACTTATTTTCAGCATTGTTTATATATTTTTTGCTTATGCGTGGTCCAAAAATATTTTCATTTAATTGTTTACAGCCAACTTGCAAATAACCAAAACCACAAATGTGAAATTCGTGAATCTGGAGGGGCGACTGTATAATGTCAACATCAGGTTACGTCAGTGACTCCAGCCCTGCGGGGGGGGCGACATTCCACTGCCTCCGTGATGTCATGGTGCACTGCAGAACGGGCCTCAACTGCTAGCCTGTTCCGCCTTCCTTTTGCTCTCTTGGGCTGAGCCAGACGCAGTAGCTAGATTTATTTTTGGAGCAGCCTTGGTGTGTCTAAGCCCCCCCACCACGAGACTGTGTGTCGCCACGCATCAGTGCGTCTCACGTCCGTGGTTGGGCCCATGTCCCTTGCAGCAGCTGGAGAGGCAGTGCAGTGCTCGGCCTGCTTCTCTGTCTCTTCTGACTTGAGGTGACAGGCCGAGCGCCTGGCATACACCTGAAGTTTGGGCCCAATCCCCGATGGGACCTCTGGCAGCCACCACCACGGCCTTGGTGGAGGACCTGTGTGCTTGTTTGAGACCTCGGAGGTTCGCGTCTAGATGTGTACGTGTTCTCGCTCATGTAAAGTAGGGACAGCTCTCTGGTGGGGGTGTGGTGATTTGTAGGTGGGGTCATGGGTGGGTTTGGGGGGGGAGGGCAGTGAGCGGGGCTATTGATGCACTTACAGAGCCAAACAAGTGCTCATGGATAACTTACCTGTGTGGGCTTTTTGGAGATCCTCTTCCAACTGCAAATCTGAACTGGACCCTTTCTCCTCCATCCTTATGTGTCTCTATGATGGTCCAGTGGCTCATTTGTTGTTTCTCTGGTTTCTCTCCATAACTTCGCTTATTACCTGCCTCCCCTGGCTTAGGCGTGAATCGGAGGCAGGTGTCCTGCTCAGGGTTGGTCTGTTTGCTGCGTTAGTCTTTACATTGCACAGCACCTTGTCACTTCCTCATCCAAACACGCGCCACATAATTCTGATCCTTCTGATGAACTCCTGCTGACGGTTTGGAATTAGTTATGATCTTTGGCCATGTGTTTAGTTTTGCTTCGGTTAAGATTTTTTTTAATAAGACCTAGATTTTCTAAACTGAACGTGTGTTCTGCTTTTGTTACTGCCTTGAGTCGGATCGTAGCTGTCTTCTTTTTACCCGGGATTCAGTTCAGCTTTAGTTCACCTTAAAGGCACTAAAACACAGATGTAAGCAGGTGTTAATGTGCTTGAATATATAAACTCTTGTTTCCTGATTAATCAGCTGGGGAAGTGCAGTACGGTCATAAACAATGACAGTCGGAAAAAAAATCGCCTGGCATCAGCGCTGTGTGAAGCAATGATTGCTCTGTTCGGAGTTGCCTGATTTTCTCTGTGGCCTGTTAGCAAACCTCAGACCTCTCATGCAGAGTGTGAAAACCTGTCAGGAGAGACTGCCTGACCCACTTCACCGGAAACATCCTCTAACAAGCAACAAACATCATTTTACATCCATCCATCCTCTAGTCACTTATCCAGGCAGCATGAGGCTGAGGTACACGCTGGATGGGCTGACAAACATTATTTTACAATGTAAAAATGTGATTATTGCAAAAAAAAAAAAATTCTTGTTTGAAGTGGTAGATTATTTGGAATGGCTTGTTGCAGATGGTTCTCTGTGTTAAAGTGAGCCAGAGAATAGGAGTGTTATCTGTTACATTAGGATAATAATTCCTGGATTGCTGGACCATCCTGGGCCCCCAGCTGGCAGCAGGCGCTGGGTACTTTTCTGTGCTTCCAAACTGTCCCCCCCTCACTGTTTGCTATGCTGATTTTATTTTATTAACCTGAAGCGATTGTGTGGATCGTTGTTAACTAGGGTTGCAATGGAGCAGTAAATTTCCAGAAACTTTCCATCCCATGGGAATTTAAGCTGGGGAATTTTGGAAATATTCCAAGTTGAAAACTTTGTATGGGAATATATGGGAATTAAATTAATATATGGGAATTAACAGGGAATTCTCCAAATTTTATATCCCTATTATTAAGAGACAGACACTTCCTGCATCTCCATCCTGCCCCCCCACCACCCCTGTCACATCCCAGGCTCCACAATTAATTAATTCTAGCGCCACCAAGTGAATCACGCCGTGCGTTCCCCACCCCCACCGCTGCCAGACGGAGTCCAGCATGGCTCCTCACACAGCAGCCTCAATGGGCTCCCATTTGTCTGCCGTGGCTCCGTGTGACCTGGGCCGTCTACAGTACCTGCTTTGCTCCCTCTGGGATCCCATCTGCAGAATGTTCCAGACAGGCTTCATAGATATGGGATGAGATATGATGCTAATGTATGTTTTTTACTGATTCGCTGATTTTTTTTGAGAAACCTTAATCAAATTGATAGGTCAGTTCTTGCCTCCTAAACCATAGCCCTGCAGTTTGGTGCAAGACCCCCCCCCCAGTAATGGTCCCCCCAATTATAGAAGACACACTCGCATGGTGTCATACACCCCCAGTTTGTGATAGCTGTAGTATCCCAAATGCCAGAGTAAGGTCTGTCACAGACCCGCCTTCCGTATCCGTGTCCCTGCTCTGTAGTCAGAGGGCATTTCTTCATATTTGGAGGCTACTTTGCAAAATTTGCCAAGTCTTGTTTTTGGTAATAACATGTAAGTTCAGATGTATAATGATAAATTAGGACTTGTTGTAATGTTTGTAGGCTGCTATTTCATAGTTAATTAAGCTTGGGAGCTTTGCACATAAAAAAGCCTTGAAACGACATGGAGGAATTTCCATACTTTTGATTACATTTACAAAACAGATTACATTTCTAATGTATCTGTGACAAAACTGTGGTCAGATATAACATCAGCAGGTCACCACAACGTTGAAGAAGAAGACCAACTTGTACTCCTGAATGCATGTGATGGATAAGAACCCAGAATCCATCCTCGATGTCTTCTCTGTAGATACTGATGTCTTTGTGCTGTTACTTGGTAACTTCCTTCAGCCTCCCAAGTCAACTACTTTCATTAGAGAAAAGGGTGAAAGAATCTCCATTCAAGAGAACTACATAAAACTAGGTAAGAAGCATGCCGACGCATTGATAGCATGGTACCCCGTTAAAGGAACAGACAGCACTGGGTTATTTGCAGGCAAAGGTGTGTTGAGCCATTTCCAGGATTCATGGAAGCAGATTAATGACATTCTGGATGCATTTGCCAACATCGGACTCACACATGAAATACCAGAGGGAATACATAGCGAAATGGAGCGCTATGCGTGTTTGCTCTACAAAACAAGAGATGCCAGTCCACGTTCTATTTGAGAATTACAATGGACACTATTTGCTCAAAAAGGAAAAGAAGGTGCACACCTACCCCCAACTCTGGGGTCATTAACGCCACACACATCGAGAGCTACTACATGGCACTAGTCTGGACGTCCTCACAGAAACCCTGATCTCAACCTCCACCACCCACAAGCTACTGCTGGGAATCACAGCAGACAAACTCAAGCCAGTCTTCTGCCTTAAGCTCAGCTCCAGAAGGTCTGTTGGAGTTTAGGAAATGCAAATGTGGCGCAGATTGTACAAGAAGGTCCCGTGGCTGCGGAAAATATCACCTGCCATGTGCAGACCTGTGTGGATGTGGTGATGCATGCAGAACATTACAATGGATGGTCCTGCAGATAGAGGAAACTGACATTATCTAGTTGTGTAAGTGACATTGTTTACTTTTTAAAGTACTTTCAGTGGCTGCTTTGGTTATAATCTGAGTTAATATTGAACCATAAAATTTCTCAAGATCTGCAGCGACATCATAAAATACACTTTTCTGTCTTTTTTCCTGTTTTCAATGTACTTAAATATCTCATTTTTAACTTGCTTTGGTTTTTTTCATGTAGACATTATTTTTATTCACATACAATTTATCACAAGGTGAATACAATTTTTATGGTGGACAGATGTCAGTTTTCCTTACATTTTCACGCAATATTTTGCATTTCATTTTTTTTTTTGTTAAAATGGTGGTTGTTGATTTTACAACAAGTAAAAATAATTTGTTTGCAACGTAAATGAGGGATTGATACTGATAAAACAAACTTGGCAAATTGTGCAAAGTAATTTACCACTCCCTGACCACTCTGTCCTGGATAATAGAATGTGCCAGAGAAGTGGGTACACTTTGGGGGGGTGGGAGGGGGGGGGTTCTGAGTCATACATAAGATTAATATGGGGTTATTTCCCTGTGAAGACTCCAGCTTACCTTGTCAGGTGTAAGTGATGTTACCTTGTCAGGTGTAAGTGATGTTACCTTGTCAGGTGTAAGTGATGTTACCTTGTCAGGTGTAAGTGATGTTACCTTGTCAGGTGTAGGTGATGTTACCTTGTCAGGTGTAGGTGAT
>JAODLC010000040.1:2412431-2444853 GCA_026781145.1 Hippopotamyrus pictus | reverse complement strand
GGAGTCTCCAACCAAATCCCTAATGATCCACTTCAGAGACACTCTGCTGCTGAAAAGCTGTTACTGCATGCCGGCGGTCTGTGCGACACCGTAGCCATGGCGACGCAAAGGGTCCGGCTGCCAGCTCAGGAGCGTCAAGTGGGAGGGGGAGCTTACTGTCATGGCTGCCGTTGCTCAAACTGCATCGCGATGCCCAGAGCCACCCAACAAACACACTACACGTCTGTTGTTATTCAAGCAATATAAATATCAGGCTTAACAACACAAAGGAATCTGTCTTACTAATATACATAATAAAACGCCCACTTTGGCCTGAAGATCAAGGTTGAGCTGGTAGCTGTATGAATGGGGGTTTTTAGGGCGTTAACATCTGTTAGCGTCTTTATCCAGTCATGTGGTTCTGTTTGACTGTGTTGGACACGTGCTCATATGGGTTAGGCATAGTAACATTGCATAGTTTCTCAGTCTGCTCACCAGTAACAACATACTGCCCTAACAGTAAAGTGACCCCAACAAGCACCACGCCTCGCACCCGGGCCCCACAATGGCAGGCCTGACCAGGGTGATGCTGCTTTGTAGGGTCACAATGCAGAAGAACCTCAAGGGCGATCTGTGCCAATATGGCTGACCACAAATGCGGCTTCCCCTGTCTATTCAAACCCTCACGTTGAGAGACAGGCAGATAGACAGCCAGGCAGATAGAAAGACAGCCAGGCAGATAGACAGACAGGCAGGCAGATAGACAGGCAGGCAGGCAGATAGATAGGCAGGCAGATTGTCAGGCAGGCAGATAGACAGACAGGCAGGCAGATAGACAGGCAGGCAGGCAGATAGATAGGCAGGCAGATTGTCAGGCAGGCAGATAGACAGACAGGCAGGCAGATAGATAGGCAGGCAGATAGACAGACAGGCAGGCAGATAGACAGGCAGGCAGATAGACAGACAGGCAGGCAGATAGACAGGCAGGCAGGCAGATAGACAGGCAGGCAGATTGACAGACAGGCAGGCAGATAGAAAGACAGCCAGGCAGATAGAAAGACAGCCAGGCAGATAGACAGGCAGGCAAATTGATAGACAGGCAGGCAGACAGACAGGCAGGCAGATAGACAGGCAGGCAGATTGTCAGGCAGGCAGATTGACAGACAGGCAGGCAGATAGAAAGACAGGCAGGCAGATAGAAAGACAGGCAGGCAGATTGTCAGGCAGGCAGGCAGATTGACAGACAGGCAGATAGAAAGACAGACAGGCAGATAGAAAGACAGCCAGGCAGATAGAAAGACAGCCAGGCAGATAGACAGGCAGGCAAATTGATAGACAGGCAGGCAGACAGACAGGCAGGCAGATAGACAGGCAAAGTCATGCACCACCACAATTGTTTACATAATGCCGACAGCAGAAGGTGACACTTCGCCTCAGCCCTAACACCACCCCCCACCCCATGGGCCTAGGAGTCCGGAAAGTCCTACTTCTTGAGTATCAGCTATGATTATGGGCAGAGGAGTGAGATGATGGGGCCCTGTTCACATGACGATGGCAGAAAGGGGTCCGGGGAAACGTCCCACTTTAGACGGCACCCAAAATGTCTGCACGCCACTCCGCAGTCTGACCCAGCCCGGTTGCCACGTACCTCTTCCCAGGCCTTTTCTCATCCAGACTACTGCTCCAGTTCTCCACCCTCCAGCAAATAACCTTTCTCCCAAAGAGGCCTCAGGTCTGACTCTGTGAAAATGTCATCTCTCCCTAGTGACGGGGGGGGGGGCACGCTGTGGTGTCTACTATGAGTTTCCATCAGGGAGACACTGCCTCATCTCTCCCCCTCTGAGTCACTAAAACCTGCCATGGCAAGGGGTGGGGGGACATGCCACCAAGACCCGAAGGAGCCGCGGGGAGCCATGCGAGGCAGGGTGCCTCTGAAGCCCCGCCCCTTTCACGGGAGGAGGGCGGGTCACGTCCCCCATCAGACCACAGGCTGCCTGAACACACAGCTTGACCTCCAGACAGGACACCAACACACTCGTCACGTATCCCCGGGGGCCAGGTGACGCGTCGTCCACTGTCGTGGCCCCCAGGACCTCTCTGCGTCTGTGATTACAGTCTGTCACAGAGACGTCGCCGAAAAACGGTGTCACCCTCAGCCGGCGGCCCGATGCACTCGCTCGTCCACACGGCAGCGCGGCGGAATACAAAACACCCGAGGGTCGGAGCCTCGTCTGCTGTTGCCATAGGAACCCGGTACACAGTCGCTGGTCTCGGCCAGTTCGGATGCCAGCTCAGCCGTCGTGGAGGCCCCCCCCCCCCCCAACACCCCCAAGCTGCCTGCTGTGGAGTTGCTCTGTGACCCACACGGACAGAAGCAGTCAGCAAAAAGCTTCCCCCTCCCAATCTAAGTCAGAGTAAAGGAAACAAAGCCTAGAACATTCCTTATTATCGTCCAAAGAGAAACAATGACAGGGGGGAGGGGACACCACACCGCGGTGGCGATGCTCCGGTGAGCAGAAACATGACCCCCCCACCTGCCCGCCTGGGGTACAGCGGCTCCCATCTGCCCCGACGAGACCAGAGCTATGTAGCCACCCGCCATTCGACACCACCGTTGCCATGACAGCGTTCGTCAATCGCACCCAGCGACACGGGGAAGGGGAGGAGCCAGCACTATTTGGATATGCAGGAATCTCTCAGCTGGACATGAATCGCGATGAAGCACACCGTTGACCAGCCTGGATCCTACTCTTTTTTGCTTATGTGAACAGGAGAGGCCACCCCCCGGCGGCCGTCTGGTGCGGACTGACACAGAGCTCCTTCTCTGCACTCGATCCTTCCCATCGCCTTGAGATTGAGCGTGTGAACAGGTCTGATAAGGCTGGGCTATTTTCATCCCCGGGTTGCCAAAGGGATCTTTAAATCGGCGAGCACCTTGAAACGTGGCCTGTCTGCTCCTAAAGGATGCTGGAGTTGACATGCTCCCTCGGAGGGGGGGCGGAGATGCGACTCCCTCTTCCACCTCCAGGGGACGCCCATCTCCCCACACACGCGTCACGTGGTCTGGGACTGCTAATTGTCACTCAGACATGGAGGAGACTATTAATAGTGGGATTCACGTGTGCAGTGAGCACACGCGCTGGATAAACGGACACTGGGGCCCGCATGCCTAAACACGGGGCGCGGGCTGAGTCATCACCCTATGAGTGAGCAGCCAGATCCACGCTGGAGATTAACGTCTTTATAAACACATCTTAATCCAGTCAGACAGCCACATTTTTCACTGTATCAGTTCAGCTTAAGGACCATGTGCACTCATACACACATACACAAACATACGCACAGACACAGCCCCACACACACACACACACACACCATCTTTGTTTCATTCTAGCTGGATTCCAGGTCAGGGCACCAGCTGACAATGCTGGCAATTAATTCTCAGTCACCCTTTTGGGGTTTGGGCGGGGCGACGGATCTGCATGAACATCCTAGGGCAAACGGCCCCCTTTCAATTTCCAACAAAACCAGTAAACCAGTGAAAAGGAGGAGCTTGTCCTTCCCAGCAGAGGCCGCATTGTGTCCAGCCTGTGGCGCAGAAGTTAAGGCACACAGGCCTGCTGTATTTCCAGTGTTGTGCACAGAACATACTGTCTGGAAGTGAGCTGACTGAGGCCAGCAGAGCGTCCAGACACAGCTGGCTACGGGAGGGGATGGAGGGGACAGGACAGGAAGAGGGGACAAGCAGGGAGGAGATGAGTCGAGAGAGGGCGGAATGGAAGGAGCGAGGACAGGTTGGGATGGGACGGGCAGCAGAATGCTCACACCTTTCTGCATTTCGGCTGAGTTAATGCACAAACACAGACCACCTCTTCACCAAAACCAGGAGGACACGGGTTCGGAAAAAAACAGCATCCATACTACATCCTAAAAACCGTCTATCAATCAGCCGTCAGAAACAAAAGAGGGACGTGGGATTTTTATTACCATGGCAACGAAATTCTGACACAACCGAAGCGATTCAGATCGGAATCGGCCTAGCACATGGCAGAAACGAAAAGGAAAAAATGTCAGTCATCTCGCCAGAGACCAGATTCAATTGTCTTCATACACACACAGCATTTCTGCATCAAAAATTAATCCCAGTTAATTATTTTTTTTAGTATTTAACAGTATGCAGAGTCCCAGATTCATTTTAGCGATTTTTTTTACTTTGGATTGATCCAGTTACCAAAGACACAGTTTCTCAAAGCCTGGATTAGTCAGATTCCTGGATCAGATGCCACAGATTTATAACCAAATACTGAGAAAGTGTTAATCCATCCTTCTTTTAAAAGCTTTTCCTGGAGAGGCTCTTTGGGTGATGTTAGTGTTAACGTCACATCTATTATACATAAATTCGACTTGTATAGTGAAACGCTCATTAAGATGTGTCAGATTTATTCGATCATTGCTGGGTGCATATTTTATGGACGAGCTGCAGGATTTTTTTTATATTGCCAACAATAAGCCGAATCTCCAAATCCTCCCAGCCACATTTCAGCAGGCACTGGGTAATTTACAGCTTGTGTCAGCGGCACAGAGCTGAAGAGAGGCGCTGGAGGCAGATCCGAGGACACGGAAGAGTTCCGCTAGTCCCCCCGCAGGGCCTTTTTTACGGCACAGTTTTCTGACTTCCGGCTCAAAAAATCTGTAGCTGCTGTGCATTGATCACAAGTGGAGAATGTGAATATGCTGTATATACACTTATACATGCACTTATACACATGGGCCTCTTACAGTCAACCAGATGGCCCATGGGAGAATCCAACTCAGCAAGAAGGGTGAGCCGGTGCTTCTGTTTCTCCTTAGCACATCTATATTCCCAAAAAAAATAGTAGCAGATGGGCAAAACATGTATTACGCTCTGGTGCATAAACCAAATTCTGGGGATGGTTTTCCACGGTCTCAGTGGAGTGATCCATAAGATTAGATCTAAGAATAAACCACCCCTCCCGCAACGTTGGTGTTGGAACAGTCCAAAAACTTTAGTACACATAACAAGGTCTGTATAATAATGTGACAAGAAAAGCAGCCAATAGCAGCCCTCAGTCTGACTCACCGGTTCAGTGCTGTGCCAATCCCTGCCTTCATCAATTGCTCCATCTGTTTTTAATAACCACTTATCTAATTAGGGATGCTGCTCTGCAGCCAGTTTCAGGAAGCAGGGTACACAGCCACACGCCGCGGCTAATTCAGAGTAAGAAACATCTCCGGACGGCACGTCCCATTGCCAGGAGTGCAAAACGACAGGCTGACCTTGATGGGCTTCCCGTCGGGCGTGAGGACCTCCTCGGAAAGCGCCATCATCTTGAGCGCCATGAGGGCGATGGGCTTGGCGTGACAGTCGCTCTTCCGGTGAAGTCCGCCGGCCACGCAGTAGGCGTCACCTATCGTCTCGATCTACAGAACATATGGAACGGGAGGGACTGAGGGACCGACGGGGGCTCTGTGTTCTCTATAGCACCAGCCCCTACAGCTCTATGCTCTCAGTAGCACCCACTGCCAGCTCTATGCTCTCTCCATCTATACAGTGCCGGTCAAATAGCACACGGCAGCCTAGGTGAGCTTCGACACCGGAGCCCACGCCTATCGTTGCCCCGTACCCCTGCCTGCGGCTCTTACCTTGTAGACGTCGAGGATGCCACACTGGTAGTCAAAACGCGTGTAGAGCTCGTTGAGCATGCTGATGACCTGCATGGGGGTGCACTGGGCACACACGGCCGTGAAGCCCACGATATCTGAGAAAAGCATGGTGACGTCATCAAACTTGCGCGCGCGCACCGCCTGGCCCTGCCACAGCTGCTGGGCCACGTCGCCCGGGAAGATGGAGTACAGCAGCTCCACGGTGCGCCGCTTCTCCTCCTCCAGGGCCTGGTGCGTGCGCTCCAGCGTGGCCTTCAGCTTGTCCATGCGCTTCTTCAGGCCGTCCTGCGCCTTGGCCTGCTCGCCCACTAGGATGACGTCCCGCGTGGCGTCGTGGATCGGGATGTCGGAGAGGTGCAGCCCGCGACCCATGAGCTCCTCCAGCTTGTCCACGCGCGGTGAGCCCAGGAACATGATGGAGTTGGACTCTGGCACGTGGATCATCTGACCTTTGATCTCCATCACCTGAGGTGGTATCGGGGGATAAGAATCCTTAGCAGAGAGGCACACCCCCCATTCAGGGGTACTTGGTAATTATGCTGTGTTCCATTTAAACATAGCTCAGAAATTACAAGTCCCTAGTCAGAAATTTCAACAGGATCGCCCCCTGAAGTCGGAATTCCGAATTGTGAAGTCAGAGGTACCTACACAACCCTGACCTCAGAATTCAAGATGGCTGCGCCCTTTATCAACAGAAATAAATGTTTATTAGTGCTCAAGTCTTATTTGTGGCTCATTAAATCGGTTGTACACACAGTACTGCCCAAATACTATCTGTGGACGTGTCGCTATGGTATTTTTATGTGCAAAATACCGTGTAATGCGATATTGCTAACAAAGGCTAACAATTAACCGGGTTAGAACTTGGACCTGTTTCAGAAAGCAGGACTTCTTTCGGATAATTCGTTGGATTTAAGGTAGTCTGGGTTAAATGTAAGTAAATGAAAATAGTGGTCATTTAAACTGGGGTAAATTAAATCCGAGAAGTTACACAGTTAACTCGTGTGTGACGTCATTCCTCTAAGGTACGTGGAATGTAGCATCGATGACGCTGATCGCGTAAGGGTCCTGCTGCTGTACTCATCAAAAAAGAACACATCAGAAATCAAGATGTCATAAATCAGTTCCGATGATTCTGAGGCCACAAAATGTTAATCAATAACGATGATCCTGATTTATGGCCTGGTGACGGTGAGAGGTCACATGCAGATGGACCGTAGGTTCCTGCGCTGTCAGAGTCTCTCAGATGCAGCGAAGAGTGACCTCATCATCACAGCGAAGCCTAAGGCTACAGAACCAGGAGGATGACGGTGGAGTGCCTGAAGACGGCAGATGTATGCAGAGTCATGAGGAGTCCGGAGGAGTCAGAGACTCCTGACTGAGACAGGGAGAAGAACAGATGTGAGAGCCGTTAGGGCCTGTCTGCAGGCACCGCCATCCGCGCCCCACACACATCTTCTACGGAGCCCCGGTTGGTTTTGGGGTCCAATTCCACGGGCCACTTCGAGTCCAGATCCCATATGCTACACGGATTAAACTTCCTTCGGAAAGCTCTTCAAAACCAAATATAAAAATTACTAAAATATACCTCATATCCAAATCTTTTTTTAAAGCTGCCAACGCAGCCAGCCAAGGACTTGGCATAAACAGCACCAGCACACAGAAATAAATTTCATTACTAATATAGTCATTTTGTTCGTTACCTGCAACTAATTTCGATTTGTATTCTCAGTGAGCACAGAGCAAACAGACAACCGTCCAGAATATTTCTTCTCGGGTCAGTGCAAGAACCTCTCTCACACTGGTCAAATTTCATCAAGAAGAGTGTGATGAAACAAATCTAGCAGGAAGCTTCGGAAGATGCTTTGATTTAGGATAAAGGGGTGCAGCGTGTCAGGTGACAGGTAAAGCTGTGCCCTCAGCACGAGTGTGGGCCTGACACCCAGCGCCAGCCACATTTATTCTCGGGAAACAGAGGGGCAAAGGCATGGGGCAGGTCTCTGGCGGCTGATTGGAGGATGGCACATCTGTAGGGTTTCTTTTATTAGCCCTCAGTTGCCATGGAGAAATTCCACCCGCAAGGTCCCTGAAACTTTTCTCCAGGTTGTTGCGTGGCCAGAGGAGGGCAGCCTCACCGGGGGGGGGTGCTCTCGACCCCCCCACGCTGCCCAGTCAGGTGGAACCCGAGACGGTCACAGTAAAAGTGCCACTTTCAGGAAGAGCCAGGAGGCGTATGCATGGACAGGTGCTGTACCTCCAGCTTCTGAGATCATCTGAGCTGGCTTTGAGATCTGACTGGCTGTCCCATCCCCCTCCGCTTGAGTCCAGAAAGCCGAATATGGAGCGTCTGAGATGATGTCACAGAAATGGGGACATGGCCACGCCTACATCTGGTACACTAACAGACCCCTCCACTGTCATGCATAATGGCAGCAAGCCACCAAGCTGTGTCCACACCTACTAGGGGCCTTGACTGCAATCCTCAGCAAACACCATAAATGTACTCTGTGTGCTGACAGGCATTTTACTGTCTGACCCCCAACAGAAAACTGCGGAAATGTGAACCCCCTCCCCCCCCCCACATATGGGGTTTATGTATGATTCATAGCAGGCAGGACAGCAGGACAACAGACAGGACATTGTCACTCACAGACAGCAGGAAGTGACTTGAGCAAAAATGGCAGCCGTGACTGTCAGTGTAGATACAGACACGCAAAAACAAAACAGCGCTTGCGAAGGGCTACATCGGGGCCAGGAGGTGAGGGAATACAACCCCCCGCCCCTTGCCACACCACCATGCATCGTCACAGGCCAGCAGAAGTCAGCAAACACCTCTCACACAGACGATGAGAGGCCTCGTTACCATATCAATGCAGCCGTTCCCCGGAGAGAGGGCCAGCGCCCCCGCCTTGCCCCCACGCCCCCAGGGCATTACACAATGGCTTTCTCAAAGTCCTTCCTCGATCTTTGCAAACCTTTAGCCTTCCATTTCACTCCTTTACTCAAGCATCTAACACCCAGCATCAGCAGGAGGTATAACCAGCGATCGAGAGACAACAGTGGCCCCATCGAAAGCTGCCCCAGTGACAGCAGCCCCACAGACACTAAGTACAGTACTTCAAGGTGTTGGTTTTCCACTGGCATAAAAACTGGTACCAGTGCCAAGTGACATCACAGCGCAAGACGAGTTTTTTTGTCCTGAATTCGAAAAAATTCCTTTTATAGATTATCTAGTGTACATTTAAAAATCAGTGCAAATTCTACCTCCGCTGCTTTTGCATGAGCGCTGCATGCGTTCTTCCAGACATTCATAATCATTTTTATCCTTAATTGCCATTTAAATTACTCCTGGACGGGTTTGTGAGAAATTTATGAACTCCTTTTTTGTTTCATAAATACTAGAATATTTATTACAACAAAATCTCACCTCTATATTTATATCAAAATCACACCGCTAGGACCTCACGCTATATGCATTCTGTATTAGTATATTCAACAAAATACTTTTTAATTTCTTGTCATGGCATCCAGATCTTTTCGTTATATCTGTTCTTACGACCAAATCGCACTTTTTTTTTTACTTCATTTATCATTTTTTCTCATTTTTCAAGGCAGCGTTTGTATTGTATTTCAGCAGTGGGCAATTTGCATAACCGATCAACAAAGAAAGCGTTTGCTGTTCCACCCCAAAGTACCAAAGTAGTACCAAAGAAGTACCCTAGCTGGTTTGGCACTTTTGGTACTGAAGCTATGGTACTGGTACTCAACCAGAAGTCAATGGAAAAGCAAAAGTACCAAAAGTACAGTACTTGGTGTGGTGGAAAAGCGCACTTAGGAGCACTTTTTAGTGAAGAGGAGAACCTTCCTTAACCCTGACCAAGACCCTCCCATGAACCTACCCCAAGACCTCTCATTAAATCTGACCAAGACCCTTCCGTGAACCTACCCCAAGATCCTTCACTAAATCTGACTAAGACCCTCCCGTGAACCTACCCCAAGATCCTTCACTAAATCTGACCAAAACCCTCCCGTGAACATACCCCAAGACCCCTCATTAAATCTGACCAAGACCCTCCCGTGAACCTACCCCAAGATCCTTCGCTAAATCTGACCAAAACCCTCCCGTGAACCTACCCTAAGACCCCTCATTAAATCTGACCAAGATCCTCCCGTGAACATACCCCAAGAACCCTCACTAAATCTGACCAAGACCCTCCCGTGAACCTACCCCAAGACCCCTCATTAAATCTGACCAAGACCCTCCCGTGAACATACCCCAAGACCCCTCACTAAATCTGACTAGTATCAGTTATTAAACCAGCATCATCCTCAATTATGACTTGTGAACGACATTCAGACATTCCTGTATGGAGCCGTGCCGTGGCTGCTTCAAAAGACATTCATATTTCCTCAGCCAATCAGGCAGCAGCGGTGTCTCCATTACTGCCACACTGACAGTTTACATGGCATTAATAGGATAATCTGCCCGTCGGCGTCCGTGACCTGTGAGGCGGTGCATGATCACAGGACGAATTACGGCCCATGACATTTCCACGAACGATCAGTGCCAAGCTCACGCTTCACATTGCCGTACGCGATGCATGCAAAACATGTGCTGCATCTCATCAGAGAGCCCCCACGGGGTTCAGACAGCTCCAGAAAGGATGGACCCCTCCCTCTCCTTTTGCCTCATTTTGGGGGTTGCGTGCACATGACTCAGCATGCAGCTATGCAGGAGTGATGTAGAGGTAGACGGGGCCGGCCCCGGGGGCGCCCAATCATGGCCTCCAACCCAGCAGATGGAGGTGGGACTTTGGGGTCGTTGACCCAGAAGACTCTGCACCCATGTGTCCATCACCAGAGCCTCATCTCCCTGTCTGTTTTCACCCAGCTAGTGCCGAGGACGGGGCATGCAGGCCGTAACCGCCGCCTGACCTCGGCCGCCTCCCTCTCCCTACTTACAGCGGTTCACATCTAGCACCTTCTCACCCCCAGCCCCATGTCACTATGAGCTGATTGGCCTCCTGAAACATGGGCGATACTCACTCGGACACAGCGAGCTTGGGGCTGGGGGGGGTTCTGGCTGCACTGCCTTGTGACCTTATAGGGACTTGTCACTGGAGCAAGACAGACGCTGGCACTTACAGACCACCAGCTGGCGCCGCCGAGGTCCATTCTTTTATGGAAGCCCAGGATGAAACGGGATCATGCAACAATACAATCAAAATGCTGCTAATCACATGCAAAATGCCTGTGAGATCTTTTTAATTACGCTTCATGTCAAGGCCCAACAAGCACAAGTCACACTTCAGAACAACACAGTTCAACGAGGGCACTGAAGATTAATGGGGCTACGGAGGACCAAGCCAGTACCACCAGCTCTCCCAGTGACAGCAGTTCTCCTGAAAACTCCTTTCAAATAAAACACTTAAATAAAACACTCTGAATTTAATTCAGCCAAACTCAAATAGTACAATTAGGCTATACGCAGCAGCTACACTGACATCCCATGTAATGATATGCTTCTCTTAATACTGGCAAGAACCAGTCATTTCTTAATTTCTGTCCTGGGCCAAGATAAGCAGCTTATTTAAGGAAGAAGAACACACTGTTTTAAGGCCAGACGGGCACCCCCAGGTACAACCAAGACAAACAGCCCCCCCCCCCCAGGGTGAGCACCAACATGTGTCCCATAGAGGGACCTCCTGGAGGTCCTTTTGGTGCCGTACAGTGACCCAGAAATCCAGAGCAATGAGACTCGACATGTAAATACTCAGGGCGCCGTAAGCATTCCCCACTCAGCATATTACGTACGATGATAGAAAACGTAGACCAGCTTGTTAAATTAGCCAGATCGGCCAGGCAGATGCATGGTGGAGTGGGGGGGGATCATCATAGTGGCGCACAGACATGGGCGCCAGCCTCCATGCACCCTCTGTCGTGGACAGCTAACGTGCTAGCGCCCTGCTAACGTGCTAGCGCCCTGCTAACGTGCTAGCATCCCACTAACGCAATAGCACCCCACTCTCACTCCAGCTGCGCCACAAGCTACGACCGAAAAATGCTGAAGTGGAGGAGGCATGCAAAGCGATGCCCTCCGCTCCTCACCGTGGAAACCGACAGTGCGTGTGACATGTAATATCTGTGCTAAATATAATGAACAGCAGAAATAAAGCTCTGAAAAGACGGCATATGCAAGCAAAGCCCCTGGTGAACCTCCCTTACCAGGAATCATCTGCCCGGATTAACGAGCTGAGCCGGCGTGTTTGTATGGTTCGTCAATGGCGCCGTTGCAGCACCAGACCTTCTAATTAGGGCACCTCATTACAGAACCATAGGGAGCAAAGAAAGGGCCTGCAAGTGAACGGCAGAAGAAGAGGAGCACGCGCTTTAAAAATCCAGTGTACACACAAAATCACAGAAACAGGTACGTTTAAAGCCAAAGGGTCCACAACGCTTCCGGGATAGGCTCGGAACCCCGTGACCATGAACAGAACAAGCCAGGACGGACACCCCGGGCCAGACGCCAGTCCAAAGGAGGCGCACTCACTATCGAAAAACAGTGTTTCGCCTAAACCACTCCCCACACACACAGGGGTGGGACAGCACTCGAGCCTGGAGCCCTGAAGATCCACCACACAACTTCCGCTAAAGAAACATTTCTCAGCTCAGGAATAGGAATAATACACAGCAAGCTGCGGAAATGGCAGTGTTTTATAACAGAAGGTTAAACCCACACAGTCAAAATTCAAAGATTTTTAAGGAGGGCAGTATAAGCGGGCAGTGAATGACAGGGGAGGGGGCATTCAAGAAGCCAATCAGCTTTCATCTGGGGCCATTGACCCTGCATGCCCCTGATCCCAAAGCGTCATTTAACTCAGGGGATGATGCGACCGCTCGGACGGGGGGAGGCCCACCTTCTCCTTGGTGCCAGTGCTACCACCCTCTGGCCGGGTCCGAATGGTGAAGGGGGTGGAGAGGCGCAACAGGATGCCCTGGAAGGTGCAGGCGATGCGGGGTGATACCACCTCGAAGCAGTCGGCGAAGTGCAGGGTCCGGTGAGGGTCGCACCTGGCCTGCCGGCGGAGGCCTTCCCCCAGCTGCAACACGCTCATGTCAGGCCCCAGCACCAGGTGGAAAGGGAAGGCGCGACAGAAGGTGCTGAGGCCAATGCGCAGGTCCGGGGGCGAGCACGACAGCTCCTGGGGCAGCGTCTGCGGCCCCCCTGGGGTGCGGGGCTCCTTAATTAGGAAGGACAGGCAAGAGGAGGCGTCCTTCTCGCTCTGTACCCCCTCCAGTGTCAGCTGCGCCTCCTCCACCTCCACCTCCCTGTGGTAGATCCTGCGGGCGGCGGCGCGGATAAGGCCAGGCATGGCCAGGCCTACAGGGGGCGCCGGGTGGAAGCAGTGCAAGAGCAGGCTACCAGTCTCGGGGGCGTCCTTGCATAGGAAGGAGGGCGACTCGGTGGAGGCGCGGCGGCCGCAGGAGGCGCGGATGTGCTCCAGGAGTGCGTCAAAGCCATTGAAGAAGCCCTGCAGGTCGCTGCCCAGGGCACGCAGTACCCGCTCGTTCTCCTCGAAACAGAGGCCAAAGAGCTCCTCTCCGAAGTGCTTGCGGAGTTCCTCGAACCGCAGCCCTGTGGGGGGGGGGTGGGGGTGGGCAGGCTGTTTATGCCATGACAACATACCTTAACTGTTAAGCCTTGAATGTCTCCCTTCTATCAAAGTCCGCACGGATACAGTGAAACCCCAGAAAAGCATCCCAACCAAAACATTTAACTGACTATATTACCCCATATACAAAATTCTCCTTTCAGAGTCGTTACGCTAGTGATGCGAAAAAAGAAAACTGTGCTGACCTGGCGGTTTTCAACGGGGAAAAATATGTCAGGGATTAAAGTGGAGCCGCGAAGCAGAGACCACATTAATGCGGTTGGGGGGGGGGGGGGGTAATGAGTCCAGCAGAATTAGCCGTTATCGCGGGGCTAAGCAAATGGAGGAAAAAATAAAAGCACGGCAGGACACTCTGTGCTTGACGGAGGCGTGCAAAATCACAGGCGTCCGCATTGCAGAGATGGAGTTGGGTCTCAGAGCATCGTGGACCCGTAACGCAGGGCTGGGATCAGGGCAAAGGACCCCCACAGGACCCGCCAGTCTATGTGTGCGCATGGCCCGGCCGAGGTCGGGTCGGGTCAGGCGGCGGAGCAAATGGGCCGCGGAGGAAGCTCCATGGAGGTAAACAAATCAGTGCCGATCACGTGACTCATTAACGGAGCGAAAACAGACCCCTTAAATCCACATGGGCAATTTGTCCTGGTTTCAGCCCTTAGGTTACAGGCTTCCATTTCTGCCAATATGCTGAGGGCTCCTTCAGCTAAAGGGGGTGTGGCAAACACAGGATGGTCACAAACTTGGCCAATGGGATGAGAGTAACCTGCATTGGGGGGGGGGGGGCGCTTTGCTACGGTAACTAGCCAGTGGGTACTTTGGCCAAGAGAGGAAATAAAAAATAAGACGACAAGAAAAGACAAGACTTCTCCCAGGACCTGGAGGGTCACACAGCTGTCACCCGGGGAATTCCAGCTGTGTACATAAAGTCTGGGAACGTCTTGATCTGCAAGTGGCCCTGGGCGCCGGCATCTGCTAGGTAAATAAATTATCTCCGGGGTTGGGGGGGGCGCACTCACCCAGTAAGGAGGCTGTGTACTGCAGGATTCCTGAGATGTCACTCTCCTCCCCCAACACCGAATCCTCCAAGAAGGGACATTTTCCGGGCTCACCACCCTCATCCGCCCCGTCCTCGTCACACCTGCAATATCAACCAGGTGTACAAGGAGCAGACACGTCACGGGCACGAGACATGAGGCAGAACCCCCACATTAACCCACAGAGCTCATGGAATTTAGATGGCGTCGCCCCCTACAGGCCATTTTTGTGGAATAACCCCACTTGCCCATTTCCATGCACACATTTTTTAAAAATACACCCCGTCTGGCAAAAATAAACGGCCCAAGCTGACAATATGTCCATATTCGAAACGGGCGTCTCTCCACTCTCCTGAAATACTGAAATAAACTGTGAAATGGACGAAAATAAATTGATTTGGACAAAATAATATATTACGCGGAGAGCACGCACAGCTGCGACTCTGCAAACTGACTCCATTGCGCCAGGATCGAACAGAAACTTCAGTAATAGAGGAGATAAGAAGGTGGTTAGTAAGAAGCTGATGCCAGCAGAGGGGGTTAATCGGAGGGATGCAGGGGTACTACAGCACACAGACCCTGAGTGCATGGGGGGAAGCACACCAACAGCCTGAACACGTGAGGCTCTATTGCTGGACCGGAACATTTTTTGATGGGACAGGAAAACCTGCAAAGGGAAGAGCTTGGTGATAGCCTAGAACCCCCCCCCCCCCAAACAGAGAGGCCATGGTACACCCCACCACCCCCTCCCCACTTACCTGATCCCTTTCGGCTTGTAGGCATCCAGAGTCCTCTGCAGGGCCAGCTGAACTGTGTGTCTCTGAAGCAGGGAAACAGCACAGGTGTGAAGGTCGCCGGAGGGTCGACAGGAAGGTTTGTGCTCGCTGGCTAGCTAGTTAGCAGAACATGCCGCTTCAGCATCTTCTAAATAGAGCACGTTGTATTTCATATTTAGTATGGTCAACAGCCCCCCCCTCCCAAACTTGGGTCCAGGCACATACGTGGTTTCAGTAATGGTACATAAAGCGGCAGGAGAGACCTTCACCCAAAAACGTTTACTTCATAATGGGTCTAGAAGACATGAAATCGTTGAGGAGTCGTGTTGAAGTAATCACGTCCACGCCCAGTTATCATTCGGTTAGGCGGATTACGCTGCTGAGTGAGATACAAACGTCAGGAGAACATCACAGTTCGCCCACACGACATCCGCATTTTCACTGCCGTCTGGGGACCCAGAAGCCCGGGAGGTTCGGGACGAGTAAACGCCGGGCTCCGGGGACAGCGGGTCGAAGGCTCGCCGCCACCAGTCAGCCCAAACTAACGCTGACAGGCGGCTCTGAAAGGGGACCACGGACGCTTACGATTTTACACCAAAGCTCACTTTCATTTCATTAACTCTGACAGGCGCTTTGGACGGTTTTTCAACTCGCTGCCATTTGTTTCCCACAAATGGGTTGGCACGGTGCCGCTCAGTAATATCGATTCCAGTCCAAAACTCACTTCAGGGATACATTAATTATAATTTTATTACAGTAGCTTCCATTATCGAAAGACACATGCCATCTGTCAATAACTAATCACACGAGCCTCTTCCTCTACATCCAAATATGTTATGCCCTGATGTAACAGTTTAAAATGACTTAATTCAGGGCATCCTGCAGTCGGTTAGATCTGACATTTTAGTCACATTTCCGTATTTATTCTTTATTCCCCGATGAAACGGCTCTCCGGCGGTGGTAACGGCTCACATGAATCATGCATAGCGGCTTACTGTCACCCCGGACACCGGCGGCGCGGCCATGTGCTCCCTACTTTCAAAATTAAACTATCGCAAGTCTATTTATACACAGCCCATGCAAGCAAATTAGGACACCCCCCCCCCCCCCCCCCCCCGTTTCTGAAATCCACATCCACATGGGGACATTTTGGAAATGTCCCTTGGTGGCAGATAAAACAACCGTATTTTTAGTTTGCTGTTTTACTCGACCAAAGCGGGTTGAAGCTTTATTGGTGTCTTTTGTCGACCCATAGTTTAAAAATGAATTACGAAAGGTGTGACCCACAGATTGTCATTGCATGTTAAGTAGGCCTACAAACGGCCATATATATGATGTACAGAAGGCAGGGTATGATCAGTAAAACGACCTGCCGTGTTTCAAATAGACTGTTACCGAAGGCCAGGTAAAAACACACCTGATTCAGTCTGACAGTCACCGGTTGCGCAAAGCAGCCTACATGATTGAAGGTTTAATGTCTGAAGAATGTTAATACAGAAAACAACTACAAGAAAAACAATGCAATACTACAGCACTCCAATCAATTATCACCTACTATTGAAAAAAGAGTTTCCCGTGTAGCCATATTTATTCTACTCTTATCAGTGAAAACTTGATGTTTATTGCAGGATTAACGGTGGTAACAAAACAGATTCCTGACAGACAGGACAACGTTCGGTTCGCAATTCCCTCTCATTACACAGGTGCGTTTCAGCGTAGGAATGACGGCAGACAGGAAAGTTACAGCCGGCCTTTAAACACACACACACACACACACGTACGGAGAGAGAGAGGGAGACAGAGGTTTGTAATTATGTCTTTGTGGGGACTCTCCATTCATTCCTATGGGAAAAACTCTAATCCCAACATGATAACCTTAACACTACCCAGCCCTAACCTTAACCGTAAGTAACCAAACAAAATACCAGACTTACGGTATTTTTATTTTTTTCATTGCATTCACAGATCTTTGTGGGGACCTGAAAAATGGTCCCCACAACAGCAAAATAACAGGTTTTTATTACATTGTGGGGAACATTTGGTCTGGTCTCCGCAATGTAATATAAACATAATCCACACACACACACATTGACACACTCGTTCAAATGCTACACTTACACACACACACACACACACACTGACAAATATGCACAAACTCTCACACTCACACACAAAGAAATATACATAAATTTGAACACTAAAGCAAATGGATGCACTCTTACACAGATATACACACATATGCACAAACTCACACCCTCGCGCAGGTGCATACACTTACACTTACACTTACACACACACACACACACACACACAGGAAGACGTCTGCGTAAGCGTAGCTCAGTAAGCACCGAAGCGCTGCTTACAGCCACCGCCAACTTGCGGGAGGCGGCGGCGGCGGCGGTCCGTACCGTTGGTGAGGTCAGCCTTCTCAGGCTCTCTCCGAGCGAGTCAAGGTTGACGCGCTTGCGCCGGGTAGTCCGCTTCACCACCACGTCCTCGAAGGGACTGGGCAGGGACTCCACGGGGCTCCGGCCGTTCCACAGCATCCGCGACATGGGGCATTCGCTGTCGTCCGGGCTCTCCAAGTAGTCGGACCCCATTGAGCTGAATGATTCCGATGAGATCTTCCTCGAAGACATACCGGGCAGCCAAAGGGATTCATTAGATTGAGAATTTAAGACTGGGGGGCAAAGCGGAGAACAAGGGGCAGAATACGAGTTAAAATCCAGGGGCGATCAGCCGGTCCCGGCAGCGCAGGATAAGACGCAGATTCCCATCATGTGCGTTTCATCCCCACCCGATGTTCAAAAATCCTTCTTCCCGATGCAATAAATAAGTATAACCATCAGAAGTAAATGCTCCTCCCGGTGTCCGCGTGATAAACGACGACAGCGCTCTTCATGGTTCTGCGGGTCAGTGCGCATCCAGGAAACCGCAAATGCGGGAATCTGAGAGGCGCAGCGCCCGATTCCAGCCGGAGAGCTCAGCAACCGCTGAACCATCCAGCCCCTACGACCACACCATCACTATTCATTTTTTCCAGCTCTGCACGTCAGCCAATCAGTAATTTTTAAGGCTAACAACCTGCCCCCCCACCCTAGCCCACCCCCTCTCGGTGTGATCCTCAGAGGAGCGATGTGAAGTCTGGAGGCTTGGCAAAGATGTGCTGAGGAGAGATCGACGCCGAAAATGCAAAGAAATGCGACATATTATGGAGGAAATAATCATTTTCCCACTGGCATAACTTAAAAACAGACATCAATAATGAGAGACGATATATTTAATAGGAACCTGAAGACCTTTAGACTATTATATTTAATAGCCTATTATTTATAAAGAGAGAAATTTATGCCGCATGCATCTCGCGTCGCTTGTCTATGTATTATTGGTGAGTGGATTTTTATTGATTATTTACTTACTATTCAGTGGATGGAATTATAACACAGACCCTGAAACCATATGCACAAGCCTTATTTTAAAGAGGGAGGGGTCTCTGTGCCCCCCAATCATCACTTACGGTGAACCGCACAGTCCCCATTAAATGTTGGGTACGGTTATATGGACGTTGATCTACAGCAGGAAGTCTGTCTGAGATGTTCTTATATCCTGGTGTTGACAGGTCGGAGCCTCCCTAGCATGCCTGAAAACGGTGACACTCAACACAGCGTGACAACTTTCCGACTGCAAAATCAAAGTGGCACATGGAAGAGGTCCTGCGTGCAATGTGACCGGGTAAAGGCTCCGGGTGCCCGAAGACATTTCCACTTCGGTCCACATGACCCACTTTCTTGGCTAAAGCGTATGGTCTTCCACTACCATAGAAATCAAAAGGATACCGGAGGCATGAGTGAGCGATCAGGGCACTGGTGGGTTTGCGCTATGGAGCGGCAGATCCCGTTGTGACCGTTCATTTCAGTTCTCTGATATATATCTAGCACCTGGGCAGGATGCGAGTGCGGCAGCGTCTCCGTAGCCATATTAATATCCCCAATAACTTACCGTCGACAAGAAATAATAATAAACATTGTGGGAAATGTACACCGTACAGCTAATAAATCCCAGTCACTGCCTCGGCGCGATATGATGGCGGTGGTCGATCAAAAATATTACAGTAATAAGCCTGTTGCTGGGCGGCGTACAATGGCCTGTAAGAGAGTACACCGTAATGCTTCATAGACCCCTGCCTTGTCCAGGTCAATGTTTATTAGGGTTTGAGAGGCATAAAGCATCACCGGGCTGCGTCAACCTCTGCTCCATGTGCCTAAGCAATGCCATAAATAACGAGAACAGCATCAACGATTGGCTTTAAAACACGCTGGGGAAGCCGGCCGGGGTGCAGCCCATAAATCTCAACACGCAGCGCCTTTACGTAAAGCCGGACCGGTCGCTGAATACGGTAACCTGTCAGTGACGCGCAATGTGACTTTAAGCACGTCATAACACCTGAGATGGGATGGCATGGGTTAAAGTTCACATGCGCAGAATACCTCAGACGTGGACCCCCGGGGTGGAATCAATCCCAGTCGATGTCTGGGACCATCAACATGATATTTCGAACTGATATTTTGTCTGATATACTGAGGTACACCGCCTCCCCTATAGCAAGTGTTTTTCCGCTAGCCAGGTAAAGCGTAAAGTAAAACACCGCGCTTCTCCACCAGGGCCGTAGGCAGCTATGAGGTCGCCGAGGTCCGGACCTCGGTGATTTTTTAAGAGATAAAAATAAGATTTGAAGCTAAATATTCAGCTGAATAAAAAAATTAGGCCAACTAACGTTTCATGTAACTAATTAAAAAAACAAGCAGCTTATGAAGGGGACGGTATCAATAACGTGATGGACAAGACCAACCCCCAGGTCCCAAACGTAAATATTTTTCAAATCCCAGCTACGGCCCTGTTCTTCATGCCACTTATCTCCCTTGAAGACACTTTTTTTTTTCTTTAAAATTAATGCCGGGAATTGTGTTGATACTAAGATAATCCACACCTGAACTGCACTGTTGGTTCGGCAGGAATATCCCACAGAACCAGTCTCTCCATCAAGCAGATTCCAGTGATCTTTCGGCTGAGATTGGCCCCTGACCAAGGTTACAGGCTAAATTCATAGGACAGTGCCAAAATATCCTATGATTATTACCAGGAGCGTCAAGAGGCCTATTTTACGGGTGCTTTAGTCCCCCAAATAAATGTGTATTTATTGGCTTAAGTCATGAATAGCGTTACTCAAAGTGTTACTCAAACAAGGTAGCCAAGCTCTGAGAGGCTGGTACCCTAAATGGTTACTGGATCATCGCTGTATAGGGATCCCATCTTGAAACTCACTTGAAGCCGCTGTGTTTTCCCCTTAAATCCAGGAGGGAAGGGGGGTGGTGTTAGTTAGAAACGAGCTGTTGGTGGCCGTAATGAACACCCCCCCCTCCCCCCCGCCCCCCACACACACCCCAACACACACACACACTCTAACAAATTTGACGATTTATACCAGGGTTATTCAAATCACGGTCCTCGAGGTCCAAGCACTGCTGGTTTTCCAGCCTTCCTTTACCTGTCAGGCAGGTGTGAAGCCTCTGACCAATCAGAATCAGTAATTATTAAACTAACTTCCTGGGAGAACTGAAAACAAGGCCTGGATTTGGAATCGAGGTTCAGATTTGAAGAACCCTGTTTTATACAGTGAAGAGCTTCACACATGGAGCAAGAGACCTCTCTCAGGAAAGCTTAGAAAAACACCCACACTGGGTAACTGATAGTGGATTCCAGAAAAAGCCAGGCAAGATGCAGGAATGGGCCGGAAATCGCACACGGTGTGAGACTAAAACTCACCGATGGCACCGTTTAGATTAACACGATATAGTACTAACCACTGAACGGACCATGTTTTCAGAACATTTTACTACATGTACCAAACTAATTCTTAGGCTTTAATTCTAAAAAAAAAAACAAAAAACATTCACTTTCATTTCATTTCACAAATAAGCCTTGCAGTCAGCAGTGATTAATGGACACAGTTCCTAACCCTTACACATCTGAATCGGCCCCAGAGTCAAACCAGGGGCACATGTCTGACACCCAGGGATCTGGCACTGGGGGGGCCTCTCCACCTTCAGCACAATGAGAGAGTCTGTGGTCCCTAGGGCTCATGTGAGGGTCCGGGTTAGAGTCCGTCCATTCCGGCTGCGCAGTCATCAATCAGTCTTGGTGCAGTCGAACGGCTTCCACCGCTGTGCAAACTGCAGGACCTTCTTCCTCTGCTCATCAAAGTTCTCTCTCATTGGCTTTCGCCATCTCCGAGGCTCTAGGTCCAGCATCCCCCCGAGGATCTCCTGGGAGGGTGAAGGAGGGAGTCAGCCTTACCACCACACAAAGGGCTTGGGCTTAGGAGGGGAGCAGGTTCGGAAACTGACCTTCCCAAAGTAATGAGGAAACTTCTGCTCGTTCTCAATGACGTGGGCGAATCCTCCCTGAAGCCCAAAGTCCACTGAGAAGAACGGGAGACCTTTGGGGACCTTAAAGAGACCAAGGAGGTCATGTGGTGATAGAGAGGGCGGGGCTTCATAGAGAGCCAACGGGAAGAGCCCCCAGTATCTGTCACAGCCTATCACGTCACCACAGGGGCATCGAATCCCGATCCAGCTCATCCGAGGCTTACTGCGCATTTCCGATCATCATTCATACTGCTTTCATCCTCAGACCCAGCGACGACGGACCACCAGAGGGGAAACACTCACGGCATGCCGGATGTCCCTTGAAGACAGATCCACCAGCTTTTTATTCATGGCCCATTCCTCGTCGGACTCCAGGATGGCTTTCTGGGGGGGGGTGCAGACAGCACAGTGCCGGCGTGTCACTGGGGCATCAGAAAGACCCGGGGGGAGCCCGGAACAAACCGGAAGACGGGCGTACCTTGAAGTATATGGGTGCCATGTCACCCAGTTCCCGGGGGAGGGGGATGCACTCGTACACCATGTGGAGGCGCCTCTTCGGGTTCATGTGGGTCTCCAGGAACACGCAGTCTAGGTCCCGCTCCTGGAACATCTTCACCAGCGCTTTGCGGAATATCTGCACAAAAATCCAGACCTTACGGTGGGCAACGCTGCGTGCGTTCCACTCATTAATGGACTCGTTTTCCGAATGGGCAGGTCAGGTTGAGTCGCAACTCGACGGTCAAACGGCAGGACCCCTCCCCGGCACCTGAACCGGGAACCTTTGGGTTCAGATCATTAACCGATCTTGCTATCCCAAGCTGTATGGCCTAGTCAGGGCCAGGGTGTGTGTGTGTAGCACTCAGGTCAGTATCTGTCAGTCCATCCAACACACTGCCTCCTGGTGCCAGGAGCTGTAATTGGCGGGGGCCGGAGCCCTGTGCACACCAATATTCAGGGACATCACTCTCGGTAATGGACCCACCTAATTACACTAATGAGAGGCCAGGAAGCCCAGCAGAGATGAACGGCAATCATTACTGGGTGTGTGTGTGTCCATACATGGACTGCACATGGTCTGAAAACTAACCTGAACCAGCCCATGGATACAGGGCCGATGACAGGGGGGTGGGGACAGGGGGCCGGGCGTGAAGGAGTCGGGGGTCGCCTGCCTACCTGTACCTCTGCCCATACATCCTCGTCCAGGGCGGTGGAGGCAGTGTGGTGTTGCAGTGGACAGATGAGGCAGTGTCCCTCCGTGAGGGAGACAGCATTGGGCAGGGATAGGTACACCTGGGGGGGGCATAGAGAGGGGCCTGCGTTAGGGTGCGCTGACCGGGCCATGCTACAAACAGCTGTGTGAACCTGGCACCTGCCATAACCACTGACAGGGTCCAGCCTGCGAGTGCACGGCACAGACTAAATGCTTTAAGATGCACTGTACAGTGTAGGGTTTAAAAGAGCAGGGTCTAAATTCCTACAGTAGGGGGCAGGGTCTAAATTCCTACAGTAGGGGGCAGGGTCTAAATTCCTACAGTAGGGGGCAGGGTCTAAATTCCCAGGCTTTTAATTCGAACAGACCAAAAGAGGATTGACGGTAATGGGGAATCGGTAGAGGCACACTAACGGCAAGGCCTGACGAAGAGGCACACTAACGAAGAGGCACACTAACGACAAGGCCTGACGAAGAGGCACACTAACGACAAGGCCTGACGAAGAGGCACACTAACGACAAGGCCTGACAAAGAGGCACACTAACGAAGAGGCACACTAACGAAGAGGCACACTAACGACAAGGCCTGACGAAGAGGCACACTAACGACAAGGCCTGACAAAGAGGCACACTAATGACAAGGCCTGACAAAGAGGCACACTAACGAAGAGGCACACTAACGACAAGGCTTGACGAAGAGGCACACTCATCAGCCTGATTATTAGCCAGATTAGTGGCTCTCAGGGTCCTGACAGATATTCTCACGGCTGGTTTATCAGTAGCAGTCAAACGGTTAAAAATTAGCAACACTTACAATGTTGATCATTTTGTAACCACTTGACTGCTGCTACATTTCCATATTACGCTGTTACATTTACAATGCTGCTAAACGAAATTTATGATAGCACTACGTTGCACTTCATCCTACAACTACATTCATACGTATAACACACACTAATTTAGTTATTTAGCAAATTATTTAGAATAGGAATAATAATGGTATGTCTTCTTCAACCGCGCTACAAACAAGTCTCGCAGAAAATCTACAATGATAATATAGATACCCCATTCAGTTCCCACCCCCCCAGGGCCCCTGGTACCTTGGTTCCGATGGCCACCACCAGGTGCTTGGGCAGCTCGGCGCCGTCAAAGCAGTGGCGGCACTTGTCCATGGCACTGGCCAGCCGGCGGTGGTCTTGCACGGCCCGCTCACGCTGGCGCCGCTCATCCTGGCCGGAGCGCTCTCTCTGGGCCGCGCTCGACACAAACATGTCGTCCAGCGTGTAGCTGTCTCCATCCTGCTTGCCCATCATCTGCGGCACACGGCACAGCGAAGGTGTCACCTTCGTCACACGCGCTTGTCTTCTTAATCCAGAGCCTGAGCCAGCCAACGGCAAGTATGGGCAACTAACGGCCGAGAACTGATTTGCAGATGTCGCCCAAAGCCCAGCTCTGAATTTACATACATTTAAATACGATCACAGAAAAACTGAAACGTCAGCCAAGATGCAACCAAGGTGCTGGAAATATGGTCACATTTTCGTACAAACAGGACAGGAACATCAGGACTGGACCGGGCCTGAAAGAGATTGCGCTTCTTTCCCAATGTCGTTTTCCTCTAAACCGATCGAAATGACCTTTTGGGAGACTGAGGTGGGAAGGAAGTGGTAGGAGATAAAGGCGGAGGGGCCACTGGCAGGTCTAGAGATACATCGACTTTCACAAGCAGGCTGCAACGCCAGGCCTTTTGGACAAGGCCCACTGCACAGGGTATAAGCGAGAGCCACGTCGTGGTGGGCGGAGACAGCAAGCACTTTGGCGAGACGGGATTGGCCATTTAAATGCAGTGGAAGACGATTTAAATACACGGCACAGGACAGCCCTTTACGGCGATCAGTGCTGTAAAGGCGACAGAACCGGAGGGGGGGGGGGGCGTTAATCCAGACCAGTGCCGCGTGTCCATGGAAACGTCGCTGTGAGGAAGGTGTGTCCGCGAGGCTAGATCACTGGATCGCTGACGGATCAGGGGTGTTGTTTATGGGCAGCAGGACGGTATATGTGCATTCCTGCCGTGTGACACTGGCCTTGTAATCACGGCTCCCCCCCAAGGCCCTCGAAAGACTGCAACGATGAACAGATATACCCCGAATCATACTTAAAAACAGACAGATCAAACGTAATTCATTTTCACCTATGATTTAACAATGAAAACTTCTCCGGCCTCACATACACCAAGCCAGATCTGAAAGGTGATGCAGGAGTGCTTGGCGTTGGATCCACGGTGCCTAAACACCCAGCCTGGGGGGGGGGCAACCACAGGCAGCGTGAAGTGAGAGGGGATCCCCAGGAAATGGGGGGGGGGCTTCTAAACAAATTTCTAAACAGATTTCTATCTCCCCTTCGCCATTCACTTATGTTGCGGTTTATTTACAACAGATTTTGGGAAATTTCAAGGGTTTGTTTTTTTTTTTTTTTTTTTTTTTTTTTTTTTTTTTAAACATCATTTACGGATATCCGGCTCTGGAAACCAAATCCGTATTTATTGAGCGCCGCAGCAGACCGACAGCGGGGCTGGAAAACGCGACACGGCTGAAAGCTCAAGGTGTAATGTTTACCGCTTTCATTTTGAATCGCCATGGCAACACTGACGTCTTTGAACTTTATTAATAATGTTCTCCCCCCTAAAGGATTTTCACATATTAGGCACGTTAATATTTCATACGCGAACCACATGCACCCACTGTGAACTCCAGACCGTACCCGTTCCATTCTTTTAGAGTTTATCCAGCAGCTTTCTGGGGGTCAGACGCAAGCCCACCCCCACTGGGCTGGAGGACAGTAGCTGGCAGAGAGACACCTCACTGCAGATTTTCTTCTCTGATTTCAGCACAGACTGGTTTCTTTTCTTAAAGGCGAACAAATTAAACAGACATGGTGCCGCCTGCTATTTAACACGGGGCCTTCCTGAAATGTTAATGAGTGTAAACTGACTCCGCCCACGACGGGGTGCCGGCACTGGCTGTCAGGTGCAGGACCAGCTGGAATGTTCGGCACTCGTATCACGGCCGATTCCAGCGGGAGGGACAATGACAAACAGGGTGCCTGCTTTGGTCCACAACTATTCCAGAAAAGACACTACCAAGCCACTTCAGTCACCTTCCCAGGATGCACGAGGGTACACAAATGTAGAAGCATGCCCTCCCTCCCTCCCTCCCTCCCCCTCTCTAACACACACAGACAGTCAGTGAAGCTCAGCTACCCCAACACAGTCTATCTGGACCATGCGCAGGGAAGCTATCAGCCCCCTGTGAAAATCCACAGCACACCCAGTTGTGGCCTTCGGATGCAGGCTTAGACCACTCTGCAGACCCCCCCCTCAACTCCCCAGGGGCTCCGACAGCCCCAAACATCAGCACTTTATCATCCGGAAGCCACAAGGCTTCAAAAGCCCCGCCCACCTTGGCCGCCATGCGAGAGTACAGCGCATTCTGGTCTCCGGCGGTGCTCATCTTCTCCCAGCGCACCATCTCCTTCAGGTCCATGGCGTCGTCGTCCTGGAAATAGCAGACACGCTCGCCATCGCGGTGAGTCTCGATCTGACAAGGGTGGGGCAGAGTTAAGCATGCAAGTCAGCTCATCCTGCGGGACGGTGTGTCGACCTTAAGGGGGCGTGCACTTGGTGACATCAGCATTAAAAGGGGCGTGGCTTTAAGGGGGCACGCACATAGTGACGGTGGCATTACCAAAGGGTGCGGCTTAAAGGGGAGGGTACTTTGTCACAGAGGGGGCACGTTCAATGTGAAAACATTGTGCAATATTTTGTTGCGGTTTCCAGGTCGAATGACATTTCCTCAGAACAGAGAGAAATGTTTTTTCTCGCTTGTTGATTGTCAGAGGTGTAACCCGATCAGCAGCAACAACGCGAAGTTAACAAGGCACTGCCCACTATGGATTCTAGCCACGTTTTGCAACGTTTCCTTGGGGCTGAACGTAACCAAGCCCTGCAAGGGGGTGTGGCCTTAAGAGGGCGGGCACTTTGTGATGCAGCGTTGCCAGGGGGGCGTGTACTTTGGAACAGCAGCAGTAGCGGGGATGTGGCCGTACAAAGTGCTGCTTTTAGAAACATGTTTGGAGAGCGCAGCCTGAAGAGGATGCCCCATTTAGGCCACTTGATCATCCGCTGTAATGGGCCTTAGACACAAACCCACTCAAAGCACCATGTCGACGTAAACGGCATAAATCTCGCAAAGGGCCAGCCAATCAGCTCATCCCACCGCAAAGACTGTCCCGCCCACATGCACAGACAGGGGCGTGCTTAAAAGGGGCAGTGCAACCAAGTGCAAACACGGACTAGACTCCCACATCAAGTCTCAAACATACTTCATTAAACCAAAGGCGAGTGTTCACCTTTGACCCCTGTAGTGGCCACCCCACAGAAATGTGGCAGAGGTCCTGCCTAAGCTTACCGCCGTCTTCTTCCTGCGTCCCCCCCGGGGCTCCTGGGGTTCTGACGGGCCCTTGACGGGCCACGCCCTACCCATGTGATCGGTCCGGTAGAGAACCACCTCCTGATCCTCCTCCACCCGTCCGGACACCTGGTTCAAACAGAGCAGAAGGGTCACCAGAAAAACAGAACTGCACAAGTCACTGTATCTGATAAAGCAGTACCACAGACAGGCAGCAGGTGGCATAGCAGTTAAGGAACTGGATAAACAAAAAGCCGCAAAGAGAATAAAGAGGCAGATGCACTCAGACACTTATAATCCCCCCAAATCTATACCGTGTGCAGTACAGTGATCAGAGTCAGACACGACGCTGAGCTTGTGAGCAGCCGACTGAGACTGGCAGCTAACAGGACAATTTCAAAGAAATGGGCTCCAGTTCGGTCTGTTCACTTAACATTAGTTGTCATATACAATAGCAGCATAAGACAGATGCCTGCTTAACACTGAACATTCTGATGTGTTAATCTACCAAAACTGCCATCACTACGATTACAAATACAGCGGACGAACACAGAAATCAATACAGAAATTCGGCAACAGGAAACATCTATCTATTTATGGGTTTTAGCAAGGGGACGCAAATCTCATTTATTGAAGAATACCCAGGCCATGTGGGGACAATATAGCCCTTAAAGCGGTGAAATTCTCACACACACACAGACCGGTCAGCTTCAGCAGTGCGACAACACAAGGCTGACAAATCTACACTCAGCATCAGTCAATCAAATCCTCATCCACTCCAGGAAGACCCACCAAACCTGCCTCATTAGCACCGGACGCTAAGCCTTTAGCAGCAGGATTCTGTGGCTGATCCTGGCAAGACTTTCTACGGACACTCGACCAGTACGACATCAAGAGAGCGGATTAACTAAGAGTGATCAAGCTGATTAATAAGCAGAGAGATGCTGAGCTGAATGGCTGAAGCACCATGGGAATCGTCACTGAAATGCCTCACTAATGTCGATGGGTCTGTCGCCGTCCCCGGAAGAGGCAGGCCGCCGGCGAAAGAGCTCCCTTAGTGTAACATCACAGGGCATCCTGAGACCAGGGGCCTGTACTACGAAGCGGGGCTACTGGCTTATCGGGGAAACTTGTCGGATTTAAGGTAGCCTGGGCAAAACGTAAGTGAACGAATATGAAGTCCATTTAAACTGTGGTACCTTAAATCCGACAAGTTACCCCGATAAGCTAGTAACCCCACTTCGTAGTACAGGCCACAGGCCACTGGGCTGAGTCAGAGAGAGCGAAAGCACGGGATGGCATGTTGGGGGGGGGGGGGCTGCCCCTGGGTCATGAGGAAGACGTCATGTGCCCTCGAGCTGAGCGAGAAAGTGGGCTTGGGGGGGGTTGAGGCAGAGCGAGCTGCCCCCGGCCACTCCCCCACCTGCTTCCCGCCGCCTTGAGCTCGCTTCTCTTTGGCTCGGCGCGCAGCTTCCAGCTGGGACTTCAGTTTCTCCTGCAGCTCCTGAGAGAGAGAGAGAGAGAGAAGAAAGACTAGATAGTCAGAATCCACATAGGGTCGGAAGACGGACCCACCCCAGTTAGCACAGCCAAGAAGCAGAGAGTGAAAGAGCAAAAACTCAGCAAACATTCCCAGAGGGCCTGATGAGCGGTGAGGAGGGCAGGTGCGCGGTCAGAACCTGCCCCCGTTTATCAGAGGACCGCCCGTCCTGCTACTGCGTGGCAAAACGCTGTACTCCTTACAGACTGTAGGGGGTGCTCCAGAGCAAAGCTCATTCTGACCGGTGACATGTTTCCACGGCATTCTACACACGTTCCTGTGAATGTCCCCTCCCTCACCTTGTTTCCCATCAGCTCAGCTTTCAGCAGCTTGGCCCCAAGCTTGTTCATCTCCTCATCGGTGAGGATCAGCTCCTCCTCCTCTTCCTCCTCCTGCCCGCCATCTTCCTCCCCACTCTCCGACTCCGTGGCCCTAAGAATGAAGACAGGGCCAAATGTTTCAGCCACCGGGCCGCTCTGTTTGGTCTGAGCAGGTCCAAAATAGTGACAGCTCCAGAGCTAATGCACTTGTCTGACAAGAGGCAGTGACCTTCACGCTGCCCCCCCCCCAAGACAAAGGACATTATCCCTTATTAACTACACTTTGTGAGGTTATTCGGTAAACACTGGCTAACCTGAGTGGTGATCCCACATCCTTGCCTCCATGACGTTCTGGAGACCGGCGCTCCGGTTCAGACTCCGGGGCGGCGGTGGTCTTCCCAGCCGCCCTTCCCGCGCCGTCTTCCCCAGCTGGGCCCGGCTTCCTCCAGGCCGGACGGGTACCCTCGTGGTTGCCCTCGCTACGGGGTTTGAGGAACCCACCGGTGCCCTGGTGTGACCCTGCCCAGGCCGGACCCGGCTCGTCCTCCGTGGGCTTCAGGAACCGAGCCTTCAGCGAGCTGCTGGATGGAAGCAGCCTGGCCCGGTCTTCCGCAGGCCGAGGGCTCTCTCTGCGGGGGCGAGGCTCCTCCGCGGCTCTGTGCCCAGCCTCATCTGCCCGGCCCCCCCGGTCCCTTCTGCTCTGCCTGTCTTCCCGATGCCAGTCCCTGTATCGGTCCCTGTCCCCGTCCTGGTCAGGGTGTCCCCTCCCCCAACCTCTGTCCCAGTCACCGTCCCGGTCTCGGTCTCGCCTGCTACCCCTGCCTTCTGGGTGACTCCGTTCGCCCCCTCGGCCCCGGTCGGACTCCTGGTCTCTGTCTGAGCTGTCGTCCGTGGCCCCTGGCCTCCTCCACCCCCTGTCACGTCCGGGCCCCCTTCTCCGGGTCTGGGCCACCTTTTCCGCCTCCTCCAGCCTCTTCTGAAACTTCTCCATTGACTGTGGGAGATCAGAACAGGGACGGAGCTCTAAAAGCGGCCAGGTGGCCCAGCGGCTGATGTCACACCTGCCCAGGCACCCAGACTCACCCCGTATCTCTCGGACACCACCTGCTCCAGACTGCGGCTCTCCCGGTCAGCCTGCTCCTTCATGCGCTGGTAGGACCTGCGCAGCCAGCTCAGGCCACCGTCATCCACCACCGCAGCTTGGGACACACACACACACACACACTATTTAGCTGGATAGTTCTGCTTCAGGCATCAGCGGAGACCCATAGCTAGTACAGAGTCACAGAGTCGCTCAGCATGCTTGGTACCAAGTGACTGATGGGCAGGAAGTCAAACACCAGTGAAGATCTCTCTCAGACCCATATGATCAATACGATGATTATGATCATTTCAGCTGTTTAAGTCGGTGTTTCCCAATCCGGACCCACAGACAGTCCCCAGTTTTGCTCCCCCCTAGAGCAAAAATGTGGACTGTCTGGCAGGGAGCTTGGAGAGAGCAAAAACATGGTACCAGCTGAGGACCGGACTGGTTTAAATAATAGTAATATTATATTAGTAACAATAAAAGCAGCCTCAGTGGAAGACCTAGTGCCAAAACTTTTGTAACACGCATGGTATCTCTAGAATATAATTAAGAGAATGTAACCTGGTTTCTATTATTTCGACCGGTGCCCGAAACACTAAAGTATTACCCAAATCACAGAGCTTGGGCCGTGAATCACGACACGCCCTAACAGAGGGTAGCTGCCGTTACCTTTGTGGGAAGGGGCAGCAATGTCCTCTGGGGGTAGGCCGCACCCCCCGTCCTTCCAGTAGGGGTTCAGCTCCAGCTTGTGCAGGCCGGCCTGGGGGAGGGGGGCACAGAAAGGATGGGGGATTAGCAGACAGGACCGGTATAAACCATCACCGAGGCAGGAGAGAAGCCCAGGTCGAGATGGAGAGAAATCAGCGGGAAATCACAGCGGGTTTGTTTCACACCCCCAGGCTTCCCGTCTCCGTGACCCAGACACGTCCCTCCAGGGACAGGGGACAGCTGCGGCCCTCCTTAGCAGGCTGGGAAATTAGGATGCCTGTGGAGAGATCGCTCCTGTTCTCAGGGCAGCAGATGCCAAAGAAGAGGGGAGACCAAGACCTGGCCTGCAAGGAGCCCGATGCGGCAGCAACCGTCATGTGACCGACCAGCAGTGGCCATTAAGGCAGAGAAAAGGCGCTATAATTAATTAGCGCACATTTTCAGAGTGGAAGTTAAGATAAAGGTTACAGGAGAGATTTCAAGTAAGCACACATACCTGCTCCAGCACCTGGCTCCTCTCCCGCTCCGCCTCCTTCTCCCTCTCCTTCTCCGCCCTCCTCTCCACCACAGACGTGGTCTTCATGGACAGGAAGTCAAAGGTCATCCACTCGTCTCTCTGTGACAGTAAAGGTCAGGTCAGACGGACTGACACCTGCGCCGGCAGCTTCAGAGAAACCCCCTCCACATCACACACGCCCGCAGCACTCCGCTTTTCGCCAGCTCATTATGGGATGCCTTGCAGAGGATGCAGCCCTTCTGAACGGTGTCTGCGCCTCCTTCTATACCGAATGCACTTTCCAGTCTGGCATCATTCAGATCGCAACCATTAAATGCTCACGTAAGTGTTTTCTGTCGTCCGAGACATAAATACCCAACTTGCAGATTTTTTTAATCGGTCTCTTGCAGTCTGTACCGTGGTGGAGACCCTGAGGTTCGTGACTCACCTGCTTCAGCTCAGCCTCAGGGGCCTCCTGAGAAGCCTCCTCTGGCCGGCTCTCCCCGCCTATCTTCCAAGGCTTGGTTGTGACCTCCACCGCCTGGGCCTCCACCCACTCCTCCTCAGACCCCTACACACCACAGATCCAGCAAAATGGACACCTGGCGGTCCGAGGTCCCGTTCATGTCTTCAGACCTCCGACACCATAACATCTCCCCAAAAGCCAGCCACAGAGCTGACTGCACAGGGCTCCAACAACAACATGCCGTTTCACAGAAACATCCCTTATCACAAAGGTGTCAGGTTCGGGATTAAAGACCTGAACCAAAGCCACGGCCTAAAATCAGCAAACAGATCCACGCTCTTTCTGTCCCTCTGATCAGCCGACGCCTGCCTGAAAATGGCCGCCCGCAGCCCCGCGCTCACCTCCGAGCCGCCGCTGGACACATCCTCGGCTTTCCTCTTCTCTTTCTTTGCCTTCTTCTTCTTGTCCTTCTTGCTCTTCTTCTTTTTCTGTTTGTGTTCCTAGGAAACAGGGAATGGGGTTAAAACTGGAGTATGGGGGGGGGGGGGGGGGGGGGTCAA
>JAODLC010000040.1:2368925-2391665 GCA_026781145.1 Hippopotamyrus pictus | reverse complement strand
TGTGTGTGTGTGTGTGTGTATGTGTGTGTGTGTGTGTGTGTGTGTGTGTGTGTGTGTGTGTGTGTGTGTGTGTGTGTCTGCTGGATGTAAAACAAAGATAGAAGCAACAGGGAGGAGAAATCGAGACAGATATCAGACAGTCATTTGGTGTGAGCAGCAGGTGTGATGGACACTGAGGACGGTGCCTGTTGTTCTGAAAACTCCACAGGTTTCACACAAGGAGCTGCAGCTGCCTGCCACCCCAGGAGCGCTGGGAGGGGGGGGAGGCAGCCAATTCTGTCACCTCGCGACATCCTGGGACACGTAGCTGCTTCGTACCTGAAGAAGTCGCTGCAAGCTGCCAGCACACAGCGGTGACAGGGGATGCAGTCCCCCCCCACCAGGATGCGGAAGTCGAAGAGGATGCTCCTCTCCCGGAAGCCCTGCAGCACACTGAGGACCTGCTGCCCGTGGGTCTCCGCCACCAGCACCGTGGACCTCCTCTCCAGGGCCCCGTTGCACTGGGACCCCCCAGACATGTCCGTGTCACGCCGGCCCCCACCTGGCTGACGCAGGAGGGTGGGGAGAGATCCGAGCAAGCCTGAGGCACGGGTGCTGCGAAATCACACTGTCCGTATGAAGATGCCTGTATCTATTTTATCTTTTGAATGAATGACTGGGGGAGGCAGAGTGTGAAGTCAGGCTACTACAGTGAGCCTGTGATCCAAAGGTTGCTGGTTCAAACCCCTGTGACTACAAAGAGATTTGACCATTAGGTCCCTGAGCAAGGCCCTTAAACCGCTCCCCTCCCCCCCCCCCGCATTGTTCCATGAACTGGCTGACCCTGGTTTCTCGAATCTCAATCTTCTAAATAAATTAAATGAAGGAGAAAGACGGCACCACTGAAAACAAGCAATTCATAAGCCTGGTGATATTGCTGACACACCAGCCATCTTTCCTGTACGACTTCAGACACATCTTTATCAGAGACGTGAAGTCAAATTAATGACAACTGCAGCAGGGACACCATAATCCTGCATTCATGCAAGGACCCGCAGAATACAGACTGTAAGAAAGACCGACAGTGTCACCGTCAGTGTGTTTCAATTAATTGTCCCACCATCAGAAAGCCAGTCATTCTTAGATGTGGTTGTCTGTTTTCAAGGTTATTGTAAATTCATTAAAATTATCTAAGTTAAATCTCTCTTTCATTTTCAGTTTCAATCTACAAAAACCTTAATAATAAATTCATCTCTACAAAATGTTTAGACTATGTATCTTGTAAATATTGTTTTACCTGTGACATACACAAGCTATAAAAAATTAAGGTAACCAAAGCACATGAAAAGACGCACAGGCACCAGTCTGACATGACTCTGAAATTCCTGAATGATCATAAAATAACGTCAGGTACTACAGTACTTTACCTACTCACGGTTTCAGCACCACGGACAGCAGCCGCTCCACCTTGCAGGATGCACCGGAAGAGTTGGATGCAGAGGAAGTGGCGTCAAAAACCCGGGAATAAGCCGCTGCAGCGCTAGAGGGGCGGGCACCGCTGGTGCGTCGCAGGGAAAATGCTGATTGTCCGTGTCTTGGTGTTTGCTGTTTTCCGGCAACCTTGCCAGCCATTTAATCCCGTGTGTCGCTTGCAGTTCAATATAACTTACAGAAACTACATACATATGTACACCTCACGATATCAAGTTGCGCAACTGTATTAAGCATAATGTCATAGTTGCAGTATGAACTATATTTCATAACAGAAAACTTATGCAGAACCGATAAAATCGGTAAAATCAGACACGTACGTCGGGTTTACTGTGGAAAACGGGCGTCTGAAAGTAATTCTTCATTCTGATTTTTGCAGTTAAGAGTTTTAAGGATTAAAGTTATTTCTTAATTCTAGTGTAACATTATTTAGTGAGGACAATATTCTACTTTAATCTGACAGTTGCTTATTTGCAATCGCGAAATTCACAAGCCCCTCCTTTCAGTTCAGAGGACAGATGAACAGTTTATCGGTGAGAACATGCACAGTATAAGAAAAAGCAAGCGAAAAAGGACATATTCGCCCACAAATTTATTTGCTTATCACTGTACGTACAATAGCTGCTAATAGGCAAATACAATACTTAAATGTCAATCAATCGTTTGACGTGTGTGCAAAGCAAATGTAGTGGCAAAATTAGATACAATGCTTTTTAAAAGCAGAATGCAATGTATTCGATGGACACAATCTTCAGAGAAATGTAAGACACAAAACTTTAACAAAAAGCCTAACTTCCAGAGTTTCTGTCTATCCAATCTATTGCATATGAAAGTTCTGAAAATTAAAGTTCTTTACTACACCACGCACAGTTAATAGCAAAAGTTACAAAATGTGCTTAATACGTCGTGTTTGATATGATGCTTCCACGTAAAACAATTATAAAAATATTTTTAAAACCTTGCCTAGGGAAACCGGCAGAAATGTATGAGGTTCCTGTAACATCACATTTTAAAAGTTACTACTGACATGTGGTTGAATAATTAAATTAAATATTTGCACCAAAGCAACGGTAAACTATAAGCGTATTGGCTAGAAAAAAGGTGAATTATTGCTTTGGCTGACAAAGAGCAAATTATTCTGCAGTTTTCCATCTATACATAACATATATTGGTATTAAACAATCATAACAATCTATCACAATAACATTCACAAATAGCAGAACATCTTTAAGTTCCCGTTCTCAAATTATATTCTCACTCTCTCCTGCTTCATTTTTGTTTTTTTGGCAATGAAATACCGTAGTTGTGTCTGACAGCGACACACTGGAGCGTGTGATCTTTGGATTTATTTAATTCCAGAAGTGTGACAGTTTCACAGGTGCGACACATCCACAGCTCAGAAGCGTATCTGCACGCTAAGGCTTACAGACGAAATGTGTCATGTGACTGGCTCATGGGAGAAATGAGAGTGCTCCCTGATTGGCTCAGACAGAGCGCCATGCTCGCGATCGCACAATCACCAATGTCATGAGGGCTGCTGGTAGAGCTTAGGATTGTGGGAAGGGCAGGAGGCCGGGAATCTCCCTGTAGCGTAGATGCGTGACCTGTTGGCAGTGACATGAGGGCGGATGGGAGGGATGCAGCCCCAGGTTCGAGCTTTGCAGGTGACTAGAGCGTGATCATGTGGAGGTCGGAGGCAGAGAAGTGAGGGCACAGGGCTGTGTCAGGGTCCCTGAGCAGCTTCAGTACCATCTTGTGGAACTTGTCACGGATGCGGTTGAATTCCATGATGTCACGGGGGTCTTCCTCCATCCAGAACCTGTGAAACTCCTGCATCAGATAACCTGCAGGACAGAGAAGCCGTAAAACAAGCCACCTCACCGGGGAACCGTGTCAGAACCTCTTTCACAAAGTTGGACTCTGTTCAAAATAACTGCGACTGCAGGCTACAGATACTCATGCTGCCTCAAGGTGGCGCTGCTTACAGAAGGTCTGCTGGAAGTGGGCTATGCTGGGCATCTCTGGGGCCACGTTGTACAGGTGGGTCTTGAGGGCACCGCCCACCAGCAGCCTGTAAGCCAGGTCCGTGATGTTGATACCCACGATGGCGAAGGAGTACCTGCACCGGTAAGGTATGGGATCAGAGGCAGTGGGCATTCATGTGACTTGGAGTGGCCTGTCATTCCCAGATCGCTCACTCTACATTTATGCTGCCCTTCCTGATCTGGTGTCCCTGATGCTGCTCTTTACGGGGGTCAGTGAATCTCAGCTATCGATTCTGGCTGAGGAAACGTAGGCCTGTAACCTGGCCGTTTGGCACAAAATCATCTGGGGAAACCGGACCCCGGGCTCCACACTCCGCTAATGTGTTTGTCTCATGTGGTTTGGGAGTGGCTGGCTGGGACAGAGTGATATCCCATACATACTCGCAGATGCAATCACCAGCAACCAGCCTGGCTTTCTGTCTGATCCAGGTGCTAATCACGGCCTGAGCCGACATGAAAGGTGACGGAGGAATAGGGAGCTGGATGGGGACATGTTCTCTGCTGTCTGTGGCCCACCTGACATGGTGTGGTCTGGGAAGCGATCTACCTATCACAGAGCACCAGGCTGAAGAAGCACTCAAGCTACTGCTACAAGAATGGAGGTAGGAAGATAAAGGCGGGGCTTAGGTGACCAGTGGGCGGGGTTATCAAGCTCCCTTACCCAATCGCTTTATCCAGCTGGCACTTCTCCCACTCTGCCTTGCTCATCTTGCTGTGAAAATCAAAATACATTATGCAGCTGAGGAAGAATGACAGAACTGCGTCACGCTGCACCAAAGAGAAGAAACGCTGATTAAACAACAGCGAGGGTGGACGTCTTTCATAAGGGCAGGATTTATTCTCGTAAGCTTCCTGCTGCTCTTACTGAGCCATAACTCAAACTTTGCACTTGCGAAGGAAATGTCTGTTGGCATGTAATAGCGTTAATAAGAAATGCGTTGGATACGTATGACAGAGAACAGAAAAATAAAAATGTGTGAATGAAACAGCTCAGTTCGTCCCTGCAGAAAGTCCGGCGTGAGATGTGGAGAGATGTGGAGAGATGTGGCAGGCATGATGGCGGTGTGTGTTTGATGATGAACAGCAAAGATTAAAAAAGCATTTTTGTTAAATGTGAAAAAAAACATGCAGAAAATGAAAAGGCAAACGATATAAGCAAACAGGAGGACATGTTTCCATCCATCCATTAATATTCTGTATCCACTTGTCCTATTCAGATGTACATTAAATTTATACATGAGCCTACGTGACGGCTGAGCGAGGACAGTTCACAGGAGGTCCACCAGTGGGTGAGAGAGGTGAGACTGACCTGCTCTTTGGCTGCTGAGAATCGTGGAGGAGCTGCAGGGCATTGGCTCTGTCGTGTTCTGCGTAGTATCTGTGCAGCCACAGGAGAAAAAAAGGGGACCTCAGTGTGACCCAAGGAACCACATCTGGCTTCACACAGCAGCCTGACAGGCCTGTTTCTGCAGTGGATACTGAGCAGGGCTAATTACTATTATACTATTATATATATACTATTATATTATATTATACTATTAACTCACCCAGGCCTGTTCTGCTGCTCCTCTTTTAACTACTCTTTGATTTTTAAAATTGACATCTTTAACCACTAAATTGCACCCTTTTAGTCTTTCTTTAGCAGGCTTTATGCCACGCAGGTGGCGCTATACACCAAGGTTAGATAAACTCGTGAATTTGTCTTCATTAGGGCTAATTGGAGGCACGCTCACAAGAGATTAGTCAGGCCCAGTATCCCCATTCCCCGGAAGTCTGTCTTGGGGTCGCTGCCTTGGAAACCGATGTCACACCACTGCTTGGAGATACGTCCCGTGAGGGGGGTGTCTGGGCATAAGCACTTCCACAGCTGCGGGGGGACGGAGGAAGGACACAGTCAGCTGGATAGCGACGAGGTGTGAACACCGTTAGCATGCGGCGCAGCTGTGTGTGTGTATCGCACACCGTTAGCATGCGGCGCAGCTGTGTGTGTGTATCGCACACCGTTAGCATGTGTCGCAGCTGTGTGTGTGTGTGTATCGCACACCGTTAGCATGCGGCGCAGCTGTGTGTGTGTAAAGCACACCGTTAGCATGCGGCGCAGCTGTGTAAAGCACGTGTTCCCCACCTTAAGCAGCATCTCCTCATGCTTTGGGTTCTCACAGTCATATGACTCCCTGCGTAGCCTCTCTACCTCCACCACCAGACTCCGGTAGCCCACAATCTGAAAGAGGCTGGCCTGTAGAGAGACCCCCAACCTGTGGAAGAGCAGGTTCTTGCATGATATGGACGTACCATGTGTGCTATACCTACTGCTCCTCCTGTAGAGCAACTCAGAACACCTGTGGCCAAGGACGTTGCTTACTGTGGGTTCGCATCAGGGTTGATCTTTTTCAGGGTGATGATGTCATCGATGACCTTCTCTACCGAGTCCAGTTGGGCACTCACTGCAGTCTGCAGGAGCTGGAGGGGGTGACATAAACAGGTGACTATGCAGTGCTGTGCCCTGCACGCTGCCCCTATGACTGACACACCGTGACCCCTAACGGACCACTCACCTCACTCTTCGAGAATTTCAGGGAAGACTCTGCAAAAGCAAAGATTAAAATGTTCATGTCAACTTACATTTTATTTATTTTGCAGACTCTTTTATCCAAAGCAGCATGCACATTTTTGAGAAAGCAGAGTCAGACAGTATCTGGAACAACTAGCCCAATGGTGAAATCACTTTACCGGCCCTGGGACTTGAACCAGCGACCTTCTGACCTTCCTGCAGAGCCATGCAGCCCTCTATGCCATAACCAAAAGTTTGTTTCCCCACATAAACGGTTATAACAGGAGACGTGTAAGAGAGCAACACTGGCTGCAGGGGGTCGACATGGAAATGCGACGACGGCACGCACCGATCCTGAGCGTCCTGCGGGCGCCGGGCTTGTTGTTGTGGCAGATCCGCTGCAGCTCGCAGCGACCCGTGACCTTTCGCATCACGAACTTGAGGGTGCGCCACAGGAGGGCGCAGTACAGGAACAGGAAGAACTGCATCAGTGCCCTAAGATGGGGGGGTCACATACACGCTCAGCAGGTCACAGGCAATCAGATCATGCCCAGAGAAAATGAGACTACATCACTATGGAAACGCAAAGGCAGCGGGGGCAGGGGCTGCCTTTTCACCTGAATTATTTACCCATCTGACTTTTGCAGAGGGAATGGCAGAAGTTTTGCTTCACTGGGTAGTGAAGCGCGTGAAGCATCTGAACAGCCTCCTGCCTCTGTGCTGATGCGAGAACTTCAGCAGCAGCGAGCCTGCTGCACCTTCCGGCATGACACGCCGCTCCACATTCGGGTTATTTTTACAAGCCGTCCCAGAGCACGAGGGAGACTTTTGTGTGAGCTGCGCGACAGACTGGCATGATGGCTCGTGTTGCGAGCGTAAGTAGGACAGGCCGATAAATGGAGCGCCATCTTGGGGCACGGCATGACCTTGCAATGTAGCAGGGGGGGCGAGGATCGCAGAAATGGAGCGGAGTGGAGCAGACTGTGTCCGGGCTACCAGCATCCCCCACCCACCGCAAACATACGTTCAAATACATCTCAGGTGTGATGCTAATGTGTTGTTCTCTAGCCCAAATTACTGATCTCAGGTTTAATCTACATTCTCTACATCTGCTTGATTTTCTAAGTAGAGAGAATGTCACATGACTTCCCTCAAAAGCAGTCCATATCTATATGCCAAGAAAGTGTGCTCAGGGCTTAACTTTGTGCAAACGAACCCAAATCCGTTTCCAGATCTTTATGAATCTGTCCTGGTACAGCTGGGACTGCAGATTTGAGGATGGTGGGGTCAAGTGCAGGGCTCCATCGCTCGCTGGAGCGTGGCACATTGTCTGCGGTGATGCCTTCTGTCCCGCGGAAACACGCACAACCGCATCACACGTGACAGCTTCATCACGTGCTGACCATAAATAAACTACGGCTCCTATTACTCAGAATCCACAATTATCAATTGCCTTTGTGGTCCAGGGCAAAATGCATTAGAAAAATTCCACAAGGAGAAGTCACGTGGGAGTTGGGTCAATTAAGCCAGGGGGTGTGGGGGGGCGAAGTCTGGAACATGCGCAGTGTAAACATAAATTAATTCACCATAAACATTATTCCAGCAGCATTAAACTTAATAGGGCATCATAATGCAGTAGCGGACGACGGTTGTGTCATTTTATTAAAAAAAAAATGTATATTGTATGTTTCCAACGGCAAATTTCAAATTCAGAATAATCTTTACTGAGACAAGGCAAATATTAGCTGATGGTAATTTATAATCTTTAAATCATATCTGGAGACTAATACGGCACCTACCCTTTAATCGGCCGATAAAAAATAACGCATTCACCTTTTCATGTATATTAAAATGAAAGCCGATTTAATAATCGTGGTTTATGCTCTGCTGTTACTGACATATTGTCTTTTTCTAAATACGAAGGTTTGTCATTGTCATTCTTGTGTACTGAGATTGATAGTTTTTTTTTCTATTTGTTATTTTAAGTGCAAGACAAAATGACGGAGCAGTATAATACGAAAGATAAAAATCAGATTTGTTTTAAACAGATTTATTTATTTTAAATAAAGCCTATATGAACTAAAAATGCCATTATGCAATAAAACGACACCTCACTGGTTTTGTCTTCATAAAGATGTAAAAAAGACATACCTCAGAAAATGCTTCATTTTGTCCTGCTTGCCTCTTCCTGCCCGTCTCGGCTTCCTCTTTAAGATTCAGGTATCAGTCTGCGCTCCTGCACGGTACATTCAGATCATTAAACGGCTTGATATTGTGAACTGCGCTTACATAACATGCATCCTAGACCCCCAAAGCAACAAGCTTTCATTTCATTTTTTTTTCACCTTCGAATAAAATTCCCGGTAATAATCTGCCTCGTTAAGTCAGCGTCCAGCACACGGAAACACTCCCGTCGTTTATTTTGCAGCGGACCTGTGCGGCGCCCCGACCTCCGCCCTAAAAATATTTTTTATTTTGATATTACTGTATGAAGAATGACCTGCGTATGTTTCGTTCCTCTTACACTACCCTAGTGTGTGTGTGTTTTGAATCTCGTAGCGGTTCTTTAATAGGATGTATAACGGAATAAAACCGCAGCATCCGCGTTGCACAGGCGACAAAACTGAAGTATATATTAAAATACGCACGTATCACAACGTGTAATTCATGCTAGCCGCCAAACCAGGATAATCGTCAGACGTCTTGCAGAAATGCCGATTCTCTTGTTGTCCCCGGTAATGCCAGAAAAAACGGGGATGTGCTGGCATTTGACGGTAATCTAAAGCCTATACCATATCCCAAGCATAATGAAATGCCCTGTTTTTACCTCCGTTGCGGATCCTGCGGGGAAATGCGCTGCGTTTCCTTTAATCAGGTTCTGGTCCTGTCTCAGTGATTTTGCATTATTGTCACGTTTTGCTGTGTCCCTGACCGGATTTCTTAGCAGGCTCATGTGTAACCTTCCATAGACTTTTGATCGATACGCTGTTCAGAATGCTGTCATTTCACGTTTAAAATATTTTTTCCTAATATACAGTAATATTTGAGTCATGGCAGATCTTAACACAATTTTGGTTTAAATGCAGTAATGATTCCAGTTTCTCCACTTCTTGAATAATTGTCCTTTGGTTTTACTGAGATGTACGACAATGTAATTAAGCGCTCCCTGTGCGCGCGCTATTTTCTAGATTAAAACCGCAGGGATCCGTATTCCCCCAGTTTTCCATTCGTCTTCCTGTCCTTCAGAGTCCACACTAATGGGGACATAATATTTGTGCAACACTTAAAACACCTAAAAACCCGTATTGAATTTCACTGATTAACTCTCGCAAATGTCCTTCATAGGGGAATTTAAATTTATATCTAATAACACTGTGACCATCTTATTTTTTATGCTTATAACAAAATATTAAGGCACACTCGTCACATATTATCAGTTTATAAACATCGGTTTTACAAACATATTCTTCATATTACATGCAGTGTATAAGTCCCCAAAACAAAATGACAGTGTTATCTCCCGTTATCTGCACAGGTGGAGAAACAGATGCGGTTTGGGGACCTTTGTTCTTACACTTAAACCGAAGCTTGAAATACAAGGTGGCACCAATCATCTTGATCTTACCAGATATTTTGCTCAAATAAGGTTCCCTTCTACTTCTTAGCATCGTAAAATAACATGAAACATAAAATATTGCCAAGTAATAAAAAAACAGCTTTTGTCCACTTAAAGCCTGTTTAAAATATAGGAAGCTTGAAAGATTGGTGTCAGTGATTAGCTGCATTGTCATAGGCTCCTGTGGCCGAAGCGTCCAGGTCACATGACCTACATCTTAGTGCTCCGCATCACTTCTTGCTCTGCTGCTCCGGCCCGATCTTGAAACTGGACCTGGCCGTCCGGTCCATCCTTGACCTCCGGGCATGGCACGGGCCCGTCTATGACGCCCTGGACCTCGTCGCGCTTTGCTGGTGACACCGGGGCCGTGGGGGCCAGGGTGGTGGCATTGAACATCACGAAGCCCACGAGAATCGCCACGAAGGAGACAATGTACAGGGCCGAGAACTGCAGAGAGGCGTGGCGGCGACAGCACAGGGTCAGGCCCGCGTGCGGCGAGCGATGAATGACAAGCCGCTTGTGATTTTTATCAATGGCAAATCAAATCGCTGAGACTTTGACCAATTAGTGTGCAAACAGAACTAAAGTGTCTGTAAATGAGACATAAATGAGTTCAGTAAATTATTATACATGTAATCTTTGGAGTGTCAACAATAAACATTATTCATGAGATAATGAAAACCTCACAGCCATACATACTGACTGCCTCTTGCTTTTACTTATAAATTTCATTGTACATTTGTTACTCATTTTAATACGACGTTCAATATCATGTTTGTGCTGCTGGTTACTTCCCTGGCACCTTGCTCAAGTGCTCGAGAGCAGCACTCCCTGGGAGTGAAACCAGCAACCTTCTGAACACAGTGTCTTATCTGTTACTGATTGTTTCTTTGTGCTGGTTGATTTGATTTCCCATCAGTCCATAGGTGTTCCCACTTCCTTATTCTTTGCTGGTTTCACTCTGTGCTTCATCTCCCTGTCCCCTCTCTGGTTGTAGGCCAGAATAGCCACTTCATTGCACCCACAAACCGTGTGAGAAGAACCCACAAGATTTGGACTATATTTCTGTTTGCACCAGCTGAAAAGGTTGCGTTTTTTGACTTGAGAATGCAAGATTCCTTTTTATGGCTTCTGTGCAACGGAGAGCAGTACTCACGGTGTAGTGGAACAGGAAGACCCCAAAGAAGAAGCTGAAGATGTCAGAGGTCAGCAGAGAGAGGTTGACCGTAGTGGCGCTCGTTAACATAATGACCAAAGGCATCAAGCTGTAGAGCATAAACAGGCAGAGGGCATAGGCGGCAAAGAGCAGGCCTGCGGACACACAAGGCACAAACAAACAGAGATGATGCTTCTACTACACATACCCATCATGCTTTGCTACACCGCTTAGCGGTTGGAATTTCTTGGACCAAGAACATGTCATTCTGTCCACACACAAAGGATCAAAGACAGGGTCAGTAACATGATGACAGCATAATATTTTGATACTCTGATAATTCTTCTTGTAATCTCATTAGACAAATCCATGTGCCATCTGGCCAGGGTGCGTCCCGGCCTTGTGCCCCACGCTGCCCGGGACAGAATCCAGGCCCCTCCATGACCCTGACCAGGATAAGCTCTTTGAAAATGGTTGGAAATTCATGTGCATAAAAATATACAAGTATAACTTTCCTATATGATGACACAACGTTACAGCAATTCTAAAAATAAACGGTAACGCTTTACATTAACTGCACCTTCATAATGCCTCTACAAGGCATGATTAGTAGAACATTCATACCTTCATAAAATGGACAGACAGATAGATAGATAGATAGATAGATAGATAGATAGATAGATAGATAGATAGATAGATAGATAGATACTTTATTCATAGAACATTCATAAGCAGCGTGTAAGTATATCATTACATCCTAATATACCACTTTATTATCAATTATTAACAGTCATTATATGTTTAAACGGTTATATTTTTTTTATTATCATATAATTGTCACGTCCAGCGCCGCCCTGCGTGTCCGATCCCTACGTTTCCCTCAGACGTGGCTCTAAACCAGCCACAGCTGAGTCGTCAGTCTCACCTCTTGTTCCTGCCCTCCTGTTTACCAGCCACAGCTGCCTTGTGTTTGCCGCTTTGTTTAGTCATGAAATGAGTCTCTTGGGCCTGTGCTTCCTGCTCAGTCGTGATCTGTCAGCGTCTGCCGACCCGGCCTGTTCACCTCACCCCTATGTGGGTCTTGGTTTGAATGCAGATGGCATTTGGGGTTGTGCCTTGTCTGACATAGTGACAGTATGTTTATTATTAATGTTAACATATGTTAGGATGTTAAGGTATACTTAAATGCTGCTTAAGAATCTTCTATGAATGCATCATGGAGGTGCACTGAATGTTCCTCAAATCTATTATAAAGGCATTATCAAGATCCAGTTAATGCAAAGCGTAACCAAATATAGTGTATAACAATAAAAAATATAAAATATCAAATACATATGATGATTTTCCTATCAAGGAAATCATATTGAAATTAGGCCAACTGAATCATAATGTCACCATTTTAATAGTCTGGGACAATGAAAGTAGGACAAAGCTCACCAATCTTCCAGTTCCACCTGATCGCAGCGATGTCTTTCTGCTCCAGAGCAGCACTGTAGGACCAGAACAACATGACCCGCGGGTCAGGCAGAACCATACGCCTCATACCGACCTTCCAGGAGTTAAAGTGCTAACGCGGTCTCCTGTAGATCATGCAAGTCAGCGACAGCGCAAACTGGAAAACCAGTCTTCACGCAGCATGTAGGGTTTGGATTCCAGAGCAGTACCAGTATCATATTAGAAGTTGCTGAAGAGGAGGATTGACAAGCTCATCATGTCATCCTGCCTCAAAGGAAGCAGCATCCAGCTCTAAAAATCTACAGGACTGGGGTGCTGATAAGGAGGAGGCCTGCCGTTCCTGCTGAATCTCCTACAGAAGGCCTACTTGCGGCCAGCAGGGGGGCCAAACCCCAGAGCAGCAAGCAGACATGTGGTTTGAGTAGCGCCCCTCCCTACTCAGCATCCCAGAGAGCACGTCCTACCACTGAATCCCGCTGATCAGAGTCCCGAGCAGCCCCATCATGCCCGGGAAATCCAAGAGGCTCCCCTGCCTGACGGAATACTCCTGGCCCAGGTTGGTGACAGCATACATGACGGCGCTGGCCAGCACTAGCCCGTCTCCCAGCAAGATGTCACTGGCTGTGAACAGGAGAAGGAGACATATAACCGTCACAGTGTCTAAAGCAGGGGTCTCCGACTCCGGTTCTGGAGAGCTACTATCCAGTAAGTTTTCTATCCTACTTGGCTTCGCAACACCTGCTCCTGGTATTTACCTGAGAACAGCTGTGGCTCATCGGAAGCCGGGTATGATAGAAAACCTACTGGATAGTAGCCCTCCAGGACCGGAGTTGGAGACCCCTGGTCTAAAGTATCCTAGAGACTTTTTAATACAGTTTAATCTTCTGCTTATGGAAAGCAAATTGTAATTGAAATTGAATTGAGTATCTGTTTATCTGGTCATTTATTTGTATTAATTTATCTGTATGGAACCAGAATGGTTATTTAAACAGCATTCATTACTATTACATCTAGTCAGGTATGGAAATCATAAAAACACCCAAATGAAGGTGAATGGTGGATATTGGTGGGTATTTAATGTGGCGCCCCCTGCAGCCAGAAAAAGGAGGGTGCAGAATGATGCACGTCTGTTTGTCCTTACAGGAGCCTTGGTCTCGTCCAGACAACACGTCGGCCCCCACCATGGCCCCAACCCCCAGCAAGCAGATCACCACGGCCACATAATGCATTGCCCGGTATCGGGCCTTCAGGATGAACCAGGACAGCACCATCAGCACTGGGATCACAAAGCAGTCCAGCAGCTGGAAGGCAGGGGCTTCAGACTGAGCTATGGGGAAATGTTCACTGTGGGCCTCCCAGTAAAACAAATGACGGGCTCTCACCTGGATACTGGTCAACGTCGTATACTGGTAGGCCTTCACTAACGTGTAATTAGCCTCAACGTCTGCCAGAGCTATCAGCCCATATCTCCACCAACCTGTCTTCAAAATCTGCAAAATATTTCTGTTGCCTGAATTAAAACAAGAGCATCCCAATTCTTATTTATAGTGTCGATTTTCACTCAGACCAAATGTGCAAACACAGTGCCGTCTATCAGCTGGTGTCGTGTTGCAAATGACAAAGTGCTTGAGGGCAGGCGTAGTGGCGAAACAAAAGCGAGCTTATTAAACTCAGATTCATTCAGTCAGGCTACTTTCCGTAATCCGAACTGGAAATTTTTGTGTTGCAAAAACACAAAAGGAACAGACAGGCATGAGGTGGGCAGGAGCGTAGACATAACACCAAATAACAAATTACAAAAATATATATGTATAAACATGCTAAATGTACAAATCTTCAACGTAAATGTGCATTATGTATTGCCACAGAGAAGCCGGCTTCCTGCACAGAGAGGAGTCAGTTTAGGTGGTTGTTGCCATTACTTCCTGTAATGATCTTTATTGCAGTAGAACTAAAGGAGTCTCTGACTGAAGATACTCTGTTGTCTGTGGCTAGTAGGTTGTGTATGGGATGTGTAGTAATTTTTTTCTCAGTTATTTTTTTTTTTACAACTCACAGAACATAAACTAGAAATAAACAAGTTTGCTGGGGATCAAGACAGGAGCAAGGAAGGACCCAAGCAACACAAGGGTTCGATGTCAATGATTGGACTGGGGAATACAGGACTGAGACCTTGTCCATGGGTATTTTTAAAAACGTAGCTTTTTCTATGCGTTGTGGCCTTTCGTTCACATGCAAATGGTGTTTTACGTCACTGAAAACAGAGCCTTTGTAAAATCATGTCTAGATTTTCAGAAACGCCCTTTTCAGCGTCAACGTGTAGACAAGGAAAACCCGAGTTTTTGGCTTGTAGCGTCAGATCGTGCATCTTTATCCACTTTGTTTGAGGTCAGTCTGCACCTTTCGCTGTTACCATTAACTGTGTGTAGCCTAGCAGAGCTGGTAATAAGGCTTCTGACTGGCCAAAATGGCTTTACAGTTATATAGCCACCTGTTGGTTTACCGTGTTTTAGCGTTTTCATGTGGATGAAGATTTTTTTTAATAACATGAGGAAAAACAGAGTTTTAAAAAATACCCATGTACTTGTGGAAAAGGCCTGAGAAGCATGTATTACCATGTTAAGGGTCATGTTTGTGTTAAGTACCATGTTAAGGGTTCATTCTCACGGGCCAAACAGACGACCCCATGATTTGAACCAACAGCCTTTTGATCATAGACACAACATCCCAACGCACTGAACCACACACCACCCCCGACTTACAGGCTAGAACCCAGGTCCTTCAGCACAATATTAGTGATCTCCAAGTAACTGAGCCATGTAGTTCTTGTCCTCTCATATGCAATAATATATAAATATGTCTTGAGTCAAATGAGATGCATGATCTACAGGTATAATATCACAGGTACCGTCTCTCTAAGTGAGCCAGTCAGCCACTTACCTTTGCGGCAGGCCAAAATCGTGGAGTAGGTGAGAAACAGCAGAGTGTAATATATGAAGTTCTGAAGCATAGGCGCGTTAACATGGAAGTCGGTGGCCAGGTACTGAGAGCAGATGGCCGAGCCGCAGATCATAGCAGACAGCATCTGACCCATGGCTGTGGTCTTCAGCAAACGCCTGAAATCAATAATGTCGCTGAGATTTCACAGACCTGAGATAATGACCGCCGGCAGGTTTTCATCAAATCGTTATTCTATGAATATCTATCATCAGTGTTCTTCTGTGTCTGACACATCAGGGCACAATTCCACAGGAAAACAGGCAGCTCACCATGTGAAAACCTCCCTCAGCTTCTGGATCCAACATCTGTTACCCAGGACATCCCTTCCACTGTCTCGATTTTCTGGATCGGTGGGCGCTGGCCCCTCTGGTGTCATCCTGTGACGAAGCAGAAGAGCAGGGAGTCCGAGAGACAGAGTTTCCAATGATACATTAGCCACAGATCTGCACTTTATGGCACCAAGGGCTGAATCATTAACAGCCCCCAAATCAAAGTGCATAGTGAGAATCCATTCTTATCTTTCTTGGAACGTGCTCATTAGTTGATCTTAAGTAGCTGGAGGACTATGTAAGTTGAAGAAAATCTTGTCCTGATGCTTCAGGCTGCCCTGGACCGGCGGCACATGTGACCAGCCATCATGGGAATCACATGGATGCCATACCCCCATGGGAAAAGAATAGGAAAGTGATCCCCTTTGAATATTTACTATCCCCCCTCACCATCCCCGCAAACTGTTCTACGTAAAGGTAAATGTACCAACAATACCAGAGCACATTCTGGATCGAAACCCAGGATCATGGGGATCCCAAAAAAGACTTAACGTGAACCATCCATCCATTTTCCAACTCGCTTTATCCTTAAGGGGTCACAAGGGGGTCTAGAGCCTATCCTGGAAGCAACGGGCACGAGGCAGGGAACAACCCTGAACAGGGTGCCGGCCCATTGCAGGGCACACTCACACAGGCAATTTAGTAATTCCAATGAGCCTCAGCATGTCTTTGGACTGTGGGGGGAAACCGGAGTACCCGGAGGAAACCCCACGACGACACGAGGAGAACATGCAAACTCCACACACATGTACCCCAGGTGGAGACTTGAACCCAGGTCCCAGAGGTATGAGGCAACAGTGCTAACCACTGCACTACCATGCCGCCCCTTAACGTGAACCATTACCGTTGAAATATTTTGTGAACTTGACCTAGAGCTGAGAAAATTGCATTAACTAGCAATCAAAATCTACTATATTTTTTATAGTTGTCCGTACTATGTTACCCTTACTAAGTTAGTTAAACCTGGATTAATTTAATGAAAATTCATATGCTTAATTCAGAATTAGGAAGAATACAACGTGCTTCGTTCCAACAGGGACATCTTGTGGACAATTTACTGCATGACAAAAATATAACGTTATGATCCAAATACATCAGGATGCTTGCGGACCATAAAAACAGAGTAAATAGATGACAAATTCAATGAATAGAATTGAGATTACGGTGTATATTGTTGCTTATTAATTTTGATTCTCGATTATACATGTATTTGAATGGGAGGCGCAGCCGATTAATTTACAGATCGGGAACAGAACGCGCAACCCCGTGGGGTGACGTCATGCTCACTGTGGGGTCGCGGATTTGTGGTCCTGCGGCTGCGCCACGGGAGCCCCCGTTGCCAGGGGTCATGTGACCTGCCCATATATGGTTCTGCATGCTTGCGCAGGGCTAAGTTTAGCATGGGTTTAATGTTAGCCACCTCGCTAACTAGTCGCACGATTTCAGATGCAAAAACTAAGAAAGACCAACAACAAAATGCAAAGTTTATTAAATGTAAACGTGTGAACTGTTTAAATCACCAAATAACGTTACGATTTGTTCATTTATTGTAATCATTTCGACCTGTTACGGACTGTGCCGAATGTTTATACTGGCTTCATGGCTTCACAGTAGATCTCGTTCGAAAGCCCCTGGCAACCGAGCGTCGCGACTCTCGCGAGACCGCGCGTGGGGATAAGTTGAAGAAACATGGCGACGTCTCATTTGCTGAAGGTAGGGGATACACACTTCATTTTAAAATTGGCACGGTTCTGTGAACAGGAAAAGGAAACAAAAAATCCTCCTCGGCGGTCGCCCATCTTTAGCAAGGAGCTAGTGTCTTAAAAAAGGCGGTGGCATATGAGCTTCGGCGAGCTGCTACGGTTTTGCAGCCACTGTAGTCGGCTGGCTAGCAAGCTAATATGTGAGGCAGCCTCTCTGTAGTCATAAACTTATAAAGGTTACTTCCGCTGACAATTTAATTATAGTGGTATTAAAACTACGCTACTATGCTAGTGTTCAAATAACATGCAAGGCGTGCGGATTAATACGGACTTTTGGAGGTTATGCCCAGATAGAATCAGGTTATGTGTGTCAGTGCTGCTTGGCCGGGTTTGCCAATGTCAGTCCGGCACTGGATTCCTGTGTCCCGTCTTACCAGTATAAACAGAGGAAAGTGCCGTTTAATGTGTCCCCTCCGAGTCCAAATAAACAATGATGATGATTTTCACCCGCCCAGCATTTTGACTTTTACCTGTCATTCCCCTGTTATGTTGTAGCTGCATTTGTGTTCATCACTTGCTAACATGCCTCCCTGCCATAATGGGAAGTGGCAGTTGGTACTGGCTGTTTTGAGTGTACCTCCAGCTGTCTGTGTATTTGCATGGTTATTTTTAATCTTTACGTTGCTCCTTTGCTTAGCCTTTAATATACCGACGCTGACTTTTGGTACTCACGGACAGAATTCCTTGGAAAGGAGGTGATCTTAGGACAGGGGTTTTCAGGCAGCATTAGTGATATGCAACGTGTGCAGGGTGAGCTGGACGCTTACTGATGGGTATCTTCACTGTTTGGCGGTCCCCAGCATGTTTGTAGAGCGTGACAGGGGAAAATGTGACACCCCCCACCCCAGCCTTGTTTTTAACTGCTGCATGGACCAATGGGATTTCCTCACTCCCTCTGCAAACCTCTTCCTTAAATCCATGTGTTGTCTTGTAGGTCTATAGATATTCAGTCCAGATGCAATTGAAACGTGAATAGAATGACTTGGGCAAAGTAGTTCCTACTCCACTGAACTCCATTACTGCAATCAGGTCCTGGTTTTAATATAAAAAACCTCTAATAGCTTTTTTGGCTGTCATGTGGGTGTCATGAGTCCTGGGAGGAAGCTGTGAGGTCTTTGCACATGTGTGAAGATCTGTTTAAAGTCAAATTGACAGTTTAGAACTTCACTTGAAGCAATGTTTTGCATAACTTCACACACACCTTAAAATTTTTTATATGAATGGTATGCATTGCTGGAGTTTTTTTCTAAATGTTTGTCATACTCAGTTTGAAGTTTGTGTTTTGGACACTGATCTACATGGACCAGAGTTTGTACAGGGGAATTTTGGCTGTAAATCCCTGTGATATATTTTCTTTTCCTGAGGACAGTTTTGAGTGTCTTATTTTGGTTGCATCATTTTCGATTGACTTGTGTGTCAATAGATGTGTGTAACAAAAAATGGCACTTGTGTCAGTGTGGCAGAAGCAGAAAATACCAGGTCATCCCCATCCCCTTCCCTAGTAATTGCGGTTGCTGGTATTGCACCTTTCTTCCCAGAACAAAGGCTCCCTCCAGTTTGAGGACAAATGGGATTTGATGCGGCCCATCGTTCTGAAACTCCTTCGTCAGGAGTGTGTATCCAAGCAACAGTGGTTCGACCTCTTCTCGTAAGTGCAATTTTCTCATCTTCATCCTCTTGTCCTCCTCCACCCAAATCCTTTATATGTGAATAAATGGGGGGTCTCTGCGGCACCAAAAGCCCCCCCACTCTCTTACTGGCCCTTAGTGCAGGTGACTGTAACATGAAGAACATCACATCCACATTCATTGTGTTTCACTTTTAAGATCCTCTTCACTGGGAATCATCTACTAAAATTATATAATATAGCCCAACCCCAGTACACTTTTATACGTGTCAGAGAGGCAACAGAGGGTGTAATGTTGCCTCTGAATATCTTATCTTATTCTTTGTTTATGGGTGGTTTTTTAAGAGAGTAATTTGGAACATTTTTTTCTTCATGCATTCTCCATATACAGCTCAGTACTGTGTAAATTACCATGTAATCAAACATGTGACATGGTGTATTCATCACCTCCTCTGCAGAGACGTCCACGCGGTCTGCCTCTGGGATGACAAAGGACCAGCAAAGATTCACCAGGCTCTGAAAGAGGACATCCTAGATTTTATCAAGCAAGCTCAGGCGGTAAGATGCCTCCTCAGAAGACAGAGGTGTTTGGTCAGTTTGTGGAGCCAGGTGACCGTTTTTGAGTGAATTGGATTCAGAGCCTGATAGGTGGATCTGGGCCTCGCTGCTGGTTCTAATGGATTCTGTCACCTGCAGCGAGTGCTCAGTCACCAAGATGACACCGCGCTGCTCAAGGCCTACATTGTGGAATGGCGCAAGTTCTTCACGCAGTGTGACATCCTGCCAAAGCCTTTTTGCCAGCTGGAGATCACTCTGATGGGCAAGCAGGGCAGCAACAAGAAGTCCACAGTGGAGGACAGCATCGTCAGGAAGGTGAGGAGGGAGGCAACGGGGAGAATGGATGTTCTCCAAGTCATGGGTGTAGATCTGAACATAATCCACTCAATCAGCGGGGCCTTTTGTAACAATGTCCTTTGAGGGATCCTCCGTCTTTTGTGGGATATCCTATACTCTGACCGTATGTAACCTGTTTTGAGTGAGATGACCGAATCCGCCCACAGTCTGGCAGGGTCCAGGGCTTCAGGGTGGGTGGGGGCGGGCAGGAGCTCAGATGTCATTTCTGGCCGCTTCACATGCAAATCAAACTTAATGACGAAGCGTAACAGTATCGTGATGTAATGTGATACAGTGTGACCTAGTTCAGGAGAAGCCGGTGATTACATTCCTCTCTTAAAACGAAACGACATTATTACCCAGCTAGTAATGGACTGTCTGTCCGTCTGCCAGGAGTGTGTGAGGTGCACGTGCTGTCCACGTGTTCGGTGTGAGCATGAGCTTCCAGGTGGGTTACTGACCTTCCTGGCCATGCTGACTTGTTTACCCCCCCTCCCTCCTCATCAGCTCATGCTGGACACGTGGAATGAGTCCATCTTCTCGAACATCAAGAGCCGCCTTCAGGACAGCGCTATGAAGCTGGTGCACGCAGAACGGTTGGGAGAGGCCTTCGACTCCCAGTTGGTCATCGGCGTCCGCGAGTCCTACGGTGAGCACCGGGTGACAGGGACTGGGGGCGATATGGGAAACGGAAGCCACACCTTGTTTTCTGTGTACTTACGCAGCTTGGCTGGCTAATGATGCCACTTTCGTCCATCGCGTTTAGTTTGTCTGGTCGGGGTTTGACCACACCCCTGCTGAGGAACCTCATTCAGACCATGGGTTCGGGACCGACGCCACTTCATGATTTGTGTCTCATTTAATCGGCACGTCTGTGCTCTGCTCTGTTCCCACCAGTAAACCTGTGCTCCAACCCAGAGGACAAGCTGCAGATCTACAGGGACAACTTTGAGAAGGCCTACCTAGATTCCACAGAGCGCTTCTACAGAGCACAGGCCCCCTCATACCTTCAGCAGAACGGCGTGCAGAATTACATGAAATATGTGCGTGTGTATGTGTGTGTGCGCGTGTGTATGTGTGTGTGCGCGTGTGTATGTGTGTGTGCGCGTGTGCATGCATATGTGCGTGCGTGTGCGCGCGTGTGCACGTGCGTGTGTGTGTGCGTGCATGTGTATGTGCGTGTGTATGCGTGTGTGTGTGTGTGTGTGTGTGTGTTCGTCTTTGTCTCTCCTGATGCTTATCAGCAGCTGTGTTGCATGCCAGATAGCCAGGCTTTGGACTAAATTATCTGTGCTGATGTTTGTTTCTGCAGGCAGACGCCAAGCTGAGGGAGGAGGAAAAGCGAGCCCTGCGTTACCTGGAGACAAGGCGTGAATGTAACTCTGTGCAGGCGGTGAGTACTGGGTGGGGGAGTATTTTTGGTCACATGATCTTCTGATCTCGTGATATCCCAGCTATATGAATCACCTCATGAGAATGTAACATGGGCTTGGTGTACACATTTAAGCAAAAAAGTACTAAAAATAGTTTAATTGGCATTTCTGTGGTTTTGGTTTATTTAACCTGCCAGATGCCCATTCTCTACATTCTCTGCTGATGGGCAGTAAATATTCAGGGAAATTTGGGGGTGCAGTAGGCAGTGGACTTTAATTAATAATCGACGGGAGGGGAGGGGCTGGCAGACTGGGAGCTGACTGCGGTCGGGCTGTGCTGTCTTCCAGCTCATGGAGTGCTGTGTCAACGCGCTGGTGACGTCTTTTAAGGAGACCATTTTGGCGGAATGTCCAGGCATGATCAAACGAAATGAGACGGAGAGTGAGTAGGATGGGGTGTTTCAGTGACGCTGCTCTTGTCTGTGTGCACACGTGTGCCCTGTGAAGCCCTCCAGCTCTGGGTGCTCGTGGCTGCAGCCGAAGGTCGCGTAGAGCTCGTCGTTCTCACCCCGGACTCTGTCCCGCCCTCCCTGCAGAGCTCCACCTCATGTTCTCGCTCATGGACAAGGTGCCCAGTGGCATCGAACCCATGCTGAAAGATCTGGAGGAGCACATCATCAACGCCGGGCTGGCGGACATGGTGGCGGCCGCGGAGACCATCACGACCGTAAGTGCCGCGGCGGGGTGGAGTGCCCCCTGCTGGGGTAATGTCTGCTGCTGCGGCTATTTCAGGAGATCACTGTCGGGGGTCCTCATAGTGTCTGAGTGCAGGTACCATCAGAGGACCATGAGGTTAGTTAAAGGTGTGACTTAAAGTCACCACCATGGCTATTTGGCCGCCCCCACCCATATTTTAAGTTTGATTTTTACCCAGTACCTCCTCTTACGGTTCTTGGTTGGTTTCCCAAGCGTGTCTCTGTCCCGAGAGGCATGTTGATGAAGACAGTGTGTCTGAGCTCATTCTGCAGCAGATTGCTTGGGCAGAGGGAGCCAGGCGCCTGCCCCACGCTCCTGTACGAGCCTGGATGTGAGTGTTAGCGTGTGTCTGTCTGTCTGTGTCTGTGTGTGCAGGACTCGGAGAAGTACGTGGAACAGCTCCTCACGCTCTTCAACCGCTTTAGTAAACTTGTAAAGGAGGCCTTTCAGGACGACCCGCGATTCCTGACGGCCAGAGACAAGGTGAGAGCCTCCCCCTCCCTCCCTCCCCCCCTCCCTTGTGTCTCTCACTAATACATTATTGATTGAGTGTCATTTATAATCATGAGATGCACAGCGCTAATGGATCAGCACACACTGCAATTAATAGCTGTTTATATGAGGTATTATTACTTTCGTTTAAAGTGAAGTGTCTCTCTGTCTCTCTCCTGAAAGATGCTGGTTGATAAACGGCCTAATGCACCC
>JAODLC010000040.1:2336865-2368083 GCA_026781145.1 Hippopotamyrus pictus | reverse complement strand
AGAGTTGTTAAAATCTTATCTAGCTCTGATTTAAAGGAACCCAAGGATTCAGCTTGCACTACGTTATCAGGAAGACTGTTCCATACTCTGATCTATTCCATACTCTGATCTATTCCATACTCTGAAAATTGGGTTTTGATGCTGAAATCAAAGCAAAAAAATGGTACTGTGAGTGGCGGTCTGTAGGGGTGAGTGGCCATAATAGGATTTAGCATGTTTTCAGCTTCTGGAGCGTTCCTTTTATGTAAGCCTTGTATCCCGCAGGAAGTTGGCATGCCTGCCGATTACGTGAACAAACTGGCCAGGATGTTCCAGGACATCAAAGTGTCAGAGGACCTCAACCAGGTCTTCAAGGAGATGCACAAACACAACAAACTGGCGTTACCAGGTGACATTCTGCATATTTGGTGTCTCCTGTGTGTGAGGTGTTGCGCTGATGTCCGTCTGACCCTAACTGCTCCTTTCCCATATCCCTGGTCATGTGACTCAGCTGACTCGGTCAACATAAAGATCCTGAATGCTGGGGCCTGGTCACGCAGCTCAGAAAAGGTGTTTGTCTCTCTGCCTACGGAGCTGGAGGACCTGATCCCTGAGGTGGAGGAGTTTTACAAGAAGAACCACAGCGGGCGGAAACTGCACTGGCACCACCTCATGTCTAACGGCATCGTGAGTGGCCGGGCAGGGGGCAGATGCAGTGAAACCCCACCCCAAGCCTCGCTTAACCAATTATCCTTCATGTCTCCTACTGGTTAGCCAATGAGCGTTCAGCTTATGGTGCCCATAAAGCTTCATAATGGTTTTTGCTTTTTGGAAAGAGGGGTGGGGACAAATGTTCAATATGCCTCTATGAAATAGCTGAAGTCAGGCCTGAAGGTCAGACCTGCCTCATACGACCCCCCCCCCCAATCCTTCACCCTGCAGATCACCTTCAAGAACGAAGTGGGGCAGTACGACCTAGAGGTCACGACCTTCCAGCTGGCCGTGCTGTTCGCCTGGAACCAAAGACCCAGGGAGAAGATTAGTTTTGAGAACCTGAAACTGGCCACAGAGCTGCCAGATGCAGAACTGAGGAGGACACTCTGGGTGAGGTCATTAAGTGGGGTCGCTGTCTGTCCCCCGGTCTCTCATTAATTAAGTGGGGTAACCCTGTCGGCTGTCTGTGTCCCCCGGTCTCTCATTAATTAAGTGGGGTAACCCTGTCGGCTGTTTGTGTCCCCCGGTCTCTCATTAATTAAGTGGGTTAACCCTGTCGGCTGTCTGTGTCCCCCGGTCTCTTATTAATTAAGTGGGGTAACCCTGTCGGCTGTCTGTGTCCCCCGGTCTCTTATTAAGTGGGGTAACCCTGTCGGCTGTCTGTGTCCCCCCAGTCTCTCGTGGCCTTCCCCAAGCTCAAGCGACAGGTTCTGTCATACGAGCCTCAGGTCAGCTCCCCCAAGGACTTCACAGAGGGCACTCTCTTCTATGTCAACCAGGAGTTTTCTCTGATGTAAGTGCTATTCTCGCTTATTTAACAGGGTTTGTGTGAACACTCATCTCTTCAGTTACCGTATTCCCAAGATTTGATCATATTATTTGATTATGTTACTGTTCTGTGTTTAACCAAACCAGCATTATATATCTAAAATTTAACTGGCAGTTTTTCTGTATTTGGTGTTTCTATTGGAAAACTTTCTACTACATTCTCTTGGGTTTCATTGTCTGTGCTCCTCAGTAAAAACTCAAAAGTCCAGAAGAGGGGGAAGATCAACCTGATTGGCCGGCTGCAGCTCACCACGGAGCGGATGCGGGAGGAGGAGAATGAGGGCATCGTCCAGCTGCGGATATTGAGGACACAGGTGTGTTGGGCTCTGTGTGGTGTCGCCCTCTAGTTGGAAGGGGGACTCTCTGAATCTCTGCTAGGGTTCTGTGGTCATTGACTCCGCTGCTCTCCTCTACAGGAGGCCATCATCCAGATCATGAAGATGCGCAAGAAGATCACCAACGCCCAGCTCCAGACAGAACTCGTGGAGATCCTGAAGAACATGTTCCTGCCACAGAAGAAGATGATCAAAGAACAGATCGAGTGGCTGATCGAGCACAAGTACATAAAGAGGGACGAGACAGACATCAACACCTTCATCTACATGGCGTAGCGCGGACACAAGGTGGCGACGGCAACGGCGACGGCGGTGCAGATGAAAAGGGGCAGAGGTGTAGGAGATGCTACCTAACGGACACGGTCAGGACTGGCACCTTCACAGCGTCAAGTGGGCATGTGTGTGCGACCGGATCTGAGATGGATTAACGGCTGACAGTTACAGTCCAGTTACAGAAATATTTAAATCCCTGCCTTACCTTGCGGAGAAAAAAAATGATTAAAAGGGACTATATTTTGCCGATTCTAGTCAGTATGCATGGTGGCGTTCGTCTTGATATTTCAGCTTCACCTGCAGCATGCTATTCTTCTGTGGATATCTTGCGTTCATAAGAGAACCCCATGTGTGCTGTGTTGTGCACCCTTCCACCCTCCGCCCCCACCACCACCCAATCACTCTCATTTCTCATCTGACTCCAACTCCAACTGCACACGTCTCGGGCCAGTGGGCAACCTAAAGTTTGGCCCCGCCTCCTACAGTTAAACCACACCCCTCTGCAAATAAACCAGGCTCCTTTTAATTTGGCACAGGAAGATCAGAGCAGCCAAGAAGAACGTTAGCATCGCGACTCTTCTGGATCTGTCTTCTTGGCTTCAGCAGTGCAATTTTGAGCCTTTATGTGGATAGTTGTGCTTCTCTCCACCCCAGATGTCTGACATTTTCCTCCACATTCTCAAGGGATCCACAGGTGTTTGAACATTATGTCAAGGGTGAAGACTTCTTCAGTTGATGCCTACCTGTTCTGCTGCAGGGTTCACGTCGCAGTGACATGCCTTCTCTCGTTATGAAATCTGATTACCTGAAATCTTTAATCCTCAAGGATACTGTTGAAGGCATCCCTCCAACAAGAGCTTTCTCTCATCTCAGTGGCGTCTGTCACAGAAGGCATTAAAACAGTAGTCTGTCTTGGGTCCGGTGTTCTGGAATTATTGAGAAGTGAGGTCTTTCAGATGAATTAGTTCACTCAACTCTGTTTTAGATGCTTTTCTTACTCTATCTGAAGCAGAACAAAATGTGCGTGTTTGTTTTTTTTCCCCCCTTCTGTTCAGCCTTAGCCTAGAAGCTTATGACTGAGAGTGGGCCATTTGCTACCAAGAAAGACATTAAAATTGCTAAGCAATGTAAACAGTTAGAACAGTACACTTAAGCGAATGCATACCTTCAGTTCACACGAGTGCAATATTTTTGAGAGCTGCAGGTGAAGGGTTATTGGTGCCATGAACGTTGTTTAAATGTTGTCAGAATGATGACCCCCCCCATGCTTGAAGATGTTTGTCAGAGGTGTATTCCCGTTTCGGGAGGATCATCGCGATTCCTGAGAATGAGATGCATACCGACGACGCTGACACTTTTGGTAAATATACAGCACCACGGTGCTGAAGTCTGTGGCGTGTAGATTTTATTTTAATCAAACGCATGATTTTTTTAATGTAATACAGCTCCATTGAAAGTAGCCCCCCAACACTGAGTATTTCACAGTCTTTCTAACTTTATATTAAAGCTACTTCATAGGAGTGTCATGCTCTCGGAGAGTCTGTAATGCATTCTGGTTTGGTGGTCTTTGTGTGTGGCGGGCTTTATCAGTGCAGGTGGGCTTGACTGCGGCGCCCTCCCCTGCCCCGGAGGACCCAGGAATGTGGCCACAGCTGTCCTCGCACTGATCTGTTTCTCACACTGCTGGAACTCGCACCAATTTCAAAGGTTTAATATGTCAATGAAAATAAACGGTGAACCTTGTGTATGTGTCGAGGCTCTCCGCTGTCTCCTTCAGTACCTGCAGTCTTACTGTTGATTTGTTGATCTTTCCTCTTCTCATGTGCCCAGTCGATGCTGGGGCCTTGTTTTCTGAAAGCGGATATTATGGGTGCTTCACATGGCCAGTATTTGTCTATCTAATCTCTTGCATTAATGGCTTGTTGATAATCGGGGCGCCAGATGTATCCCTGCCACATATCAGTTTCACTTACTCTTTCCTCTGGGCATCCCTGTGTTCCCTGGCACAGCTGTGCCCCCATGTTCAGTTTATTTCACCGTAGGACGGCTGCACTAAGATGTGAGGGTAGGGCTTATCACTGTGTTAAACCACATCACTGGCTTTAAGAAGGAACACCATTAATGTCCTTCCTCATTGGTCTCCATTGTTCGTCCACGTTCCTCCTGTAGTTCTCATGTGTGAAAAGCACCCGGATGGCATTGCTTGTTTACTGAATGCTAGTTCCCATTTTAAAGGTCACTGCTGTTATTTTCCTTTGTCAGACACCCAACACAGTGACAAAACTTAATCAGGTATTAAGGCACAAATGTACAGGGTCAAATGTTTGGTTATAGCATTTTATTTTTTACTTTTTTATGTTTTGCTTCTCCCAATCATTGAAGAAATTATGGGCTGCATAATAATTACTTTAACTGCAGCAGTTCACACATTATAATTTAAATGTTCCTGAAAGTGATTTTGGGTTATTTACTGATTAAGTCTGTGAAACCTTATTCAATTATATGTTTAAATATGAAGTTATATGATACGTCTGCCAAAGAACACATGTGATGTATCTTCATGAGTTGTCATTAAACTAGGATACTGCTAGGCTTAAGCTTATTTATATGTGAATGGATGGATATTCCATGACTTTTCATGATCTTTTAGCTCTTGTTGATACAAAAAGGTGATCCAGCAGGCTGCGTGTTTCATGTTTAGTTTTAACGTTGACCTGTGGTATAGTCAGTGTAGTCCAACCTTTCCACCTGACTGTCCTCACAATGCACAGGAAGATACTTTGCATTTTGGTTTTGCGGGTTACCAGGTGCAGACTGGACAGTCAGGAATTCTCCCAGTGGGCCGGTCATTCTCCATTAACCCCGGCATTGTATGGCCTGTATACCAGTGGTGCCTAACCCGTTGCTTGATCTCCGCATGTTTCCAGATGACAAATGAAATGGATAATGCTTTATTTCATTGGTGGCCAACAGGTTGATCACTACTGGCAAAATATGCCCCCCCCCCTCCCCAGTCAGTGGCAAATTCCTGTGCTGCTTTTTGACGCCAGTCCGCCCTTGCAGGTCACACCCAAAATATACTCATCTGGGTAAACGATGGTAAAACATTATCTGTTTGTAGCTTAAGAAGATCCTCCTCTTGGGCTTTGAGCAACCGTGTTATTACAAAATTAACAAAGGTCACCTGGGCACCTGGCACAGAGAGGCATGCAGAGTTCATTATCTTAAATGTATGTCTTACATATGGTTTCCATTCTGGAAAAAAAATATTTTTGTATTATAATTTTATAGTCAACTTTTTCCAGGAAATGAATAATGTTTGGTGTTTTGGTATGTATTCTCATAGATACAAAATCAGAAAAAACAAATGAATTTAAAAATGTGGGTCCAAATATGATGGGTAGAGTGGTGTTCCTGAGGTTAGGGATCTATGTCAGCAAGCGGAAGGTTGCTGGTTTGAATCCTGTGGATGCTAGAAGGGATCCTACTCTGCTGGGCCATTGAGCAAGGCCCGTAACCTGCAATTGCTTCATCTTGGGTTTGATGTTAATCTACATCCAGCCCTGCAATTAGGTCCTCCAACTTACAGGGAAAATTTGGAGGTTGGTGGTAAGACTGGCACTCCAATCACCGGAAAATAACTCACATTGTTCCATCCAGACTAGTGTATCACAGTATCACAAGTATCACAGCTGCACTCACATTCTCATCCCTGAGGTGGTTTGTCATGTGGTGGGTACCATAACATGAGGTCATCAGAACATGATCCATACCTACCTCAGATATGATTCCTTGAATTTTTTCCAGTAGTCCTAGATATTTTATATCAGAGTTTACATCTCTGTAGTATCCCAACTACCTTAATGTAAGTATTTATAATGGTCATATTTTTTTTTATTTTTCATTTTGATCAGAAACAATGCTTGCAATATGTATTTTAAAATAAATTACCAGTTTAAGGGTCAAATTATTGATGAAATACTTTCTCGATTCCCTATTATATGATTGGTCCATGTTATGAAATTTGACAAAATCAAACACGTTTTAAGTGATAAATTTGGCAAACCAGAGGCTGTTTTCCTTTAAGGAAACCATTCGTATGATTGTATTCTTTAATTAACTGGACTGAATATAGCGCAAAATTGAAATGTTTGGTCGTATCTTTAAATAATATTTTCCAGTTAATTATCTGTCAAATCATAGAGGTATTCTGATGTACAAAATATGGATGCTCATATAGTTCTTGGAATATGTCTAAATAATTTTAACATACTGCGTCATTTTAAAGTAGTATAATTTCTTTTACGGGCAAAATAAACCTACTGTAAATAGGCTGTTACTTGTTTTATTGATACCCATTGTACGCTTCATGTACAATGCACAGTAAAATGCCATTATTACTATATTAGGAGGATGCTTAATACTTAAAATACAGGTTTATCAGAGGCTTTTGTCCGAATCGACGAGGCACATATCATTACACCCTCCATTTAGATTAATATATAAAATTTAGATAAAACTGCACGTTAATATATCCTATTTAATACTGTATAGGAAATGTATACTGGTCGTATGTGAGCAGAGGGTGGAACTCCTTGTATAAATAGCACGGATGACTAATTACTAATTGGATAAATCAAGCCAGGTACGGGTCTGTGAAGAAAATCGCAATTAACAGGACCTTCCTTGAATTAAATTATATCGCAAACCTATTTGTCTCAATCACCAGTAATTTCCCCTGAATAAAGGAGACCCAAACGTAACATGCCTACTGAAAAATAGATTACGTCTTTCCACGTTACGCGCCCCCCAGCTGGCAGCGCAGGAAGACATGGAACAAGTGGTTTGAAGGGGTTGAAAATAACGTGACTACATTTATAATAAAACGCTTAAAATAAAAATGTATTTGTTAAATGTTACAAATAAAACGTTTAAGTCGGTCTCCTTCGATGTCATACCGTTTCACGTGTTTATTACATGTCAAAGAGGGACAGCCCACCTTAGTGAAATCAAAATATGGTACGATCCGAAAAAGTTTGTTGCCCCGGAATAAGTCAGTTTGTATTTCCGGTGTGAGGAAAGTGGCACTGCTTGCCTGAGGTTGGGGTATGTGGATGGGTGCTAGTTAAATAGGCTGCTGGTTAAAGGAGTTATAGGTTGGTGTTACATTTTTATATAATTTTATTTGTATGATGTACTTAGAATTTTGCGATGAGGACAAGTCTCTGTAAAGTTACTGGAGTGTTATGAAATCAACAGATGGCTGAGTGAGATGCTAATTGTTAGCTGTCTGCTTATCTGAGTAGCTGACTAAGCGGCGCTGCTAGTTTTAGATAATATACGAAGTGCTAAATGGCTTACAGACCGCTAACTTAAGCAGCTGCTTTTCGCTTGGTTGCCGACTGCGGCGCATACAGGAGAAAATACTAGCACCGTTGAGGAGAACTTGGGTTGGATCTCTCTTGTCTCTTATTTTTAAATATTCTGTTGTTGCTGGTATCGTTATTAGTATTGTTTTGGTTATTTTTGTCTTATGTGATTAAAATAGCGCAGTCGATAGGGGGAAATTAACTTTGATACGAGTTCATGTGTTGCTTAAATATTCAGCTAAATATTTGATTAAATACGTGTTGTGTCTCTGTTCACATATTCCTAATTACATTTGGTTTATGGTTCCTCTTGGCATCGGCAGTGGTATGGAGCCTGTTGGTGTCTTGTGTTTAATAATGTTAAAGTATGTATCTCGGATGATTGTCAAGATGTTCTTCAGCTTCAGTATCCCCCGAATCTCTGTATCTAGCATCGCATCCTCATCTGTTCCTACGCATTCTGCCGCATTTGCCCGGTTTTTCTGCCCTTCACGCAGTGACGCAGTTAGCAGAGGCCGAAAAGCGCAGCGTGGCCGTATTAAAGTATAAAACAAACACGATCGGACGCGTTCAGTTATTTATACTATTTGCTGCTCACATTTATCCACTTCCCAGTTTAGATAAGGAGCCGGATTTTCTTGGTTTATGTCTAGACTAAATAGCATTTACCTTACCACTACTGTTATGCAGTGATTTGACATGAACGGCTCATGTATATATTTGCATGTACGTATGTATGAATGAATGTTTGTAATAAAATAGAAACACCTTTATCAAGTTATAACTTGTTTTTCAAGGCACAGTTGTGAAAGCGAAGCGTAATATTGCCCGTATTTACTTTGGCTCCGATGGTTTTTTTCCTTTTTAGTTTCTTTTCGTGCATAAAATTGGCCTTTCCCGCGAGCACCCGTTTCCTAATTCTTCCAGTTGGGCGAAATGCTCAGTCTTTCTCCTGTCACTCTTACAGAAATAGCTTTCTGCACTGAAGCATTGCTGATTCCTGTTGAGCCCTGTAAGTCTGAATTTCACCTTATTGGGTTATTAACTGCATAATGTATGTCCTGTTGACGATAGTGCTAACAGAAATAACTTTAAATCCCCTGGAGGAAATGCTTTGAAAGCTTCACTTGGTAATTGATGCTTCTGTTTGAAAACTAAAAGTTTAATACCATTCTGCAGCTCACAGCTAACCATAACGTTTTCCCCTTTTAGTCTAGATTTTGGTACATCTTAATGGACAGAGTGACCAAAACTACATAGGTACAGTTCTCTGGTTTATTACTGCTTGCAACATGGTTGATCTGGCTGTATGTGTGGTTGGCTGTCCTTCATGCATTCTTCTGATCTCCTTTGCTGCTTCCTAGGTACAGTCCAGTTTGATAAAGCCTCTGGTGTCATCAGCATGCCTGTGAAGAAGAAGAGAAAGTCCTCAGGCTCTGATGAATCTGCTCTCAAAAAGTGTAAAATGACCAGGTGAGAGGCCTGTTGGGGGATTTGCATTTAGTACTGGTCGTGCATCAGCTGGATTCTTAAGTGTCGCCTTGATGTGAATGATGGCAGGTTCAGGGTTCAGAGGCGGCTCTGGATAGGTGCCCAGGCTCATGACCTGCACCAGCACATGAGCCGCCCGCTTCTCATTTTAACAGCTAACATTTTCCTGGTTCATTTGAGGCACCGCGCTCAGCATATCTGTCCGGTTACATGCTGTGTGATTCTTCTGGCAGGAATGTCGGCAGACTCGTGGCCTTGCTGTAAACCAGTTTTTCTGTTGAACATTTACAGTTCAGCATTAAGAACCATTTCTGTCGTTTTGCCTGCGGGTCAGTTTTTGCAGGACACAGATGCCCAGCAGACTGATCAACCCGGAAGACCACTTTTCCAGTAAGAAGTGCCAATCCTGGTTCTACGAGTATGCGGGTATGCCGGCGTGTACCTGTACCTGTACCTCTCTGTCTTTGTGTATCTTGAATTTACCTGTTATGTTATATTCTTCTGTTCTTGCTGTCTTCCATAGCTGTAGCTTATTGTTGATGTGTAAACAATCTATGGAACCTGGTTCTGTACCAGCTTGGTTTCTGCCCTCTGATGCAGTACGTTAACAGCGGTTGTCATCAACCATCAATCAAGCATCGGTGTAGGTGTCCAAGAGAGGTTTGGGTGATGGAAATGTGTGAAAGCCCGGTACACATCAGTGTGAGATGAAAAGGATTTTTACTCTTTCAGGCACAGATGAGATTGTTGGCCCAGAGGGTATGGAGAAGTTCTGTGAAGACATTGGTGTGGAGCCAGAAAACGTGAGTTTCCCCTCAATAACAAAAACCACATGTGGATCACGCTGAATTGGTGTAGCTGGCGGACAGGAGGAGGATGCTGTTGGTTTCTTTTAAGCTGGTCTCCCGTGCTTCTCAAGACCCTGGTCCTTCAGGTCCTCCTCAACCACCGGATCACAGAAAACCGTTAAGAACTCGATTTTACACGACTCATCCCCATCCAGGTGCCTCTACAGGCCTGTTGGGTAGGATGGGTAGTATTCAATAACCTAATTACTGTGTATCTGGAGCAGTATAATATAATTATGCTGGTGTTTCTTTTGTCTGCTTTAATCTCGTGTTAATTATCCGTGGCACTTCATCTGTTTTGCACAGATCATTATGTTAGTTTTAGCCTGGAAGCTAGAAGCACAAAATATGGGATTTTTCACAAAAGAAGAGTGGATTAAAGGCATGACCTCACTACAGTAAGCGAAGCTCCCGCATTCTCGCTGTATATGGTGTCCAGCTTGGACCGTCTCCCCTGATGTTCCCCGTGATCTCGCCCTCGCAGGTGCGATCAGCCTGAGCGCTTACAGGGAAAGCTGGACTACTTGCGCTCCCAGCTGAACGACCCCGTCGCGTTCAAGAACATCTACAGATATGCCTTCGACTTCGCCCGGGTCAGCGTCCGCCTGGCCAGCCGCTTTTCTGATTGCCGTGACGACGATTCCCTAAATGCTCGCGTTCATGCTTTTCCTGTGGAAAGCTTTTGTGGTTGATGCTGATCGATGCCTCTCGCTGTAGGATAAGAATCAGCGCAGCCTGGATATGGACACAGCAAAGTCAATGCTAGCTTTAATTCTCGGAAGGACGTGGCCCCTCTTCCCGGTTTTCCATCAGTTTCTGGAGGTACGTGTATATTCGGGTTCTCCCCCCCCCTTCTATACCTGGTGATGGGACTAAGAGCACATCTGTGAGGATTGTGTGGCAGAATGGGCTTTTCAAAATGTGATTAGACACTGAATGATTTTGGACCTGTAAGGGTCCTCCCACCACCAGGGGGCAGTGTTTTCAGTGGTCTTGCATGTCTGTATGTTTGTTGTATGGGCGGGGTTATTAGTTTGGTGACTGAGTAATTTTCCTTTCTCCCCATTCTCTTCCAGCAATCAAAATACAAAGTCATGAACAAGGACCAGTGGTACAACGTCTTAGAGTTCAGCAGGACTGTGAACATGGACCTCAGGAACTACGACGAGGATGGAGCGTGTGAGTTTGTGCCGCTTGTTGGACTAAATAATCTGGGGATGGAATTCCCTCTAGAGGTAGCGAAACGTATATCTCACCGCATTTGTCTGCATGGGCATTAGACATCGTTGGCCATTCAGCTGTCCTGCATTGAACTGAAAGGTTTACGTTCTCTCTTATCCACCAGAAGGCCTCTTTAACCCATGCCAGCTCTGTTAATGAGTGGGTGGTAGAGCTAGTCATGGTGGAGGGTGTAGAAGGGCATGGCCATAAATGTGGTAGAATGCTGGGTGAAGTTTGAACCCATGTTAGAGTAACTAGTGAGCATGGAATAACTAGTTCTGCACATTTAAGGATCCAGCAGACTTGTAAGAAATTGTAGCATGTTGAGTTCATCAGTTACTACTGGGTATGAATGTATCACATTCGTGTAACACAATGCAAAGCAGAACCAGTATAATTATGGCTTCCATGCTGCTTGAAGCTTAACTTGAAAATTGTGGCTAAATTTACCAGATGCTTGGTGGTTTATGGAGCAGGCTGCTAAATGGGCCGCCCTGGCCTGGTCCTGCCTCGTCTGGGCACAGCATGCTGATTTTTGAAGTGACATGAGTCCCGTTTCCTGTGTGACGCTCTTTCATTGGCTGATGGTTTCCTTCCCCCCGCCCCCCCCCCCCCCCCCTTCAGGGCCGGTGCTATTGGACGAGTTCGTGGAATGGCAGAAGGCCCGGCTGCTGGTTTAGCGGGGGCGTGGCCGAGGAAGCGGCGGATGTGCAGATGCCCCCCCCCCCCAGACTCCAGCCGGAATGCTTCACATCCGCCGTGCAGCCCATTGAAAATGGACTTTGACAGTGTTAATTTAAACTAAAGGGGATTCAATTGTGTGTCTCCATCTGTACTGGCGGTTAAGTGTCCAGTGTTGAAAGACGCACTGGGTCTCTGTTAGGATTTCCTTTGTCTTACCTCATTTATAGTGTTTTCAGAGTAAGAATAAAAGACTGGGGATGATATGTGGCACTTTAATTCCTCCACTGCAGGGACAGGATTGTCAGTAGTCCTACAGAGTTCATGTTGACGCTGTGATTGCAGTGTAAGGCTCCACACTGCCTGAATTTCAGCTTTCAGCCACTGAATGACTTTTCTTCTTTAAATGAGCACAGTGATGATTTTTCTTTGGTCAGTATTTATCGGACTCAAATCAGCTTTTAATGAATGAATCGCTTGTGTTAAACTGCATCAGTACTGCCTGAGGAATACAGCAACGATTGCAGGTTGTATGTGATTTTCAAAATTTAACAAATGACGTTCAAGATGCAGAAAAATCCTAAACTGAATGGGTGGCCGGGTGGTTTGGTGGGTAGGAATATGCCCCCCACCCCTGGCTGTGTCTTCTCATGCCCCTGCCCCTGTGGAGGATAGATGAAGATCTTTTGAAAAATTAAGTATAGTGGCAAGAATATTAAAATAGTTTTGCATAATCAGCATACTGTTTAATGCAGTCTGATTGGTTCTTTGACTTGAACATCTATGAATGCTGATCCTGGGGGGTGATGGCGGTCTCGGGCACGGGGAGGGGCTGGATGAGGGTCACGCTGACAGCTCAAACACTGCAGTGCCACCCCCAGGCTGTCGCCGACTCGGCTCGTCCCCCAGGGACGGCAGCGTGCTGGTATCCGCCCCCGCAGCTACGCTCATGATGTTGCTGAGGCGGGTCAGAGAGAGCGACCTCTGCTTCGCCAGCGGTGCAGCCTCGGCCTCCAGCACGGGGGTGTAGGGGCTCCCGTCTTCGTCGTAGTGGTAGAGCTTGATCACCCTGCGCTTGGACGGTCGGGGGGCTGACTGCGGTTTCTGGGGCTCTTCCGAGGAGTCATTCGCCTGTCTTCTGGTGGCCTCTTGGTCCCCAGGGTGTCGGACACTATCAACATGGAGGTTACAGTCTCCTGGCACCGTCTTTTCTGGATGGGTGTCCTCTCTGCTGGGCGTTTCCTGGTTTGAATCATCATCCTCGCCTTGTCTGGCCAGTGCGGTCCGTGGGGCCTTTTTGGGAGGCGTGGTCTGCTTAGGCTCACGCGACAACCCGTGACCGATCTCAATGTTCACAGAGTCCTCTGTGTTTGCTTCCGGATCCTTCCGGAACGTTGTCCTTTTGTAGTGCGCAGCATTTTCCTTTGCTTGCTTTGCCCTCGTTTTCTGCAGGCGGCGGTTAAGGTAGGTCCTGCTAAAGGCTCCGAGGCTGAACCCTGCAAGGAAGGTGACCGTCACCGAAGCCACTACCGCAGCCTCGAAATGGCTTTGGGACACGGTTCTCCGATAGCCCCGAGTGTCTCTGCTCTCCCTCGGCCTGGCTGGCACATATCGGACCCTGTACGGGCGGAGGGTCTGTCCTTCCCCCTCCCGAAGGAGGCAGTAGTACAGTCCATCGTGATAAGGGGTGGGCCGGTTAATCCTCAAGCTGCCATTGGCCAGGATTTCCAGGGGGGTGGGGTCACCTTGCCCGCTGCTGTTCTGCCATTGGCCGAATGGGGTTTGCCAGTACAGAAATTCTGTATGGGAAGAAAAATAATGAATTGATTGATTATACAGTGCTACTCTGCCCTCTATGGGTTCAAGCTGTTTCCTTAACAGCTGCAGATCATGTTGGCTTGGAATGGATCCTTCCTCACCTCCACGCCTGCTACTTCTGCACTGCAGTGTCAAGGCTGTGTCCTCCTGCAGTGTGCTCACCACCGCGTCGCGGAGCCACAGGCAGCGGCCCCCCCGGTCACAGTGGAGCCCCCGTGGGTTGCCGTGGAGATAGACAGCCACGCCCCTCTCCCTCAGGGCCTGTATGGTGGCGGCTGGCGTGGATTTCAGCAGGTTCGCGCTCAGGTTCAGCACCTGAGATACGAAACGGTTTCGAAAGTCCCATCATGCCTCCTGCCTACTGCATGTCAGCGCCACATGTACAACAGCTCAAACCAGCCAATCAAAGTACAGGATGAATTTTACTGCTGTGGGATAGCAGTGTAGACCAGAGTACAAATTGTAAAACATCATCTATAGATACTATCCTAATTCATAATTGACACTATGATGCCTCTTTACCCACACGCTGGTTAGCTTTCGGGTATGAATAGCATGTTCTGTACTATATACTAAAACTCCATAATATGAATTTCACCAGAAATGCGTATGGTTTCTCAGAAGAGAAATGCAGCCAAAATGCCAATATAGACCAGTAATGATCACTCCACATCCTAAGGTGACTGGGCACCTAGTCAGATGAATACAGTTTGCAGTTCCAAGTTTTATTGGAAGTTAAGTGTAGGTGGGTGTGTGGTGTGGCCCTGTCTTTGCACCCTGAGGTCACCTGACCATTCCCCATCAGTTTTTCCTCTTAGTTCCCCCCTGTTTCTGTTCCTCACTGGCGGCTCCTCTTGCTGATCTCCTCCAGGATGATCCCGTAGTTCTTCCACTGGTTAAGTCCCACCAGCACAATGGATCACCCACCTTCAGCTTCTCCATCCCCCAGAAGGCCTCGGGGGACACCTCAGAAATCAGGTTGCGCTCCAGGTGCAGCTCCTGCAGCCCAGAGCAGAGCTGGAGACTCGAATCCACGCTGGGGATGCGGTTTCCCGCCAGGAAGAGTACGCGCAAGCTGCTGACTCTGCATAGCGCTGCAATACCAATTTCAAGTCAGTAGAGGGCACAACAGACACTTTCGAGAACAGCCTTCAGGTTGTGGAATGTCAATCCTGTAGGCGACATACGCGGGCGACTAGGGCACCAACATCTAAGCGGGTGCCGACTTGCCTCGGCTAGAACCGGCCGTGTATCATATAGACCTAGCATTAATCAGTCAGTAATTAAAAACGAAACTTGATCATTCTGGTGCCGCTGACGCTATTCTGCCAGTCCATCTAACATGTCTCGGAATTTCTGCAATATCTACATTCTAAAGACCACTTCGATAAGATTTTGCGTTGTTCAATCCAACTTCAAATTCATCTAGTCGTAAATATAGCCTAAATAAATCATCTGAATAATTTCTGTAAGTTTTCCTTACTTCCTACATAGTAATTGCAGTCCCTGGCGCATTAAAGGTCGGACGCCGTTTACCTTGTGGGATCGCCGTTAGGCTGTTATTCTGCAGCAGCACCGTCTGCAGGTTGCGCAGGCCGCCGAAGGCAGATGGTGGAATCCCAGTCAGGAAGTTATGTCTGAGGTCCAGGACTTCCAGGGCTTGGAGCCCTGACCACAGCTCCTGGGTCACGGTATGCAGCAGGTTGCTGCTGAGATCCAGCTCCTTCAGACGCGGGAGACCAGCCCGCACTCCGTCGTGAATCTCCTGGATGCGGTTGTGGCTGAGATCAAGCCGAGTTGCACACGACTTGTGACACGGTACGTCCGACCAGGTGAGGCTGGAGATGTTGCTGTAACTCAGGTCCAAGGTATGGGTCTGGCTCCCGCAGCCAGGTGGCGCTGCAGAGCCTTCAGAGCAGTTTGTCGGAACTGGACGGTTCCCGAGTCGATGTGCGCTCTGGTCCCAGCGCGCTGGTCGGATTGCAGCGGAGAACCTCAGCTGACACAGCAATAGCACAAGCAGCGGTCTTGGGAGGTTAAAGATCATCTCCATAGCATGGTAAAAGATCAGATAACAGTTATTACAGAAGCGGAAAACGAGGCTTCAGGCTTTTTTTTCTATAATTAGATGTGTAATTATATGCACAGTAGGAGTGCGGCAGATGCTACGTATTATGGGCAAAACCTTACAAATAAACACGTTTCTTGCAAAAATGATCCGGTTTGTTGCGGTAATAAATTGCCTTTTGTGGAAGACAAAACATTTCTTGACAATTTATGGGACTAATGAGAGTATTCCCGGTATCAAAAAAATAATAAGATAAAAAAAAAAAAACATTCAAATAAAGTATCCTAGCAATAAAATAGTCAAGGGTGGGGAACTTACCATCCTAAGGCTGTGATGATAATACCTTCATTCGTCTTTAAAACGTTTCAAATGCAAGCCTAGTAGTAAGATCCGTGTTTAAACCAGGCAAGGGAGAGGTCCCTCTCTCTGTCCCGCCTCAACAACATCATGATTTAAACCATGTTGAGGTGTAAAGTGCAGGTCTCACATGATACTTGGAGCGTCTGTTTCTGGCTGCAGGGTTTAAAAATTAACAGTCGGGACAGTAGCATATGTGGAGGGAACAGGTGACACTAATAGGACTGTCATACCATGAACAGGGAAGCAGCTGATGAAAGAGAAGGAGTTTGGGAAACGGCGCTGGGAGTGACGGAAACTATGCTGCAGTACAGCACCGGCTGGTGTTTCGGAAAACACGGCGAAGTGGGTGTGTCAAATTTACAGACACGCAATCCGTTATATTACCTGTAATATTGCCTACATAAACGAAACTGTGTCCTTTATTTCCATTTCATGCATCCGGCCATCTTTCACCCGTTTATCCTCAGCGGAGGCGGACGCTCTTCTCTCCCTCTCCATCCCCTTATCTTCCCTGCTTTGCTCCTATCGTCTTTTCTAGTCTACTGTCTTACTGTCTATAATTGAGAGACTCTCTCAGTCCTTCTCTTCAAAACCAAGGAAATCATGGATTTGATCAATTGGTCTCTCAACGCAATTGACACCATCTTCTCGAAGAGAAGCCCAGGTTGGGGGGAGCCTGACTGTCCTGCAGGAACGTACGCAGCCGGCTACACGATGGACGAATGGGAGAAGTGGAGGGTCGTGTGTCTGGCAGCTCTTTCCGCGGACGACATCGAAGACATTTACCTATTCGGAGCCATGATTATAGGACTGATGCTGATTGGATTAGGCATTGCCCTGACTTATCGGAAATTGAAGAAAACGGTGACAGCCGCTCAAAGCCCCACTAGGCTGCCCGGGATGATTGACGGACCTGGCAGAGCTGTTGGCGCTCAGACTATGGCTATAGATCGCAAGCGGGATAACATCACTGTGTCTACTGACCGCAGATTTGATAACAAATTTGATCAGATTTGTTTCTTGGTAAATGTGCAATTACCAACCTTCCCAATAGTGTCACTTATTCTATTGACTGAAGTCCTTCCCCCTTATTTATTATATTTATTATTCCCTTGCATATACCCCCCCAATGTCTCTTGTACCTATACATTGTGTATATTGTGTTTTTATATTGTTCTTATATCTTGCACTGACACTGTCACTTTCTCGCATCTTTGTGGTCTTGCCAGCTAATTTTGTTGTCCAGGCAACTGTACAATGACAATAAAAAGTCTTGAAGTCTTGAACATCACCGTGGCTATGGACCGCAGATTTGATAACATCACGGAGAAGCTCACGGCTCTGCAACAGATTTTAGATGGCTGAGACCAGCGTGGACATTAGAGGAGCTGCAAAATTGCAGCTTCTCACCCGAAAACCCAAACAATCCAATTCTATCTGCTTTTGGCTCCCCCCTAATCAGCACAGGCCTTGGTCAAGGCCGCTGCTGAATTCAACAACTCCCCCTGAAGAACAAGGCAGTGAGACTCTCTTGCATTCCTCTCCCCCAATCCCAAGGACACCCTACCCCCATCCCACGCCTTCGCCGCTTCATACCCCCAGCATGAACAGGCGGGTCTGTTGACCGGCGCTGGTTTGGCTGCAGGACCGGATGGCTGTTTGTCTATGCTGGACTACTTCCACCTCCCCATTCCCTCCCCTATTGCATGTCTTGACTTTAATGTTGTATGATGTGGTGACTATGTGCTTATGTCGCTGAGGTGTTTTTTTCTGTTCCTACATTGTACTCCCTACTGGAGTACAGTCTGGGCGCTGTTTTTTTTATTTATCAATCAATCAATCCCGGTTAGGGTTCTGCCAGTAGCAGCAGAAAAGCGGACAGCGTCCGGACCGAATTTTAAAACCAAGTATATTTTCTCAAATATTTTTATAGGCCCTCTAAATTTTTTTCTTCACTTTTTATATAGGTCCAATTTCTACATGTTTCATATTTTTACTGCCTAATTTTTTTATTATTATTAATATTATTATTATAGTTATTATTATACCTTGTTCGTTGCACAGTTTGGAGTACAGCAATTTCATTTAATTGATGGTCTAGCAACATTTGTGTATGCGGCCAATTCTTATGTATGCAATGTGCGAAACGAGGGATTCTCTACTTGGCCACAAGGCGGCGGCACAATCCGACTTTACTCAATGGGAAGCCTGTGCCTAGCTTGGCGGTCGATGCGAAGGGGCTTTCCTGGCAAATGCTTACAGTAAAAGGAAGGCAGCACGTCTTGTTTAACTTTAAGTTATACAACTTACATGGATCTATAAATATGGCTGTTCTTTGCGGATCCTTAAGTCTGATTCAAAAGGCGGGTATGCTTGTTATTTTAATCAAGACTAATTTGACACATTTAACGGGATAATAATTTTATTCTGTCCATGCACCAAATAATACCATTCCAAAAATGACTGCACAAGAAACACATCTTCTAAGTCCTAACTACGATGGGATTCAACAAAAGTGCAATAAATCTGATTAAGGTGTTTGTAATAATTTCCCGAGATTGTGTTGCGACGTTGTGGAGTCTCGGACCTCGGGATGCTGCGCTGGTTGCGCAGGCGCAGTGCAGCTACGCGCTCAACAGCCCCTCCCTGGAGGGTGAGAGTAACAAGTCCGTGTACAGAGCGGGGAGTCTCGCATCGTGGGGCGGCGGCGTTGCTGGTTGTGTTCACGCCTCCGCTTTCCCCAGGGGCTCTGGAGAGTGCGTCAGTGGGGGAGAGGATCCCAGCGCAGGTAAGGGGAAACGGGGGGAGTTCAACTGGGAATGGGGTATGTTTAGGCGAAAAGCGATAGTGATAAAGCAGCGGGGCTGGGGGTGGGTTCCGGGCATGTGTGCTTATCAGAAAGTGCAGCGTGCATTATGCGGAGGCGCCCTTCGCTCGCTTTAAACACTGTATCCGATCCGCGGTCACTGGAGACGCTTTTGCCGTCCGGTGCCGGGGACTGGACCCGCACCCAGTGTGATCCGCACCCAGGAAAAGCAGAGACCCCACACCACACAGTCCGGGTCCAGCAGATTGCGCCTACATCTGACTAAGTCAAGTTTCTCTTGTGTGTTTGTTGCCGTTTCGGACCGCTAATTAACATGGCATTCTTCGGAGCAAAACAACTTTAAAAATCTGAGTTGCAAAGCGTTGGTTTCTGGCACAAAAACCACAGGGAGCCCCGCCTTGTCACTGCTGGGGGTGCCGAAAAAAACACGGGGAAGTCAAAGCATTTATCGACTACTTAATTTTGAATATATTTTTATTTGATTATTTTTATATATGTATGGGTGTAGGTTTATGCTTTAGAATTCCGCCCTTTGCACACTTCCTCCAACAGTTTGGAAGTATGAGAGAGGGAGTGATCGTGACTCATCCGCTTATTTACTTCTATAGTCGTTTCTTGTCTCTCATACCTCCAGAGTCTCCGTCCCGGGTGTTTGCGAAATGTAATATAACAGAGAAACGGCAAATGGCGCAGCGCCTTATTATCGGCGGTTCGGTGAATCTTTCTGTCTCTTGATGCCGTATGAGCCTTTCTGTCGAGCCGTGACCCTCAGATTCATGTTTTCCTGATTTTTACGGGCCAGACTCACAGCAGTTAGTTTTAGTTTCGGCGGATCCTGTTATCGGCGCAGTCGAGTTTCGAGGTCACTCCCACTGGCTTCTCCAATACCCCGAGCTATCAGATGGGTTGAGTTTAAGGTGCTTTCGATCGCTCCCTCCTGGTAACTATTTTTAACTATTTTACGCCCTGAGTAAGGTGGTGGGGGGCGACCCTCCAGCTGACCCGATTACTCAGTACTGTTAGTAAATGATGGTGACTGTACTCTCTGCTACAGGTGATTGGATTCAGGCCACTTTGGGAAAACACAGGTGGCCTCTAGTCAAACAGGACTTTGAGGTTTTGGAAGATGCCCAATAAAGGCAGATTTTACTGCTGTTCTTTTGTCAACAAGAGGAACAAGAGCTGGGCAAGGTGTGCCCTAGGCATCAGGCCCATTGTCCTTATTGGCTTTTCAGGTCTGGATAATGGGAGCTGTGGTAGCGAGCTGTGGGCAGGTCGTCCGCATGCGAGTGACGTTTTTGGTGACTCTCGGGACTCTGCAGGAGACTGTGGCTCAGACCTTCACTGTCCCCGCTGGGTCAGGGTTCCTCCGCATTGCCGCTGAATAGAATTCTCGGGTTTTCTCCTGGAACTTGTGACGCTTGAAGGCGGCCGCCGTAACGGAAATCGTGCACGAGCAAGCGGAGGAGATTCTAGCGACCCCATGGGCCCCCCAACTCCCCCCCTTCTGGCATGGTAACATTTATGACCTTTGAAGTGTAAATTAATAATATCAACAAAGATAATTTAATGAACAAAATTCTTTTATTTTCAATTTTGTGGAAAAACAGAATACATAAATAATGATTTGTCGTTGCAATGTACTCTGTAATCGGCCGCCCTCGGGGGCCCCCTCCCAGCCCGGGACCCCTGGCCATTACCTACCCTGCCTGTGTTGTCGTTTTGTCGCTGTGCCTCTATGAGTGAGGCGGCAGGCAGAGGGACATTGTGTCAGCAGAGACGCACCTGAAACTCACTCTTCTTCATCAGCTTGTCATTACTCCTCATTCCCTGTGGGTGATTTTATGGGGTTCCGTAGCTATCAAATAAGACGTGTGTACACAAGTAAATATACCTGCATATTAGTCTATAGTTGTGCGTAAATGGAAAGTCTGGTATAAGTCAAATCGTATATTAAATCCGTATTGTCGATTTTGTCTGTCACAACTTAAAAACGTTACAAATACGAAGTTCAGTTTTATGGTTCCGGTTTCTTCACTTTGACACCTGTGACATTACTGTCAAAATCCGTCACGGTGTCCCAGCAGACGTGGTTTATTCACCAAGCTGCAGTCCCCGTAGTGAAGTGGGAGGGGGCAGGACGAGGTCCTCGGCTTATTAAGCCCACCCACCTCTTAAACAGTACGGTTCACGGGTTTTACTATAAAGTGAAACTCAGGGAGGTGGTGCAGAGGATGGGAGTTTGGGGGGGGGGGGGTTGTTGCTTGCAAAGCGTTACGCTGGCTGAGGTGTGGCATGCAGTCCTTCTTTGAAAAGAATTGCATTTTACAAGACCAGTTTTGTCAGTCAGTGGTGTAACTCCACTCCACAGGGAGGAGTGCCCTACCTCCTCCTCCTCCTACCTCCTCACACACAGGCCGTTATGATCAGGTGACTGAGGTCCAGCCTGGCCCCCTTTCTCGTGTCCACACTGCATGTCCCAGCACACTTTCCAGCTCCTTTTCCACAGCCAGCAGCTGTCCCTGTCCAGACTTGGGGGGGGGGGGAGCGCTGCAGCTGGATGACCTGCACCTGAGAGGGCAACTTCTGGCTGGGCCCAGTAATTAAGGAGAGCTGGAAGCTGTCAGGAATTCAATGAAAAAGCTAATGACCGCCCCCCCCACCATCTTCCACAAGGGTCAGTCAACACTCGACAGCCGCACTGTAACCCAGTGGCAGTGGGCCGCTTTTCCCAGTGGGAGCCCCTCCCCGCACTGTAACCCAGTGGCAGTGGGCCGCTTTTCCCAGTGGGAGCCCCTCCCCGCCCTGTAACCCGGTGGCAGTGGGCCGCTTTTCCCAGTGGGAGCCCCTCCCCGCCCTGTAACCCAGTGGTCGTGGGCCGCTTTTCCCAGTGGGAGCCCCTCCCCGCCCTGTAACCCAGTGGCCGTGGGCCGCTTTTCCCAGTGGGAGCCCCTCCCCGCACTGTAACCCAGTGGCCATGGGCAGCTCCGGCCAGCCGTCTGGGTCTTTGCTGGGAGAGTCACTTTTACGGAAGTGGCAGCCCGCAGTCTCTGTGGCAAGCTGGGGCATTGTGTGTCATGCTTGGACTCGTCTCACAGAATCCACGTAAACACAAGCCGGGCCGCGGATTGTGTGCTGCTGTCAAGCCTTGCTGACGATGTAAGTAATGACACTGTGGATAGACTTCTTGCGACTCTGTCACTGTTGGAATAGAGACAAAATGTAATTGGCTTTGGATACATGTCACACAAGCTTGTGACCCCCCCCCAGTCGTTCCACATGGTACAATCCATCACCTGCTTACCTGATTCAGCCAATAACAGACTTTGCCAAAACATAATTAGTGCAATCAGGTTTGTCGGTGTTGGAACAAAACCGCATTGTTGGGGGTCACCATGGAGATCTTTGTGAACTCCCCAGCTAAGCACCTGGAGAAATGATCCATGTAGTATTTTGTGCCTTGCCGTCCTCCTGTGATATTACTCACGGCGCCCCCTGGGTGTCATGTCCTCCCCTTGCAGGTTCTGGCATGTTTTCCTCGGCGAGCCCTTACAAGGGGCAGCGGTACGCGGCCCTGAAGAAGCAGTGTCTGCAGAGCAAGGTGCTCTTTGAGGACCCTCAGTTTCCCGCCAGCGATGAGTCGCTCTTCTTCCAGCGAAACCAAATCGGCCGGGTGGTGTGGAAGAGACCCAAGGTGGGGCGCCGTGCCGCGTTGTCGCCCAGCAAGCCGCCACACGCACGCTCACGCTGGGTGGATCAGCAGGTCGACCGCGTTCATCCCTTGCGGTGCTCTGGATTACCCAGCTCCAGTTTGATCCCACCTGCAGCTCCAGCAACAAGTGGATCCCCACCGCACCCACAGCGCCTCCTGTGGCGACGCCGCGTCACTGTGGCCTTTTCTGGAGCTGGGCCTCGTGTCGGGGGCTGTGATTCTTACCGCTGACGGATAATGGTCTAGTGTAATGAAACGGAAATGTCAGACAGAGAGCTGTCAGGTGGTAGGGGGTGTAGGGAGAGGGTCTGTGGATCATGTATGATGAAGAAACAGACTCTGTCTGATGGGGGGGGGGGTCACAGTGTCCCAGTGTGGTTTTTGCTGCAACTGCCTTATTAGATTACTACTTAGAGGACTGATTGGCTGAGGAGTCCTCACACCTGGGTTTGAACAGCTGACCCAAAGGTCACCCCAAAAACCCGCATCCACACCGGCCCTTTGCGGGTAAGACCGCCCAACCCTGCTCTAGACAGAACTAGAAAAGACTGGCTGTTTCCGTGTTAAAAGACTGAAAAATAATTCCCAGAACTTTCAAAAGAATGAAATCAATCTGACGGTCAACGTCATGCTGCATAACCGAGAGTGTGTTTAATTTTTCCTGTGTCTTGCATCTCTCATGAGGGAGACTGAGTGCTGATTAAATACTACTGTCCATTACTCACAGAATCATCCTTAATCCCCCCCCCCCAGCATCAGCCGATAAACAGGAAACGGACTCGACGCTCCTTATGGCCCAGTGCTCGGGGGGCACGATCGATATCTGCTCACTGGCCCCGTAGCTGCTTAAGAAGCTCATTATTCGCTGATGCATCTCTCAGACTTGCCCCCCTATCTCCCCCCCCCCCCACCCCGGTTAACAATGTTTCCCTAACGTTGCACTAACACTCAAAACTCCTCAGTGGAAGATTATTTCCCAGAATCCATTTGTCTGTGGCTTGGGTTCATCCCAAAATGTGAGGCGGTGAACCACGCTGACCCCTGGAGGCGAAAGAGGCTGGTTCCCCCCCGGTGGGGGCGGGATGGGGGTTTCCCCTCAGACCTCCTGCGGAGGCTGGCGCTCCAACCCTAAGAGGCCAGTGGTCAGCCGTCCTGATGTATAACCTGATTCCCATCAGGTCGGCACTGCCTGTTCCCCTGTCGTCCCCTAGGAGGCGCAGTAAGTGATGTCAGACATTGGGACTGTGGCCTGTGTGTAACTGGATACTGTCAGTGTACAGTTTTGCCCTCATAACCCTCTGACATTATCTCTGTTTTTTTTGCTGCGTCTCCTGAACTTCAGGTATAAATGATGTGGTTGGTTGCCAAGGTGTAACCTGCCCCCCCCTCCTCCATATCTGTCACATGCAGGGAACATGGAGAAGAGATAGGGGTGTCTGGCTGGGGTTGTGACGTCAGGCGGCAGAGAGGGGGACGGGGAACCACGTACAGGCACCCAAAGCGGTGTAGCTGTGTAGCGTTACCGCGCATCGCGATCCGCACAGACCCGTTTGGTGACTTTTCCGTAGCTGCCTTCTGGCTGCTTGGTTGTAGCGCTTTAAGATGACAGCGACAGGGCTGGGCTCAGCACACTGTTTATACAAAACGGAATTTAAAGTGAAATAATGGCGTCACTATGGGTGGCTGCGGCAGGCGCTAGGAGTCGCCGCCCTGGTGGCGGCGTCGTGCCTTAGCGCATGTGCGTGTCCCATCCCTGTGAGTACCCCCCGTCTTCCCTAATCTTTTTTGCACCCTCACCGCTCATTTCTAAAGGGGAAAATGCCGGAAATATGTTGGGACGCCACAGAAGCTCGGCGGCAGGTTAGGGTAATTAGCTTGTCCTTCCCAAGTTTTGATCCAGTGACTGTGTGTAGGAAGGGGGCACCTTTAGGGCAGAGCTTGTGGAGGTTGGTGGTGTGGAGGGGACCCCATCACTCTGGGGCTGAACACACGTACACCATGTAGACGCCTCTCCTCACGCTCGTGGTCGACGTGCAGGGGAGGTGCTGTTGACAGAACAATAGCCCAGTGAAGGCAAGGCTGGTCACATGATCACTGCCACTGCTTGCTGGTGGGCGCTGTCTACCACCACATCCTGATCAAATACATTTCCTAATTGGGCCCGTGCCTGGTTTGTGTCTGTGAAGTGATCGGGGCGGGGGGTGGGGCAGAGTGCTGGTGCTTTGCGGCGGGGGGTGTGGTTCTGGTGGTCTGCTTGTTCAGTGGATTTGTGATCGTTTGTGTTTCAGGGCTTGGCTGGCATTTGTGGACGCTGGTGTTAGCAGGATTTAATGATGCGCTGGGCCGGCCATTTCTGCTCTTCTCCTGTTCTCTCTCAGCTCTGTGTCACCCTGTTGCCCTGCCCTCTCCCCCCAGGACCTGTGTGCAGACCCCCACCTGTTCGTCAATGGCATCAGTGCACACGACCTGCACCAGGGGCAGCTGGGCAACTGCTGGTTTGTGGCGGCCTGTTCCAGTCTGGCCTCCTTGGAGGCTCTCTGGCAGAAGGTGAGTCTTGAAAGGTGCAGGATTTAAAAGGCTAAGATGTTTCATCCATCCGCTTTCAGGATCATGGGCTGTTAACTGTCCAAATATGTAAAAGGCGTGATCCAACCTAATTTGGGGACCTAATGTCTGGTTTTCAGATGGGGGGGGGTTGAACATTAATTAGGTAAAGTGACCCCGACTCGCCTTTGACTGTCCGACCACACTTGTGGTGTCCGGGCGACTTCGCTCACAAGCAGCTGAATGGGAGCAGCATCGTCGCGGTAAAGCTGACATCATCGCTCGTTAGCGTGAGGGAGATTCGCTCCGGGGGGAGGCGCAGAAAAGCACGGTCGGGGAGTGTTTTTCTTGCTGGTTGTCGTGAGCCTCCGGGCTGCAGTCGTGCGTTCGGGGCCTCCCGCGGCGATGGTGTTGCGGGGGGGGGGGCTGGATCGCGGAGTCTCCGGTTTCCGCTGGAGGCGGCCCACAAGTAGCTGCATCCGCGGCTTCCCACGGCCGCGCTCTCCGCGCGACCCATTATGGCCGGCTGCCATGGCAACGGGAGCAAAGTAAGCAAACGGAGAGAGAACCTCGCTAACCAGGCGCCGAATCGATCGGTTAGCTGGTCACGTGGTTCACCAAGAGCGTTTACCGGAGGTCCTGTGACCACTGCATGTGCAGCTTAACTGCTTAATGGCGTCCAGTGTTTTCTTCCTGAATTAGTTTATATACATCTGTACGATGTGCGTGACATAAAGCGTTTGGAGCTAACATTCTGAGCTAACAGATTTACTAGGTTTGAGGTTTGGTGACTTGCTGGTTTGGACAGCATACGGTTAAGTCCGCAAGCTTAGAGCGTGACCACTGAGGTGACCATTCGTCCAGCTACATGGTGTCACGTAGGATCCGGAACATTCTCATTAGGGGCCGTCCCTCGCTGCCCCAGTCCTCAGTGCCTCTCGCTGACACCCTGACCCCCCTGAGATCTAATTAGTGGGAACCCATCGCTGTTTCGGTACGAACATCCTTTCCCCTTTTCCCCACTGTGTTCACGCTGTTATCTAACAGGCGCCCACAGAGCTGTCCTTTCACATGCCTGCAGGGGCATCGCGTAATTTTAAAAAATAATGAACCTGGCTGCAGCTACCCGGTAGTTCCCAGTAGAGTTTTGCGTTTTGTTGTAAGGAATCATGGCACATATGTTTGATTATTTAATTCGGCTTGTCGTGGTATCAGTGCTCAGAAAGCCCGTCCTTTCAAGTATCCTCATTTCCCACCGACCGTGCGGAAGCAGCACGTCTGGACCTCAGGCCTGCGGTATCAGATGCTGATCTGAGGTCAGTATGACCTCAGACTAGGGCCCATGTGATGCCATTTGGTGTGGTACGTGTGGTTAGCAGCAATTTCCAGCTCGTGTGTATTTGCAAGCATATCTTGAAATGTAGATGTCGTACGTTCATTTAGAGGTTTCATTAATGGACCCAGTGCCGCTGTGATGTCGGGGAACCAGTCAGAGTGGAAGCAAAATGCCTCTCGTGGTTTATTAATGTTATTTGCACAGGAAATGAGCCTGTTTATGCTCAAAGTGTAAGATCGACTATTGTGGAGAGGAACTGGCTCAATAAGAGAGAATTTGCGTAACCAGCATGTGACAAGGCTTTTTAGCGTGATCAACACAGCGAGGGACATTACACAACTTTACACAGCACCTTTTATTTCAGCGTGCGCTGCGGTTAACACAGACTTTAACAGCGTCTACCACGTCACACACTTCATCACCTACAAATGCACAAGAGGAGGAGGCATCCGTCGATTTTTTCCTTGTTCTGTTTATGTATATGTGACACCCCAGGCTGAAACGGGATGGTATTTATGAATATCCAGGCTTGGGTGACGGGATTAGAAGATGCTATAAAATCCAGCGCTGATGAGCGGAAGTGGCAAGGCGGGTGAATGTAGCATGCGTGCTAACGTTGACTAAGAGCGACATTCGGCGTTCGTGGTCAGCATGACGGCAGTGGCGGCTTTTGGGGAGCCGTGGGGGGCAGCTTGACCTCGTACGGGGGTCGGCAAGAAGCGGCGTCCTCTACTGGAGCACTTTGAAGGTTATGGAGCAGTCGATGTTGGTGGGGTCGGCGCCGTCCTCGAAGGCGAACAGGAAGAACATGACCCTGCGGATCTTGGCGAGCTCCGCGATCCGCTCGCCAAACTCCTGGGTGTCGGCCTCAAAGCACTTCACCGCGTCGCCGTCGCCGTCGCCAGGGCTGCGCCAGAACAGGCCGACGGGCTCCAGCAGCTGCCGCGTCATGAGCGGCGTCAGGTCCGGCGTCCAGTGCTGCGAGGTGCCCGTCACGCCGAGGCGGCCCGGTGCCGACAGCCGCACCCCCCAGCGCACGAAGCGCAGCTTCTGCTCGGGAAAGTCCAGGCGGTACACGGATTCCTGGGGCTGCAGGAGTCGCTCGCCGTCCTGCCGCTTCTGCCCGCGCTGCTGCAGCGACTGCACCCGCAGACGCATCACCTCCGTCAGCTGCGGGTCCTCCTCGAAGCGCAGCTCCAGGTGTGAGGCCATGGCTGCGTCGTCGGCTGCGGCGTCGGCTGCGTCTGCGTCTGTGTCGTCGTCTGCGCTCCCCGGCTGTGAGCCTGTTCCCCAAATGTGGCGAGCCTCTTCTGGACGCCCGCAACCTTTATGGATGGTGCTGCTGATACTGAAGGCAGGATCGCACGGGAGATAAATGAAAGGAGATAGGCTGGGGAGCCTGGGGGCGGGGCTTGTGTAGTGTGTACTGCTTCGCTAGGCAACGCCAGCTTCTGACGTCGACTCCTCCAACCCTGGGATTTTCTCTGGGGCATCTGGGACAGACTCCAGGTAGTTTGCACGCTCCTGTGTTTGTGAATTTGTCCCATGTGGCCTGGGGGCCGTGACACACTCATGCTTGAGTGCTGCCCGGACCCCTACCCCCCCCTGCACGCAGATACCCATTCTGTGGACCTGTGCATCCCATCTGTGTACATCTAGGTCCCGCTGTGATGTCATACTGTCACTCTCAATCATCATCATCGACCTTATCAGCCATTGTAGGGAGGGGGGGGGGGGCGCTTCTCGCTGTAATTTTTTGATGTATTTTGGTTTTTGTCCCTCTTATTTTCTTGAATTAAAGTGCTGATTATTTTATAATTGAATCATCTTGCGTTTTCCTTTCATAAGTACATCACGATGGCGCTTTGCAGCCGTATTCCCAGGCTGACTGTTCCTGCCTGTATCATGTGTAGCGTGCCTCAGCCTCCCCCCCCCTTAATGCCAGGTCATCCCAAATTGGAAGGAGCAGGAATGGAAGCCCGAGGAGGCCGAGACCTACGCTGGCATATTCCATTTCCACTTCTGGCGCTTTGGCGAGTGGGTGGACGTGGTGATCGACGACCGGCTGCCCACCATCAATAACCAGCTGGTCTACTGCCACTCCAACGACGCCAACGAGTTCTGGAGCGCCCTAGTGGAGAAGGCCTATGCCAAGCAAGTACAGCCAATCACAGCATGCCGGACAGCGGTGACAGCCAATCAGATGGTGGGGGGTAGAGTTTGTGTATGGGGGGGTCAGTCAATGTTGTTGGGTTAAACCCCCCACGTTTTCGGGTCATAAATGGATGTGTGTGTGTAAAGTTTCAATGTAACGTGCCAGCATTTGGTGACCTTTGAACCTCTGCCCCCCCCACTTTCCGCCCCCAGAGTCAACGGCTGCTATGAAGCACTGGATGGGGGAAACACAGCCGACGCCCTGGTGGACTTCACGGGGGGTGTGTGCGAGCCCATGGACATGCTGGAGGGGAAATTCTCGCAGGACGAAGTGGCCCAGAACCTCCTCTTCGACAGGGTCCTGAAGGTTCATAACCGCGGGGGCCTCATCAGCTGCTCCATCAGGGTGAGGCCTGGGGCCGTTACTATGGCGACGGCACACATCCTGTTGCCTGGCTACCTGTCCTTGACATTCCTTGCTCTGCAGAATGTGACTTGTGTGTAAGCAGAAGATAAACGTGGGATTTGTTCTGTTATATAATTCCTATCTTTAAAGATGAAGCTCCATTTCAAAAACAGATTATGAACAGATGATCTTTCTCCGTCACGTCAGTCTTCCTGGAAAAAGGCCGTCAGACTCAGAGCTCAATGCACTCTTTGTCTTGGTTTTTTCCTCATATTTGAACAGCCAGGCAAACCAGTAGGACCGATATTCATGGGGCAAATCAGCTTCTGGTTCCATTTTCCCGCGTGACCTGAGGGATTTCAGGCTCCACAGGAGAGGAGCACTTTTCCAGCAAACATCTGTCTGAAATTAGACACACATGAAGAAGTCTTCTTCCAGGCAGCAGATTTCTATCAAAGCGTTAGGGAAAGAAAGAAAAAGTCTGCATACCACAAAACTTCATCGTTCCTGTGTGTTTTGAGCATGGAGCTGCTGAGGAATGCAGGCACTCTGTTTCCTAGGCGACCAGCGCGCAAGACATGGAGGCGCGGTTAGACTGCGGCCTGGTGAAGGGCCACGCCTACGCGGTGACGGACGTGCGCAAGGTGCGCCTGGGCCACGGCTTTCTGGCCTTCTTCAAGTCAGAGAAACTCAACATGATCCGCATGAGGAACCCCTGGGGGGAGAAGGAGTGGAATGGGCCTTGGAGTGACAGGTAGTGCCCCCTTCTGGTCTGGAGGTCCACTCATCATTGCTCTGAACAGGCCAAACTCTCATGGCTGTGTGTGTGTGTGTGTGTGTGTGTGTGTCCTACCCCCAGACTGCTAGAGTTTCCCCCTGGTCACATGCTCAAACAATCTGTTTAGGGTGATGACCTTAATTACACCTAAATCCAGGCTAATTCACAGTTACTAAGGAGTGTTTGGGAGGAAATAAAATGTGTTAATGTCATATGATAAAGGCTTTTCTTTAATGTTGCTGGTGTTCTGACTGCCGATGCGCGTCTTTGCGCCCGCTAGCGATGCTTAATGCTGCTTCTCGGCTCGCGCCGCTCTTCCCTGAAGCGCCATACGCCGCGCCCCTACCTTCGCCACAGCTCCTCTCCGGAGTTTGAGTGCCCAGGTGCATGCTGGGAGTTCATTCCGTGGGCCTGGAAAATGTCAGGTGGCAAGTGAAAGGAAGATCGATGAGCAGATTCTCCTGCAAAGTATCACTTCATCTCTATTTTTTTTAAATGTTCATCGCGTTGCTGTGGCTAAAGGCGTGGAAAATGACTTGGAGCCCCTGATCAGCCACATTAGCTTGGATGCTGGTGTAGCGGCCCTCTGATTTTTCAAATTCCCACCTTTGCATCGCTCCGGTCATATAAAGTCACTTTCTTATTCGGCTGTCAATTATTAAAGCGGAGGAATCAGATTTTAAACCATGTGAATCATTTTTTAATAACTGGCCACATCAATTGTTTAGCGTGAGAGTGACAGTCTGTGGAATCTCAGACCTTAAAATGTTAATGTCGCTTCATGGGAAGTTAGAGTTACTAAAAAAAAAGGCTTTGCCCCTTGTTTTGCCATCTGTACTCATCTGTAGTTTTTTTTAAGGTTGAATATTTTATTTGGACGGCACAGTGGTTAGCTCTGTTTCCTCGTGCCTCTGGGACCAGGGTTCGAGTCTCCACCATGGTTCCAGGTGTGGAGTTTGCATGTTCTCCCCATGTTCTCCCTGTGTTCTCATGGGGTTTCCTCCAGTTTCCCTTCACAGTTCAAAAACATGTTGAAGTTAATTGGAGTTACCAAATTGTCCATAGGTGTGCGTGTGTGATTGTGTGAGTGAATGGTGTGTGAGTGTGCCCTGCGATGGGTTTGGTGCCCTGTTCTGGGTTGTTCCCTGCCTTGTGCCCAGAGCGTCTTACCCCCCCGATCCTGCGTAGGACAAGTGATTACAGAGGGTGGATATTTTATTTGCTTTGCTAGTTTACTGGTCTCGTTACCTTTCTAATACCCAAAAGGGTTGACGTCACAGTAGAGTTGGATGTCTGGAGACCGGTCTTGGTCTCGAGATCGTTCTCGAGACCACTTTTACGCTGTCTTGGTCTTGTCACAGTCTCGATGGACTTTGGTCTTGGTCTTTTCTTGGTCTCAGATCCCTTGGTCTTGTCTTGGTCTTGCTGTCTCAGATCGACATAGTGGTCGGGAGATTTGGAGCGAAAAGTATCCAT
>JAODLC010000040.1:2289428-2327952 GCA_026781145.1 Hippopotamyrus pictus | reverse complement strand
CCCCGCCTACGCCCCCCTCCCTACACACATGTACACAGCAAGCCTCACACCTTCAGCAAACACTCAGAACTCACGTAGCCACGGAGACGTGGGGTGTGCGTGTCACTGTAGATACCCCCCCCCCACCCCGGCAGGAGACAGCGATGCGCCGGCTGGACCTGCGATACGCCACTCAGACCCAGGTAACCGCCAGCCCCCCCTCACTCTGACGCAGATCTGAGCCCAAACACAGAGTTACATTTCCATGCTTCTTAAAAACTTCACACCTCATCATGTAATTTGCCATTTGTATTTATAGAGATGAAACCGTACGTGACATTTTCCACCGAAAGAAAATTCTAGAATGCCACGTCCCCGCAGTTACACAGCGCATTCCTGTTAGAGAGGTGTGTGTCGTTCCCTGCTGCTGACCAAAGGCATATGTATGGGTGGGGGGGGGAGGGGTGCGATTTTCTGTGTGGGGGGTCATTACTGTAGGCAGGTATATCAGTTAAAACACAACTTTGTAATGTTTGTTATCTGAATGGGCCAAAGTGATGGGCTTTGCTCCTGTATCTGTTGTCTGTGTTTTAAAAACCACAGTTCGATGCAGTGAAGGCTGGTAGGTTGATGATTAGTGCGGCGTAAATCTCCCCGGAATGGACCTGGCTGTCCCCGGTTCAAGGCAGCGTAAATTGCTCGCCAGTAAAACGAGTGGCTGCTTGCATTACAGTTTAAGTGCCAAGCGAGACCTGTGTTTCCCAGTCTCCTGCTGACCTTTGACTCATTCCCATCTAAATGCTAATTGTCGCGGGTTGCGACCTTTTGTGCCGTTAATTTTGATCAGAACGGACCATAAAATAGCGTAAAATGACTCTGTCCTGTTAACGGAGAAATGTCACATGTGACAAGCATCTGTCTTTCGTACAGCATGTAGCTCTTCAGGATGGAGGAGGGTTAGACTTGACCGCTCCCCGGTAGAACATTTTCAGGGAGCGATTGGTTATGTCTGTTGTAGATCTTGCTCATGTTTGCTGTTTGTTACAGCATCCGTCTTAAGTCCGCGGCCTGTATCTAAAACCTTTCTACGTGCTATATGATCATTTTGCCCGCAATAATGGCACAGGACACTGTCACAGAAACACACGGCCATACAGTAACATTACAACAGGAGCTGACAGCTCCGGCCTGTTAATAATGTTTTAATCAAACCCGGTTCAATCAAACCCCATTTAATCAATCAGCCTCCCAGGTGAAAAACACAGTGAGCAAGCACTACAAACTTCCACAAACATCGTTGTGCAAACGGACTGTGTAAGATGGGTTGGAATGTGAAACTCAAACACGCCTGAGCAAAGTTAGCCAAAGCCTGCTCTAAAAATAGCAAAGGTTCACTGTTGCGATTTCAGGTAAGCAGATTTAAGGGGGATCATCCCCTATGCTTGGGGCGTGTGGCATAGGGATGGTGCAACCTGGGTTGAGAGTTACTGACTTCATATAGGTGTTTTAGAATGCTATGGTCGCTGTGTTGTTCAGACAAAGAACGAAATAGAAACAGGAAATAAGGTTGCCAGTAGGGGGCAGTCTGTTACCTGTGTGTAAGCAGTACAGAACAGACTATGTCTGAACGGCACTCTTAATTTCACAAACACATCCACAGATCAAAATTTTCATTAGTAAAATAATTGTTAAATTATATTTGTAACTAAAGTATGTTGTAGGGACTTTATTAATAATCTGTGTTTTTGGTGATTGCAGCAAAAGCCAGATGGATAAGTGTTAAAACAATAAGACGTGCTGGATTGCTGGGTTCATCCACCCTTGGATTTATGATCTGGATCTTATCTCCCCCCTCCCTGTTCCACACGTCCCGAGATTCAGGTGCCCCCCCCCCGTCCTGGTTTTTACACAAAGTCTAGGACTTCTTCGGTGGAGAGTCTTGGTCGTTCGCGTGGATCGGCTTCTGTGGCGTGTAAGCAAACCCGGCTTCTCCTGAATAATTTAAGCCCTCATTATTGGACTCTTAGCTGTCTGGTAGTAGCTGATAGCTCGGACCCACTCTGGATCGAGTTCGCTCTCCCTGCATCGTCCTCAGGAACCCAGGCCTGGTCAGCCAGCTGAAATATTCATGGCCAAAGGTCAGACCACCAGCCAGGACCCGTCACCCAACTTCATGTCAGAATCTGCTTTTGCTTTACATCCGATTATTGAGAAGATGATTTTGTCCAAACCGGAATAGGAGCAAAGGCTTGGGGTCAGAGAGCAGGGTTAGCCAGGGTCCTACCGGTGCTAAGGGCCTAACTGTAATATTATTATTTTGCCAGCCAAGGGATTTGAACCACAGCCATACAGGCATGGCCAAAGATCCCTAGCTGACTGAGCGACACACCTCTTCATGCCTGTAAATGAAAACGCTCACTTTCATCACCAAGTCCTGACAATCTAGTTTGTGTCAGGGACACGGAATTTATGGTAGAATCATCATAAAATATAATGGAAGCGTGATTGGCAATGGGCCGTGACAGTGATGTAACCAAATGGCTAATGACACTGTCAGTCCAAAAAGAGACAGCCTACATCAGAGCTACTGTGTTTCATGTTGAATTTGCACCCAAGTTTATTTACGTGCAGTAGTGGTGTTGAGGGCGCCCCCCCCCCTGGCTGTTGGCGGTAATGCAGGGTCAGAATATTTTTGGGCAGCTCTCCCATGCCTATAGTTTTCATCAAAGAAGTACACAGCGTTACGTTAATTGTCTCCCAATGACTCAGATCTGATTGTATTGCTATGTCTCCAATTAGTTAATCAGTTTCAGGCTGTGGTTCATGTTGCTGATGCAGCAGGAATAGTGGTGTTATTAGCTACCAATGATAGAAAAGAACTGAAGTCTATGGGTCGTTCTGACATTCAGCCCCCGGAGCTTAAACGCCGTCCCACGCCCATAGGTGATTCTATGGACTCTGGGGGCCCTAAGCAAAAAACTCCCTGAGGCCCTCCAACACCCCCTCCCCCAGCGTGGTAAAATTTATTATCTTACACTACTGTGGGCAGTGGGGGCCTAATGGTTAGTGAAGTGCACTTGTTATTGAAAGATTGAGCAAGGTAGCACCCTCAAGCACTGCTCCCCAGATGCTGAATTATCTCACCCCTGCTGTGTCACATATGGGTTACATACAGGGGATACATTTTATTGTAGTGTGTCAACAATGATCACTGATCACCAAATTCTAAATTCTTTACCATGAAGTGTAAATTAATAATATCAACAAAGAGAATTTAATAAACACAAGACCTTTATTGTTACTTTTGTGAAAAACAGAGAATACACAAATAACGCAGATTTGTCGTTGCCATGTACTATGTAGCCGGCCGCCGTCGGGGGGGCCCCCTCCCAGCTCGGGGCCCCCGGGCCATTGCCATCCTTCCCTGTCCTGACGCTGCGCTTCTGCTCACGCCTATATCGACATGCATCGATATACATCTGTAAGCGGTTTTACCAAAAGCGTAACTTAAAATCGCGCACAGTTTTCAGCATCAATAGAGGGGGCTGTGCTGCTGGGGAAGAATACAAACGTGCATAACTCAGAGATGTGTCATTATTTAATTGTTTATCACTAAGTTTCTGCTGATGGGTCGATATGATGCCCTGATAATTTAATTGCATTTTATTATTTTACTCTATAAGCATTTCAGTAAATCCCTTTGCTTTTCTCTTTACATTTATAATTTTATTGTGTGATTTAGGTGTGATCTGAATCCTCTCCTCCTTGAACAGACACTTTCTCATGTGGTGTGGAGACGTCCATGCGCTCATCAGAGACGGAAAGCGTCCGCTGTGGAGGAGAGGGGAGGGTTTTATCGGGTGAACCTTGTTAGAAAACAGAAGAAAAAGAAAAAAAAATAACCAGAGCTGCAGATTAATAATTGAGTTGCCGGTTGCTAGGATAACATGGCGGTGGCCCCCGCACGCTGCCCGGGAACAGCAGCTGCGAGGGGTGGTGTTGGGTTCTCCGTGGCGCTGGCCTGATTTGCCAGGAGGGGTATTTGGTTAATTAAAAAGCCGCACATTTCCCGGGAACGGCGGTCGCGGTCCGCCTTCCTCCGGAGCAGGTATTTCAGCTACGGCTGACTGGCGGACGGACCTCCGGGGGGCTTCGGTGGCGTGACAGGGCACTCCGCAAGAAATGAAGTCTGCATCTTAGTTCAAAATCTGCTTTTTCTAACAGCCGAGGACCTTTTGTCGTGTTTCGTATTAACTTAGAGGACAAACGCTTCATCGAGCAGTTTTTGGGTTTTTTCTTTTTTTTTTTTGCACTGGTTGGAGAGTTGGGAGCTGGAGTCACTGTTCTAAGAGCGTCCATCCCTGGTGCGGCTGCGAGGGCGTCCCGGGGGTCCGGTATCGGACCATGTATAAACGGCGAGACTACGTGGAACTGTACGAGAAGGATCAGGCCAAATGGGCGCTGCTGCGCAATGTCAACACGGTGTTCAAACACAGCACCCTGCTGCCGGTAGGACACAGACCTCGCGTGCCCGCGCCTGTATATGTGCGCGCGGGCACGCGCGCATCCCCGTTGTACACGTGCATGTTCAAAGTCCCGTGATCTGGTTTTGTTCTGTGCCTGACACGTTTACCGTGTTCGATGTCGAAAGCGCTTCCCAGCGCTTTTGTGTCAGGTGCCTGCGTGTGGTGTGTAAGGTTTCAGCATGACTTCTCACTATTACTGGTGGGGTAGCAGACCTGCACGTGCAACGTGGTTAAAACCGTCGTAATTGAAGCTACCTTCGGACGCGGGCTTGTCCATTAAAGTCGGTGGCCTCTTGTTTCCCATACATTTTGATGTCAGTTTTGCTTTGTGTGAATGGGAGTATTCCATTTGTTCAGTGGTCACACTGCGTCTGGCTCAATTTGACTTGGATTCTCATTTATTTAAGAATACCTAAGTTGTGTGTCTTTCATGTTTATCAATGATGTGCTATTTTAGAATTCAACAAATATACAAACTTGGGCACTGGGAAATTGAGATATACATCCTTTTTGTGAATATTCAAGATCCACCTTTAGACACAAATCTTTTGCTGTAAATAGTGTAGCCTATGCGAGAGACTTAAACTATGGGTAATTGAGGGATTAACAAATAGATGTGAATGAAGAGATTCTGAGGTCTCTTTCAGGGGGACTATGTCTGGCTGGACCTCAAAACCGGAAGAGAGTTTGGGGTCCCTATCGGCGCCGTGGTCAAGCTGTGTGACTCCGGACAGATCCAGGTGCTGGATGATGAGGGAAACGTGAGTCCGACACGGCGGGATGTGAATGACAACACGGTCCAGGCTCCTGTGTCAACCGTGTGTCCATGTGACATACTATTAATCAACGCAGCCTACCACTAATGATTACAGTAATGACTGTAAGCTGATAGGATCATCACATCGACCTGCTTGACATTAATCTTTAAATAGCTTTGACGTTACGTACAACAGTCATGCTAACTTTTCCTTTTAATCATTTTTCACATTACTCCAGTGTTAAAATGTCTGTTTGTTGTCTCATGAAAAAGTAAATCACCCCTTTGCACAGCTGTTAAATGTGTCTGTCTGCATTCTGTCTCAATACCATATAATCACGTCTTTTTGGACACATCCCACACACCTGAACGCTGCCTTTTTAAATTTAATATCTGATACTTTTAACCAAAGTGATGTGCAGTCAACCCTTCCACATCATGGGGTTAAGCCCCCCACGATCTGGAAAAACCCCATACATTTTTTGGTCCCATTGGCGAACAAAGCAAGCATGCGAGTGACACAAGACATGAGAAATGTGAAATATAAAGGGTCAAATATATGTTTCTTGAAAAAAAGGAACAGTCAGCCAGTCTCGAGCAATTGTGGGTTAAGAGCCTTGCTCGGGACCCAACAGTGACATCACTTTACCAGCTGTGGGATTTGAACCAATGACCTTCTGATAACTAGCTCAGCATCTTAACCCACAGAGCCACACACTCTACCAGCTTTCTGGTTTTTCAGAGTAACCTCAGCTTTACTCTGGCTTCCCCAGGAGCACTGGATCTCCCCACAGAATGCTACCAATATCAAGCCCATGCACCCCACCTCCATCCATGGCGTAGAGGACATGATCCGACTGGGCGACTTAAATGAGGCCGGCATCCTAAGGAACCTCCTGATCCGATACCGGGAGCACCTCATCTATGTGAGTCCACTACACACCCTGGCTCTGGTCTCCACTTGGCACAGAACAAAGAACCTCTAATGGCCCCACATGGGAGTAGCTGGACCAGAGATTTTACTGGGCTTTACATCTTCACTTTTCCTCCAGTCTGATCCTGAGCAGCCTTGTGGGGGGATTCTGGGTAGTGGAGTTCAGTTGTGGTCTCATTTGCATACACCCCAGAGTTGCTGCCCCATGAGTCAAAATGGCCAGGGCCCTTCAAATCTCACTTCCTGTCCGTCCTAAATCAACCCCCTTCTGCTTCTCTTTCTCCTCTGTGTAAAAGACTAACTGTGGTGGAAGGGTGAGTACAGAAACATAGGAAACCATCACTGGCCACTGGGTGGCAGTAACCATGCATCTCATTTTGGGTTCTACGTGTTAACATGGCTGTAGCACCTTCGATAACAGTCAGCAATATGTCCCCATTATCACCCCCCCATCTCCTCCCATCGCTACCACGGTCACCACTACCCCCGCCACATAGCATGGAAGGCCTGACTGGCTTACAGACACACAGTTCAGTCATTCCCCCGGCTTGTCATGGCCAGTCCTGCTTGTGTTAAATTCACCCCCCACTTGCTGTCAACCATCAAGTCCAGAAAAGTGCACAGTAAACATTTTCTGAAAGCTCATCCTTTTGGCTGCCAAACACATTGCACGGCTTTTGTTATGTTTTCTGCTGAAGCCTGATAGAGACGGTGGCCATCTGGCCTCTGCCCCACACCTGGGCTTGGCCTTAATTACGAGTGTAGGGTTGGCCACGCCCACACAAAGCTGCATCCAATCAGACAAAGCTTCTGCATGATGGACGTTCTTAATTGCTTCAGAGAATATGCTGCTGTATAACTATTTGTTGATTAATTCTCATAATTTTGTGAACAGGATGGTAAAACTTAGATGTCTTCGATTATGATCAGAGTTTGTGTCTGTGATTTTTTTAAGGATGTTATCGTGTGCTTTTCACCCCTCACCAGGTTGAATGTAACTTTCACAGCATTGTGTCCCACTGGATGCAGGTCCAAACTCTGGTTGTTACTGGTTATAGATGCAGAAACGTTTTCTGGGAAACACTCAGCTCTGGTCAGGCTAACAGGAGCTGAAACACCAGTGTTGTCCAGATAGCCGAAGTGATGAAGACAAAGAAACCTCTTTAGATACCTCATTAAGAGTCGTCTCTGATTTGTGGGGGTTGCTTAAAATCTAGTCCTAAGTGAGCTTCCATTTGTCAACGGACTAGTCGATAAACCTGACAGAGGAATAATAACAAATCACAGGCTGTCGTCTGACCTTTGACCTTCCGACCGCAGACGTACACAGGCTCCATCCTGGTGGCGGTGAACCCTTACCAGCTGCTACCCATCTACTCAGCTGACCAGATCCGCCTCTACACCAACAAGAAGATCGGTGAGATGCCACCACACATCTTTGCCATCGCGGATAACTGCTTCTTCAACATGCAGCGCAACAGCAAGGACCAGTGCTGCATCATCAGGTGCCACTCTCCCCCACCCCCGGCCCGGTACCAGAACGGTCTGACCAGGGCTCTTCTGATCCATTTATTGATGTGCATTACACCAGCGGCGAGTCTGGGGCAGGAAAGACGGAGAGCACCAAGCTGATCCTTCAGTTCCTGGCCGCTATCAGTGGGCAGCACTCCTGGATCGAGCAGCAGGTTCTGGAGGCCAACCCCATCTTGGAAGGTGAGATTTGTCTGAGAAGGGGTCACCAGCAAATTTGATACTGGGCCCCTGAGAGTTACCAGTGTAGCAACAACTTAATTACCCTTTGTACACCTTGTGGGCTGACTGCCTAAAAATTGGTTTTAATCAGTCATTTGAGTATTTGTGATGAGGCAGAATTGGGGTCTACTTCATCATTGGGCACTGAGGGCCTGAGAGTCCCCCCCCACCCCAAACCTAAGGCACAGACGAACTGATAGAGACATGATACAAAGGGAACTTGACCTTTAAATTTGTTGTATATTTTGGCTTTGTTTAGATACTTTGTTTTAACTCTTTTTTGATAGTATGCTTTAGCTCTCTTTTAATAGTTTGTTTTAGATCTGTTTTGATAGTTTGATATATCTGTTTTGATAGCTCTGTTTTGTTTTAGATTTGTTTTGACAGTATGTTTTAGCTCTTTTTGATAGTATGATTTAGCATTTGTTTTGATAGTTTGCTTTAGCTCTGTTTTGATAGTATGTTTTAGCTCTGTTTTTGTAGTTTGCTTTAGTTCTGTTTGGAGAGTATGCTTTGGCTGTGTTCTGATAGTTTGTTTTGGCTTTGTCTTGATGACCTGCTGACGCTGTCGTCTTCCTACCCCTCAGCCTTTGGCAACGCCAAGACGATTCGCAACGACAACTCCAGCCGTTTTGGCAAGTACATCGACATTCACTTCAACAAGAGAGGCGCAATTGAGGGAGCCAAGATCGAGCAGTATCTTCTGGAAAAATCCAGAGTTTGCAGACAGGTATGGTATGGTGGGAAGAGGTGGGGGGTGGCAAAAGTGTCAGACTCTCTGGCTTTCCAAGGTAATGCTCAATCACCATCACTGTGACCCTTGTCCCTTTCCAGGCCCAAGACGAGAGGAACTATCATATCTTCTATTGCATGCTGAAGGGCATGACCCCCGAACAGAAGAAGAAGCTGGGTCTGGGGAAGGCCACAGACTACACGTACCTCACCATCGTAAGTCGGCCTGCTTTCAGCCCACAGGACCACTAAGCTTGCCCAGTTTGTTTCACTGGTGACAGGGTTGCATTCTCAGGGCTTATTGAAGGGAGCGCAGATTCCCCATAACCATTCTTGTTGATGCATCTGCCACTTAAATGTTCGACAGTATTCTGGAATTTAGCTCGTTTTTCATTGTCAATCATATATGTGGGGCAGCGTGGCGGTGCAGTGGTTGGTACTGTCACCTCACACCTCTGGGAACTGGGTTCATGTCTCCGCCGGCGCTCCATGTGTGTGGAGTTTTCATGTTCTCCCCAAGGCATCATGGGGTTTCCTCTGGGTACACTGGTTTCCCCCCACAGTTCAAAAACATGCTGAGGTTCATTGGGGTTACCATGTTGCCCGTAAGTGTGTGTGAGTGAGCTCTGCGATGGGTTGGCGTCCCATCCTGGGTTGTTCCCTGTCTTATACCTGTAACCTCTGGGATAGGCTCTGGACCCCCTGTGACCCTGAACAGGATAAGTGGTTTCATAACATGGTTGGATTAAATCATGTATGTGACCTAGCCTTTGTACTCCACCAACTCATAGCAGTCTCATAGTCATTTTGATTAATTTATCTAGGTTTTACTAAACATCTCTGGTTATAATGTCTGTCTTTGTCTGCTCGCTGTCACCAGGGCAACTGCACGGTGTGTGACGGCCGGGACGACATGAAGGAGTACTCCAACATCCGCTCCGCAATGAAGGTCCTGATGTTCACCGACACGGAGAACTGGGAGATCTCCAAGCTGCTGGCGGCTATTCTCCACCTGGGCAACCTGCGTTACGAAGGTCAGCCAGCAGGGCGGCGCTGCAGTGCTGGAGGAACCTAGCATAGCAGTGAACCGGAAGATAAAACCTGATCAAATCGGGTTGAATTGCCCCTAAAACGACCGGCTCAGTTTCTGTTCTCCTCTCCCCCAGCCAGAACTTATGACAACCTTGATGCCTGTGAAGTGGTGAGATGTCCTGACCTTATTACTGCAGCCACGCTGCTGGAGGTGAGGCCTTCTTTTGCACCACGTCGTCTACGAAGTCTGAACCTCCTCTTGTGGATGGAGCTGTAGCTTACTAGCCAGCACCATCACCACAGTGGATATTTTGCAATCATGTGGTTTCTGAAGACACACAGGGGTGAGAAATTGGACTTCTCTTAATGGGAGGCAGGTACCTGACCGTATACATTCGTAATTGAAGAACGAGGCTAAATTAACTCCTATGAAATGTAATATGCAACAGTGCCCCCTTGTGCCAGAATGAGGAATGCACATTCCCTATGTCATTGTCCAACTACTTCAAGTGAGACAATGATAACATTAAAATAAATAACAGGTGAAATGTCAACAAATATGTTTTAATTTAGTAGCCTTGTCTACATACTGTCAAAATATCTTTCTGAGGAGAGTCATTTTTTTTCCATTTTAGAAGCCCCATATCTAAGACTGATTCAGTTCTGTTGGATTTCTACTGATATACTTCAATGCACTGGGTCCTTTGGAGACCCACCTACTGTCTTTAGTTTATACCGTATGTCTTGCCGGTTGTTGGTGTATTTCTGTGCTTATATTTTCTGTAAGTGCTTTGTGTGTTTCTGTATTTATATGTTGTGTAAATCTGCCTTTGTTTTTATGCCTGTTGAAGCTGGATCATCAATCTTTCTGGTGCACAGCTGCGATGCTCTGCTCCCTTGCTGTGCGATGCCCCGTGATCCTCTGACTCTGCATTGCTGTTGCGATTCTGCATGCTGTAGGTGGATCCCAAGGATCTGATGAACTGCCTGACCAGCAGAACGATCATCACCCGCGGGGAGACAGTCTCCACGCCGCTCAGCATGGAGCAGGCCCTGGACGTGCGGGACGCTTTCGTGAAGGTGAGGGTGCGCCACTCACCAGACCTGTTGTGCAGATCCTCCTGGTTAATGGGTTCATTCTTCCCAAAGGATTCAAAGCTTTATTGATATTAGCAAAAATACAATGAAATCTTTGCACGCATTCCACCCACAGATTTAAACAGCATGTAGCGGTGAAGAGCCATAAATAGCAAATAACAGAATAGTGAGAACAATAACAAACATACAATATACATTTAATACATATAATATACATGTAATATATACAGTATACATACAATATGCAGTATACACACAATATGCATTATGCATGCAATATACAGTATACATATATATAATATGCATGAAATATATAGTATGCATACGATATACATGCAGTACACAGTAACATATGAGATGAACAGGCAGTTTAGAGTGCCAATGCTTAATGAATAACAGTGGTAATCGGAATCATACTGACAGTTAGAGTGTGTCTAACATTCGCATTACTGTAAATCCTAGGGGATTTACGGCAGGTTGTTCGTTTGGATCGTGGACAAGATCAACGCTGCCATCTACAAGCCTCCATCCACCGAACCCAAGGCCGTACGACGCTCCATCGGCCTGCTGGACATCTTCGGCTTTGAGAACTTCACCAACAACAGGCGAGTCTAGAGTAGCTGCCGCCAGCGATTCCTGCAGATCCTCGCACATTGTTTAGCGTTATGTGAGAAGGTCACTACATTCAAGCTTCGGTAGAGTCTGTTAGACACATATCTACACTAGTGGACAAAACTTTTAGCATTATGCTTTAAAAATTACTACGTGAATATTGGCGGGAATGTTTATAAACAATCAGATAATGTAACAAATATCATACATTGGATGATTACATGAGTAACTGGAGCAACAGTTGAATAAAGTTCAGAAATCTCTAAAAATTGGATGTTTCCCAAATTTTGGCCACTAGTGTAACGTGATAAAATGACGTCCCATGACATCAGTTATGCAACCTTATGGGATAGCTTGAATCAATGATTTTCTGTTCCTCAGAGACATAAGGGTGTTTTCTTTATAGAGGAATTACCCCAGTCTGAATCCTGTGTTTTGATGAGTCTTTAGTTCACTTCCTCCTTCTCAGCTGATTTGATCGGTTCTCCAGTTTCGAGCAGCTGTGCATTAACTTCGCCAACGAGAACCTGCAGCAGTTCTTCGTGCGGCATGTGTTCAAGCTGGAGCAGGAGGAGTACAACCTGGAGAACATCAACTGGCAGCACATCGAGTTCACCGACAACCAGGACGCCCTCGACATGATCGCCATCAAGCCCATGAACATCATCTCGCTTATCGACGAGGAGAGCAAGTTCCCCAAGGTAGCGTTCCGGAGCTGATGACGGATGTGAGGCTGGAGGCTGAGGAAGCTCTGGAAACAAACAGCACTTTGATAGTAATGAGAGAACATTTACTTCAAACGTTACTGGTTCTGTGTTTCCAGGGTACTGACACCACCATGCTGAATAAACTCAACTCCCAGCACAAACTGAACACCAATTACATCCCCCCAAAGAACACTTATGAAACTCAGTTTGGGATCCAGCACTTTGCTGGGGTGGTTTATTATGAGACGAGAGGTGAGCAGTGTTTTGAACCTGTATTCACTCAATGTCTTTTCAAGTTAATCACAGGCTTGGTTTTGATAAATGGTGACATACAGTTCATTATTCTACTTAATGAAGGCATCTGCCAGAAAGTAAATCAGTCGTTCCAAATTCCAGGCTTCCTGGAGAAGAACAGAGACACCTTGCATGGCGACATCATCCAGCTGGTCCACTCCTCCAGGAACAAGTTTATCAAACAGATTTTCCAGGCTGATGTTGCTATGGTAATGTTGCAAGGGATCTCTATTAGGATGTGTCTGCTGTGACGGTGTGCTGGAGTGGTTCGGAATGCGCGATTGTCATTATTCCCTAAATGGATTTGATTGTTACATCACCATCTCCTGAAATAACCTGAAGCCCCCCCTAGACAGACTAACCAGGGCTACTCATCCAGGTAACCAACCAGGTGTTGAAACCAAACAACCAACCTGAAGTCGTAAACCAGGCTAATTCCTTTAGTCGTGCTGAAGACCTTGTTGCAGGTGAAGTCGTATTCATTCGAACCCCCTTCCCTTGTATGTCCCTACTCCGGCTTTGCTAATGAGACCTCTCTCCTCCCTCTGCCTGAATCGCCACCTCTGCACCTCAGTTTCTGTGTGGCCACGCCGCTGGTGTTCTGAGTCCGTCAGACACCCCTCCTCCAAAGGTAACAATAATTCACGCCCACGTTGCTGCTCTCCTGACTCCCATGATGCATCTGCTGCTAACCTGCTCGGCTATCCCTGCCGCTGCCGCTGCGCCCATCCTGCCGCTTATCCAGTGACCCCTTCCAGTGATCCTGAGGGTAGCCCATCCTGCCGCTTATCCAGTGACCCCTTCCAGTGATCCTGAGGGTAGCACATCCTGCTTCGCTGCTTGCTCCGCTCTGGGTCATGAACCGCTATCCGAACTCAGAATGATCCAGTGTGTCACAACAATTTTCATCAGTTCATTGCATGAGGTCATTTCCTGGAATGTTAACAGTCTGAAATATTCAGGTATGCATGCTGAATCTGGACAAGAAGGGTCCACACAACTATGAATGTGAAAGGAAGCCTCCTGTTGTTACATGGATTGTTGCTGGTTGAAAGCTTCTTGAACAATTAGACCTGCTTACACACTAGATGTGTGACTGTGGGTCTTAGTTGTAGTCAGTTGTGATATGAGTGTCGGATTTAAACATTGTAATATAGCATAATGTCACAAAGTAGAACTTTTACATTCTTGATTATATCTTGGGAGAGCTTCTCACTTGAGGCAAAGTGGTCTGTGCTTCTTTAAGCAGGTCCTTGTTTTTCTTTTGTGGGGTTTACGTTACCTGTCTTGTCAGCAAAAACGTTTGCTCTGCTCGACAGTGGCGGTGTTGACCTCGAAAGCTGACACACTGGAGTCACCGGGCCACGCTCCCAATACTCCTGCTGGGCGATAACGCTCTCAAAATCAAGTTGCGGTTATCGCCTTCATGCGTGAGGATGATGAGGGGGCTGGACGGGGCAGTGTAGGAGGATCAGCTCTGAATCCCCACGTCCCTGTTTCCTGTTCCCTCCCCCCACGTCCCCCCTCCCCCAATCGCAGGGTGCCGAGACTCGGAAACGCTCGCCCACGCTCAGCAGTCAGTTCAAGCGCTCGCTGGAGCTGCTGATGCGCACCCTCAGCGTGTGCCAGCCCTTCTTCGTCCGCTGCATCAAGCCCAATGAGTTCAAGAAGCCTATGGTGAGTGATAGCAGATGGGAGGAGTGGTAGTACGGTGTATCAGCCTTTACCATGGTATTAGATGGTATTAGTTTAATAGTAGTCTTCACTTTGTCCGTTTGCTGGACTGCCATTTGTTTTTGTTGCCATCTATCTGTTTATTTTTTGGTTTGTGCGTTCATGTGGATTTCTTGCTATCTGTCTATTGGATCTTTAGTCGACAGTCTGGATTGTGCGCCACGAGTGTGGTGACATAGATCATGTGACGTTTTATGCTGCATGTGAATTGTACATGTGGATTGCTGGGGAGTGACCCAATGTCCTGCCCCATCCTCAGCTGTTTGACCGCGAGCTGTGCGTCCGCCAGCTGCGCTACTCCGGCATGATGGAGACCATCCGCATCCGCCGGGCTGGCTACCCCATACGTTACACCTTCGTGGAGTTTGTGGACCGTTACCGTGTCCTCATGCCCGGGGTCAAACCCGCCTACAAGCAGGTGGGTTGGTGTGTACCGTGAAAACATCGACATCCACAGTTCCCCCATGTTTTCATTTAGTATTCTTGTTTAAATGCATTGTGCTCGCGTGTGTTTTGGTTCTGCGTGTGGTTTCGTTTTGGTTACTCATTGTGCTGTTTCGTTTGTTTCGTCTGGTGTTTTTTTTTTTTTCCGCGTTTTGTTTCACGTTCATCTCTCTGTGATCGCGGCTGTGTTCTCAGGAAGATCTGCGGGGCACCTGTCAGCGCATCGCAGAAGCTGTCCTGGGGAGGGACGACGACTGGCAGATGGGGAAGACCAAGATCTTCCTCAAGGTGAATTCTATCGGCACCTAGACTTTTCTGATATGATCGATATGTGTAAAAATACTTAAAATACAAGTCCATTGTCAGTGCTAAATAGACTTAACTGTAGGGTTCTGTGAAGGGGGGGCATTGTTTTAATCCACAGTCACGGGGTGTTGCATGTAGGACAAACTGTTTTGCTTTGGTGGAGTGGAAAGACCCCAGCGCCGGGTCAAAGGTTCTTGGAAAGCTCATCTGTGGCCGCTATCAGAGTGCTCCAGCTGCTGAGGCAGGAAGCTCCAACTCATGGGGACTGGGGGGGAAGCAAAAATAACGCTTCCCTGCTGGAAGTGGGCATACCTGGGCTGTCAGGATAGCCCAGTAGACGGATACATCAAAAAGACCCCTGCGTGCAAAGAATTTTTCAAATGAAAGTTTTCTTTTGATTTGAAGGCTGAGTTGTTTATAAACATAACTGTATGATGCTTAACCTGCTCCTGCCTTCAGGACCACCATGACATGCTGCTGGAGATCGAGCGGGATAAGGCCATCACCGACAAGGTCATCCTCATCCAGAAGGTGGTGCGGGGCTTCAAGGACAGGTGAGGATGGGGGCTGTGACCATGGAGGATGTGAAAAAGGATAGGAGGGGCTGGACTGCTGGATATAACCAAGAGCAAGAGAGGACGAACATGGATTCCCGGAGATAACTATGATCACTGGATTGCTTAGTCACTGTGCTACTTACCTTCTCTCTTTTTGTTGGTATTTTGTATTAAACTTGACCTGTGTAACTTAACGATTATACTGCATTTTTTCAGCATATTATCACAGTTTTAGCAATCGAGACTAATAGTATGGATTTTGTTTTCCTAACAGATCAAATTTCCTTAAAATGAGGAAGTCTGCCCTGTTGATCCAGAAGACCTGGAGGGGTTATTACTGTCGAAAGAACTACAGTGCAGTGAGTTTCCTAACTGTGATCTTCAAAGAATGGGAGAGACATTATGACCCATTGACATTCTGGTGCATTGGTGTTTCCGATTTTCCATTGGTGGTTCTAATGGTGCATTAGTGGTTCTAACATTTCATTGGTGGTTCTAACATTCCATTGGTGGTTTTAACGCTCCATTTGTAGTTCTTAGATCCCATCTGTAGTTCTAAAGTTCCATTGTTTGGCAAATAAACTCTAAAAATGGCTACTGACCAGTGTCTCCCTTGTTTTCTCTTCTCCATCAGATGCGAGTTGGCTTCTCACGCCTGCAGGCCCTGTACCGCTCGCGGAAGCTATATGTCACCTATCACGTGACCCGGCAACGCATCACGCACTTCCAGGCCCGGGGCCGCGGCTTCCTGGTGCGGCGGGCCTTCCGACACCGCCTGTGGGCAGTCATCACCATCCAGGCCTACACGCGAGGCATGATCGCTCGCAGGCTGTACAGGAGGCTCAAGGGCGAGGTGGGCCCCACCCCACATTCGCGTGTTTCAATGGCACAGCAGTACATTTTGCATTTGTCTTGTGCCTTTGAACCTGATAAGATAAAATGGATCTTTATTGATTTCTGGTTTCCCTATCCAGTGGCGTAGAAAGACATACCAACAAAGGATAATGTAAGAGAAAGACGATAAACACGTAAAGGAAAATCAATAATAAAATAAACAAAAAGTAATAAATTAGAGAATGAAGAAATCTGTGAAAAACCGAAATTGTTTTAATGAAATATTCAGATGTGTAAGTGTATTAAAATTTACAGTTATTTAATTACTCATTAGTACACTTGAAAATGTACTTGAAGCATGACCTGTCCTGGATCAGAACTGGGTTCCAGAAAAGTCCATGTGCTTAACCAATACACTCTCTCTTTGACCTTTATCCTAACCCCTGACCTTTGACCCCGGGAGTCACAGCTACAGCAGAAAATCGCCTGCATTTGTGCTGCCTGCGGTGGAGTGATGGGTGCGTGACAGACGCCCACACCGCCGTCCCTAACCCCTATACTCCACCCCTCCATAGTACCGGCGCCGCTTGGAGGCCGAGAAGATGCGTCTGGCCGAGGAGGAGCGGCTCCGTAACCAGATGAGCGCCAAGAAGGCCAAGGCCGAGGCGGAGCGAAAGCACCAGGAGCGGCTGGCACAGCTGGCACGCGAGGACGCCGAGCGGGAGCGCCGGCAGCGCGAGGAGGCACGGCGCAAGAAGGAGCTGCTGGAGCAGACGGAGAAGGCGCGGCACGAGCCCGTCAACGACTCCGACATGGTCGACAAGATGTTCGGCTTCCTGGGCACCACCAGCTCCTTCCCCGGCCAGGAGGGCCAGGCTCCCACGGGCTTTGAGGTAAAAGGAGTGTCTGCCCCCCCCTCCCCGGCCCCCCACCATCTGCACCAAGCTCAGATCATTCAGCTGTTTAATTAAATTTCCCCAGAAAGTAATCTTTGGTGCCGGCCGTTAAACGGTCCTTTGGGTTCAGTTGGTCTTGCTGAGTCCAGCAGGTTTTCCTGGGCTCCAAAGAGAACAGTTAGCCTCTTGAGTTATGAGCAAAGTGGCTTAGTGCCCAGCTGGAGCAGAATGCATCCTCCTCTTGGTATCTGCAGGACTCTCAGTCTTATTCCAAGGAAAGAGTTTGGAAAACGTGTCGATCGGCCGACATCTAGCTGATTCTCTGTCTGTGTGCATTCTTTTGACAGGATCTTGAGCGCACCCAGAAGGAGCTTGAGGAGGAGGACCTGGATGAGGCCCTACCCCTTCCTGAGGAAGAGGAAGAGGACCTGTCGGAGTACAAATTTGCCAAGTTTGCTGCCACCTACTTCCAGGGCACGACCACGCACAGCTACATGCGCCGGCCACTGAAGCAGCCACTGCTCTACCATGAGGACGAAGGTGACCAACTGGTAGGTCCCCCGCAGATGTTCCCAGACCAACAGGCAGGTGCCATTCTAGGATTTTTTATTGTGGGCGGCATAACAGGGGCTGACCTTATCATTAGCCAATGATATGTTTTGAATCGATGAGTGACAAGGGAGAGGGCACTCTGGGGGGCCAATCAGCTTTCAGCTGGGCTGAATGCCCTTATAGCCCCGCCCCTGCCACCAGGCCTGCCGATACGCTATCACTGACGCTGACAGCACCCACTCCGTTCTCTTGCTCCCTCCATATCTGCAGGCCGCCCTGGCCGTCTGGATCACAGTGCTGAGGTTCATGGGTGACCTCCCCGAGCCAAAGTACCACACGGCCATCAGCGATGGCAGCGAGAAGATCCCTGTCATGACCAAGATCTACGAGACCCTCGGGAAGAAGACCTACAAGCGGGAGCTGCAGGCACTTCAGGGGGAGGGGGAGGTAGGGAGGAAGATGGGAACCTCTGCTAGACCCCTACATCTCCTGCAGACTCTGTTATATCTACTTAGTGATGAATTCATGTGGCATAACAGCATCTGGTGCATTTTGACTCAGCCTTGTGTGGCGTTTAAAGAGCCCAGCTGTGCTATGGGGTGATTTAGCACCTTGTTTAACTTTGCACTTTCAAAACTTCATACATCCTGTTGATTCTAATTCTAATCTACAAGTAGTTTTTTCAGATAGTGAGGGAGCATCACTCAATACAACTACTGTAAGCCAAGAATTTTATTTATTTATTTATTTATTTTATATAGAATTTATATAAATGTAAAGAATTTATGACATTTTATAAATGTTGTTCTCCCTAAGAAACAAACTGGTGAAACGTCTGTCGATTAAATGCCTGAGGTCTTGCCACCTAAGCAAGGCGACCATGATGCATCTTGACCATGTTGGCATGACAACAGCATGAAGTATGAACTGTCCCCGTCACTTTGCTCCACCTTCGCAGACTGGTCACATTGACAGTCACAAGAAGAGCAGTGTACGCCACAAGTTGGTATCGCTGACGCTGAAGAAGAAGTCGAAGATCACAGAGGAGGTGAGTCTGGCCATTCTACTTGTTTGTGTCTGTTGTTTGGTAAATCATCAGACCTGGAGGTGACCATGATCTAAGGTGTTTCTGGGGTCTGTTTCCAGGTGACCAAGCGTCTGAACGATGGTGAGTACACCATGCATGGCAACAGCATGCTGGAGGACCGACCCACCTCCAATTTGGAGAAACTGCACTTCATCATCGGCAACGGTATCCTACGGCCTGCCCTCAGGTAAGAACGAGATACTGTAGATATTCCATGGCTGATTCTCTCTGTGAGCACCGTAGATATTCCATGGCTGATTCTCTCTGTGAGCACCGTAGATATTCCATGGCTCATTCTCTCTGTGAGCACCGTAGATATTCCATGGCTGATTCTCTCTGTGAGCACCGTAGATATTCCATGGCTGATTTCTCTCTGTGAGCACCGTAGATATTCTGTGGCTGATTCTCTCTGTGAGCACCATAGATATTCCATGGCTGATTCTCTGACTGATTGTATCTATGGGTGTTTATCAGTATGTGTACTTGACAGTTTTTGTGTTCTCTCATACCCATTTGACATCATCTTCCACTGCTGAAGTTTAGTTCCAATACTCAAAAGCAAAGGGGGTAAAAATCCCCAGATGGCGTTCTTGCCCCACCTGAAATATCGAGGATGCATCGGCTGCATCCCCGCTAATGAGAATCCTGTGATTTATTGTGTCTCAAATTCGTTATTGAGAGGCAAGTCAGCAAAAGGCTTTTGCCAAGAACACAAGTACCGTCTTTGAGGTATCGGTATTGAAAATCTGTATGAGCGCTATAGATAACAACTGGCTGATTGTCTCTGTGGGTACCATAGATATTCCGTGGCTGATTCTCTCTGTGAGCACCATAGACATTCCATGGCTGATTTTCTCTGTGAGCACCATAGATATTCCATGTCTGATTTTCTCTGTGAGCATCTTAGATATCCTCTGGCTGATTTGTTCCCTGTTGACTGCATCCTCTGAGCACCATGGCAACTGTGAACAAAAGCCACTCACTTTCTGTAATGTCCCCATCACAGAGATGAGATCTACTGTCAGATCTGCAAGCAGCTGACCCAGAATCCTTCCAAGAGTAGCCACGCCCGTGGGTGGATCCTTGTCTCGCTCTGTGTGGGCTGCTTTGCCCCCTCAGAGAAGTTTGTCAAAGTAAGACTCCTCAGAAAGTTTTTTTTTTTTAATACACTTAATGATACAGAAAATCTCATGTGGTCAGAACAAGGTGTGGTGACCTCTCTGTTAATATGTACCTCTCATTCCTTTGCTATATTTCATTAAATTGTTCAATACCTTAATGTGAATACTTTAGTGATACATTCTTTAATGTACGACAAGCCTCACTGGATTTTAATTCTTGAGTTTAAGTATTTACTCAAAGGCTACCAGCTTTTTTATGGGGTCATCTAAGCTAGGGTTGACCTTTCTCTCTGACCCCACAGTATCTGAGGAATTTTATCAGTGGGGGCCCCCCTGGTTATGCCCCCTACTGTGAGGAGAGGCTGAGGCGGACCTTTGTTAATGGCACACGGACCCAGCCACCCTCTTGGCTGGAGCTCCAGGTATGACTTTTAGTCCAATGAAATGGGTCACAGTAGGTGATCACTGTTCCTTCATCGGCGGATCAGTGGGAATATTTCCTACCTATCTGTTGTTTTTCTTGTCTAATGCTGTCAAAGATGGTAATGGCTCAATTTTTCTTGTGTAGCAAGTCCAATGATAGTGATGTTCTGGCAGATTGGGTCTGGATTTATTCATTTTGAGTATTTATTTACTTCTCAATGTTTTTGCTTTTCAGGCCACCAAGTCGAAGAAACCCATAATGCTCCCTGTGACCTTCATGGATGGAACAACCAAGACTCTGCTGACTGATTCGGCCACCACGGCCAAGGAGCTGTGTAACGCCCTGGCAGACAAGATCGGGCTGAGGGACACCTTTGGCTTCTCGCTCTACATCGCCCTTTTTGACAAGGTGCACCATGTCTCTGCGTCCAGCTTGGTGTTCTTCAGATCATACTCATCATACTAATCATACTCATCATACTCATCATACTAATCATACCCATCATTCATGTCCCTGCCAAAAGGTGTCCTCGCTGGGCAGCGGGAATGATCACGTGATGGACGCCGTGTCCCAGTGTGAGCAGTACGCCAAGGAGCAGGGCGCCCAGGAGCGCAACGCCCCCTGGAGGCTGTTCTTCCGCAAGGAGATCTTCACACCCTGGCACATCCCTGCCGATGACAATGTGGCCACCAACCTGATCTACCAGCAGATCATTCGTGGTGTGAAGTTCGGAGAGTACCGCTGCGACCGGGTGAGTGGCTTCCTGGGACCCACTTAATGGGGTCCCCCATACTCAAACTGGCGGGGGGGTTTACCTCCATAAATCTATAGAGTATAGAAACTACCACAAGGAATAATTTGGGTTTGGCTACAGTCTCTGAAACACCAAATGCAGTATCTACAACCAAAATTATTCCATAGCCAACTGAATTAATGTCAAACCAGAGATTTTACCACTACTGGATTTGTCGTTTAACGTCTTTGCTTGATTAGAACAGTTTCCCAACCTGGTCCTCGGGGACCCCCAGACGGGTCACATTTTCATCATTGCTCCCCCCCAGCTCCTAAAAGCATGGACTGTCTCGGGGTCCCCAAGGATGGGATTGAGAAACAGATTGGATTAGAACGATTCACCTCAGGCCCCAGGAATGGCTGCCTCAGAGGGTGCGCTGCATGCGTGATGCAGTTCCATCTCCTCACGTTAGGAGGAGGACCTGGCAGAGCTGGCCTCCCAGCAGTACTACGTGGACTACGGCTCCGAGATCCTGCTGGAGCGTCTGCTCAGCCTCATCCCGTCCTACATCCCCGACCGCGAGATCAGCTCCACCCGCACCCTCGAGAAGTGGGCTCAGTTCATCATGGCAGCACACAAGAAGGTGTGAAGGCTATATCCCATGATGCACCTCTGTAGCTGGGCCTCTTGTGCGTACACCAGCTACCCAGGACAGAGGCAGGGGTAGCAAGGAAATCGGCAAAAATAATACGTTTATAAATGGACTTAGACTCAAATACTCTCTGTAGGCATAAGCCAGTTTTTCTATGAGCCAGCAAAAAATAATGTTTTGTCCAACTATACCCTGCCCTCAAGGGTAACCAGCTGGTGATGGAGAATTACACAGTGGGTTAGTTTGTGCTACATAATATGCACTTTTGCAAGAATAGCCCAGCACTGTTTTGCCCATTCACTTCCTGTTTGGCCATTGATTCTCCAGGGAATCTATGCTCAAAAGAGGATGGACCCCCAGAAGGTCAAGGAGGAAGTGGTGGATTTTGCCCGATACAAGTGGCCTTTACTGTTTTCCCGGTTTTACGAGGCCTTCAAATTTTCAGGTACAGCAACTTTTCAGCGACAGCTGCTCTAAGATCATACGTCCTTGCGTGTGTTTAGCAAGCTAATGCTAATGTCCTGCTACCTCAGGGCCCAGCCTGCCTAAGAACGACGTGATTGTGGCAGTGAACTGGACAGGGGTTTACTTTGTGGATGAGCAGGAGCAGGTGCTGCTGGAGCTCTCCTTCCCCGAGATCACAGCCGTGTCCAGCAGCAGGTCCGCCGTCATCCTGGCGTCTTCAGTGTTCCTGTCTGTTCCTTCCATGTTCCAGGAATGTCAGATTACCAAACATCACCAATTGGCGCAATATGCTTTACCGCTATTTATTTTTAACCTGCAACCCTCCCTCCGCTTGTGTACTTAGGCTACATTAGTTCCATACTCCTTGTTTCTCCAGAGAGTAGTACTGTTGGTAGGTTCTGAGTCTGGGTGAAGGCTTATGGGAGTCCAGCCACCTGTGGCACAAACTGGTGTCCCCTCCTTCCCCAACAGGGGGGGAAAGCTACAAGGACATAGCTTCACGTTGGCCACCATAAAGGGGGACGAGTACACTTTCACCTCCAACAATGCAGAGGACATCCGCGACCTGGTGGTCACCTTCCTGGAGGGCTTGAGGAGGAGGTCAAAGTTCGTTGTGGCTCTGCATGACAACCCCAATCCCAGTTAGTGCCTCATAGCTCCTGACAAATAACTACATGCCACCTAGTGTACCCCCCCACCAGTGCAGTGGATGATATGGTATGAATGGTTTCCTGGCATGTAGCTGGGGATGACTCCACGTTCCTGAGCTTCCTCAAGGGCGACCTCATCCTGCTGGACCAGGACACCGGGGAGCAGGTCATGAGCTCTGGCTGGGCACATGGCATCAATGACCGGACCAAGCAGAGGGGCGACTTCCCGGCCGACTGTGTCTATGTGCTGCCCACCATCACCAGGCCCCAGCCCGACGTTGTGGTCTGTTACCGGTCCCCCCTGAACCCAAATGGTATCACATGATATCCAATTGAACTGAATGAATATAGTTTTATTTGCAGCCCCCTCTCACGGCATTTCTTCCCCCCTCCCTGCGGCTTAGGCCCTGGTCACTATGACCCCAGACCAGCGCCAGGAGTCCATGCGACTGACCCAGTTGTCTCTGGCTGACAGCGAGGAGCGCATCAAGCCCTACACTCTTGAAGAGTTTTCCTACGACTACTTCAGGTGCCCTCCTGACCCCAGGCTGCACTTTCAGTTTTTCTTCATTTTATTCCTACCGGTTTCTTATCTTCATTTCTCTCTGGCGCCCCCCCTGCCAGGCCCCCCCCCAAACACACGCTGAGCCGCGTCATGATCACCAAGAACCGCGGCAAAGACAAGATGTGGTGCTGCACCCGGGAGCCCATCAAGCAGCCGCTGCTGAAGAAGGTTCTCAGCCACGAGGAGCTGTCTCAGGAAGCCTGCATGGCCTTCATCAATATCCTTTCCTGCACTCTCCTCTCGAGGTACTGCCAACCCCTGCATGTCCTGGATCTCTTCAGCGCTCCACCAAAGTCTCAACGGCATCTTTGGTCTCACATCCTTGACATTATTGGTCATCGGTGTCACCGTCCATCAGTGTGAATCCCTCAGATATGCTGAGCTATTATGTTCCGCACCCAAGGGCTCTGGTATGTTGTTCCTTGACACTAGTTTCTGCACCCATCATGAAATACATGGGCGACTACCCATCCAAGCGCATGCGGTCCGTGAATGAGCTCACCGACCAGATCTTCGAAGGGGCCTTGAAGGCAGAGCCACTCAAGGATGAAATGTACTGCCAAATTCTGAAGCAGCTCACAGAAAACCATATAAAGTACGTGAAGGGTCTCCCAGCTCTACCTCAAGCCTTGAGCTCAGACCTCTGTGGAGGAAGTAGCATGTGCTGTTCTCTTTGCAGTTGCATTATGGGATTTTTATGTGCAGGTATAGTGAGGAGAAGGGCTGGGAGCTGCTCTGGCTCTGTACGGGCCTGTTTCCGCCCAGCAACCTGCTGCTACCCCACGTTCAGAGGTTCATACAGGCCAAGAGGCAGCACCCGCTGGCCTCCGACTGCATGCAGCGCCTGCAGAAGGCCCTGAGGTAAATCCCTGCGTCTCTAACACTGCGGCTCATTTTAATAGTGCAGCTGCAGGTTATCAGCTAAGAATCTGACCTTATTAGCAGTGACCTGCACTCTGCTCCTAGCATGTCCCCTCACAGCATTTCACCTGCACACCTCAGCGACTCTTGTAGGGAAGACCGTCCAGATCTTCTGGGTGCTTGACAGGACTCGTCCTGGAAATCAAGCCGCTCTGTGTGTACAGAAAAACGCCCCCCCCCCGTGGCAGTGATGAATGTGTGCGGTGTGTCTGCTTTCTGCTGACTCCTCACCCTCTGCCTCCCCATCTACGTCAGTAGCTGCGGCATACATTGTGTTTGTTTTATTCTTAAAATATCACGGTAAAATTCATCTCTTTTTAGGTACAAGGCCATTTTTGCACCCTCCTGGCTCCCAGCACACCTGTACCCGCTGTTTGGCTTTAGCAATACAGCCTTATACTGATACCTCTGAAATTTCTACTTCTGGAAAGCAGAAACGGCTCCAGGAAGTACCCGCCCCACCTGGTTGAGGTGGAGGCCATCCAGCACAAGACCACGCAGATCTTCCACAAAGTGTATTTCCCCGACGACACAGACGAGGTGAACATCCTTGTCCAGACCAGTTCTGGGTCAAAATGCAATCAGCCCCGAGTTACCCAATGGATGAAAGGGTCCTACAGCAACAACTGTCAGCTTGCATTTTCTAATTGAATCGGCCATCTTTTGGAACATTATGTCCCTGGGTTATGATTTTATCCTGTAATATATGTGTACCAAGGAGGTTATTTAATATCAGTAACAAAATCCATTAGTGAAAAGTGTTCCGCAGGCCAAAAAATAGCACTCCTTAATCATGATGAAGCATTATGTGCTATTAGAGACTGTAATCTCCAGTTATTAAGTGCTAATTACATGGGCAGAAATTACAGAGGGGATGGATTCTGTAATTAATTGGATATGCCTGAAAAACACTGATAATTATATTCTAATTTAGTTGTTCTAAATAGATCTGCCTCTAATTATTTCTCCACATTTTTCTAAGTAATTGTCTGACTAGGGTTATGGGACAGTGGTATTGTAAAATGGAATAATTTTTTTTTTTTGTAATCTGTTGTAGGCTTTTGAGGTTGAGTCAAGCACAAAAGCCAAAGATTTCTGCCTGAACATTTCCAGCCGCCTGCTGCTGAAGTCCTCCGAGGGCTTCAGCTTATTTGTAAAGATCTCCGACAAGGTAGGACCCGAAATGAAAGAGGGAGTTTGTGAAGGTCAATGAGGATTATGGTGAGATGGAGTCTGATGTTACAAGGAAGCTGAGAGGAAGCAGAGAGCATCTGAAGCTGGCTCGTTCTGCTCAGACTTTATGAAGCTGGTGTACGAGGCTGCTGGAGGGTGAAGAGATTGAAGTTGGACTCTGCTTTCCAGGTGATCAGTGTGCCAGAAGGGGATTTTTTCTTTGATTTCGTCAGGCACCTCACGGACTGGATCAAGAAAGCCCGGCCTGTAAAGGACGGTAAAGCCCTAATCCAGCTTAATCCTCTTTGAGAGTCAGGTCAGCTCTCTCCCCTGCTTTTCCCACCTAAACAGCTTGTGTGCTCTGTCTGTTTTAGGTATAGTGCCTTCATTGACCTACCAGGTATTCTTCATGAAGAAACTGTGGACCAACACTGTCCCAGGGAAGGACTCGTTCGCGGACTCCATTTTTCACTACTACCAGGTGATTCGTCTTTGGATCCCCGTGTATTTTCCTTCACTAATAGCGTTGGCGTTGTGAAGACAGTGCTGACCCTTAACTGGCTCTCCCGTCCCACACGCTCTTCCTCAGGAGCTCCCCAAATACCTGCGCGGCTACCACAAGTGCTCGCGTGACGAGGTCTTCCAGCTGGCGGCGCTCATCTACCGCGTCAAGTTCGAAGACGACAAGTCTCACTTCCCCAGTATTCCCAAGATGCTGAGAGAGCTGGTACCTCAAGACCTGATAAGGCAGATGTCCCCTGACGACTGGAAACGCGTGAGCGGACACGGGACTCGCCGTTCATCCTTCAATATAGTTATTAGTCCATCCATCCATCCATCCCTCCATCCATCCATCCATCCATCCATCCATCCAGTCATTAGTCCATCAGTCAATCAATCCATCCTTCCGCGGTCACTCATGGAACAGTGCGTTTCCACACATGCATGCTCTTTAGGGTGGTGTTTCTCACTCCTGTTCCTGGAGGACCCTCTGCCAGAATATTTTCATTCCAACCCACACTATTTTCAACGTACCACATTCATTACAGTTTAGAGTCATTCTTTGTGTGTGGACTGTGAAAACACCACGTCACACAGAGATCTCTGCCATGTCTTTGTGCAGTCCGTGGTGGCGTACTTCAACAAGCATGCTGGGAAATCACGGGAGGAGGCCAAGCTGATGTTCCTCAAAATCATTTTCAAGTGGCCAACGTTTGGATCGGCCTTCTTCGAGGTGAAGGTAATCAGTTTGCCTTTGCCTTTAAGAGGGATGGCAGTGGATGTTTTTCTGTCCAGTGATTGAGCTTCACTGTCGTCACCTTGTCTTGGTGTTTCACATCTGTTCAGGGTTTACCATAAAAACACCAGAACAATTAATGCCTACACTATTTTCTAGCAAACCACAGAGCCAAATTTCCCAGAGATCCTCCTGATAGCGATTAACAAGCATGGCGTCAGCCTCATCGACCCAAAGAGCAAGGTAACTGAGACTCTGTTGTTATGTTCGAGGATTGTGTGTGTGTGTGTGTGTGTGTGTTTAAGGTTGTGTGTGACTGGACTGATCCTGCAGGACATCCTGATCACCCACCCCTTCACCAAGATCTCCAACTGGAGCAGCGGGAACACATACTTCCACATCACCATCGGCAACCTGGTCCGAGGCAGCAAGTTGCTCTGTGAGACCTCGCTGGTGAGGAAGCCGGCTGTTTAGAAGAGCAGGTTTCAATTCCACCTGAAGCTGGGCATGGTGGCTCCTACTTTCAGATGTTCAAATGATAATTCAGTAATGAAATTTCTTCATTGAAAATGTTTGTTAAAGGAAACCCGATTTAAAAAATCCCTGCGATTTCCGGTCTGCACACAGGGCTACAAGATGGATGACCTCCTGACCTCGTACATTAGCCAGATGCTGACCACCATGAGCAAGCAACGGGGTGCCCGTGTCAACAGCAAGTGAACTGATCATTGGCTGAGAGCTATTGAGCTTCTCAGGCTGCTCCGCCCCCTGGGCCAACCCTGCAGCTGGGGCCACACCTACTCCGCCCGTGTATGGAGAATGAGTCGAAGCCCCTCCCCCAGCACCATTGGCTCTGACATCGATGAGCCCGCCCCCTCATCTCCTTCCAGTGAGGATGACTACCTCTGAGCTTCCCCTTTCTCCCTTGTTCCCTCCTCTTCTCACCTGCCCTCCCCGCTGACCCCCCTGGGAAGCCAGCTAGCCAATCAGGGCCTTCTGGGGAGCCTCGACACACACCCGTCTGACTGAGACAATTCCTCCTTTGATGAAGTCACACACATAGACAAATGGGTCAGTACAGATTCTGGTTATATTGCCTGAATGTCCTGTACTCAGTTCTGATGCCAGCAACCAGCATCAGAAATGTTCTGCAAACTGCACATATGTGACACCCCCTCCCCACACCAGGAAAAGCAACAATTTAAAATATATTTGATATGGGTTACATTGCTATAAATCCATATCACTACATGTAATCTGTATGATTTCACTCAAGTTTGAAAGCCTTAATTTAGTTATGCCATTTTGTCATTAGGACTGACATTCATATATGTGGCTATTAAATGTTTCAGAATAGGTTTGTTTTGTTAAGGGTTTCCATTTGTGAATTTAGGTATTTTAAGTTTTAGGATGCAGAACCCAAAATGAGACGACTATCAAACATGGCTGCCGCCTTGCCCGGTGGTTTGAGCTGCTTATTGCTGATGGAATGGCCTGCTGCAGTCACTCAGGTCCCGTAAACCACGCAAGCTCTTCCCCCTCGTTCCGTTAATGTACTCATAATGGCTTTTTTGTGGCATGAAGGGTTTGTGGCATTGAGTTCGTATTTGTCTATTCGAAACATTCAGAAGTGTAATAACTGGTCTATCATCCTGCCATACCCCACTGACAGAACTGGTTGACAGGTCAAAATAACTGCTTCATGTTCAATAATGACAGCGAGTTGAGATGCATTTTTCAAAACTTCTCCCCGGGTGACACGGAAATATAGACCCTCTACAAGAGCATCTCCTCTTGGCTTTTTACGTGGCGTGGTCTCCATAGCAACGAGGCCAAGACGGCTCTAAGCAAAAGTTTGGACGGCCCTTGTAGCATGCAGGTCTGGTGAGTTTACATTGTATTTAGTGTGTGCGTGTGTGTGTTTCACGTTTAACAAAGTTTTAATATATATACATTAAATTAAAAATAAGCAAGTTGAAAAGCTGATTTTTTTATTTGAAAGGGGGCACACGCCTCTACCACAAGCACATTGTTTTGTCTTAAATGAAGCAGTTTTATAAAAAATAATAAACTTATTCAAATGTCTGTTTTCGGCCAGACTTGTTTTCTTAGCCACAATATAGGAACTGTCGTGGTTTAAAGACTCAGGGAATGATGTTAAAACAGTACGACAGCTTCCCAGGACGGGAAAACCGCAACGCCGAGGTGGTTAGCGTCTGACAGCAGGCTGTGGCCACTCCTGTCCCTTAACTTATCGTGTGGAGTTCCAGCTCATTTTGTTTAAGCCCACTTAGTTGCAGGTAAGTGAATACAGCTGTCCGATTGGATACTGGATAAGAGGGGTGGCACACAAACATGCAAATGATAGGACCAGATCCACCTATGATCTCTGGCAGCATTAAGAGGGCGGATGGACATCTTATCAATACTATTTTATATATCAAAATTGTCAGTTCAAGAATAATATTTTTATTTTTAAGGAAAAATAAAATGATGTGTGATAGGATACTGACTTTTCTGAGCTCTGATCCCGAGGGAACTTGCCGGCAAAGAACTTGTCTGGCGTTTGCCATTGTCTGGTAGGCAGACAGTGGGCCTCTTAAATGGACATGATGGTGCAGAAAGTCCCTTTTTGACATTTCAGAGCCTGGGAGCTGGCTGTTTTTGTCACGCTCTGCCAGCACAGCTTGGCATTACTGCCTGTACTGAAAGCTCACTCATACACACTCAGACAGGTAACCCACTCCTACATACCTCATTAATGGCTGCTGTGTGCAGGAACTATTTAATTTGACAAAAACAGATTGATATTGTGATGTCATGTTACAGTACATATGCTCAGATCATAAGCATTAAACTACAAAGCAGCAATGTGACTGGGCACTAGGAGGCGCCCTTAGGCTGCATGGTAGATGACGGAGTATCTCTGGGAGAGTGGCCTTCCCACGGTGACATAAGAATGGTGGCCTCGAAAGAGGGTTCTGAAGGTTCGGTGACGTTACCATGGATACCACCAGTTTGGGAGCGACAGCAAATGAAAAATCACATGAAAATAGAGGTTCCATTCCTGTACTGGTGTGCTTAAGGATCCCTCAGTTGCCAAAAGCCAGACTTGTCCATGGCCAGTTCTGGTCACATGACCACCGCTCAAAGGCTGGAGAGCATGTGAAAGATTGTTTTCGATGGGCGTACAGGAGGAGGAGGAGGAGGAGGAGGAGGACTCCCACATGCTCACTGCCTGCTTGCTCTGACTGTGGCCTCCTCCGCGATGGTGGCCAGGTTGGGGGTGGCTGGCTGGCTCCGCAAGTCCCCCCGAACGCTGACGCTGGAGATGGACCACACGTCACTCAGCTCTGCAGGGGACAGAAGATCCAGGGGTAAGAGGACAGAGGCAGGAAACACCAAGTGAGAGAGGGCTGGACTGCACTGGGAAACATATCTGATGGAAGCCAAAACTGGCTGGTCCACAGTGGTAACCACTATTTACAGCAGCTATGGTTCATGCTCAAATCAAGCACACAAGTCACCTCTCTGGGTTTTTCGAGGTACATATCAGCTGTTAAAAGAATGTTTTCCTTAGAAAAGTAGCATTATTTAGCTACTGGGTAGCATTACCATTTAAAAGTCACCAATCGACCCAATTCGGAGGACATGCTCTCACCTGTGCGGAACTTGCTGTAAGGTCCCTTCTCGTTTGTCTGTCTGCTGTCTGACCAGAAAGGCAGGCCCCTATCTTGCCACCTGAAATGAAGCCACATCCACATGTGAAATCGGTAGCGCATTTCGTCGGTAGCAGAGGATGGGGCTGGGGGAGGGGGGCACAGGGCTCACCAGTGGAACACAAATACGAGCAGGATGAGTGCAGCAGACGCAGCGTCGGTGAGGGTCCACATCAGGATGTAGCGTTTCGGAGTCTGAGGGGGGAGGGAGCAGAATCAGCAGATTCCCTGTCAGGCCGTTAAGAGATTGCTAGGGTTACATCAATGATGAGAAATACCATCATTTGCGGATCTGCTCTTTGTCCTAGACTCATGTAGGATAATTTTCTCAAAAAGAGCACGTACACAACAGCAAAGCACAAAAATAAAGGTGAATAGGAATTATACTAAATTAGAAGTCAAACAGAGAGTCTAATTAGAAGGGAAGTGATTAAAACAGGGACACAGACCTAAAAACAGCAGAAGAGCAGTGACTCATACGAGGATGTCTCCGGCTTTAGGGCTTAGCTTAAGACTGCGCTAAGTGACGAGCGCTAAGGTTAGCCGCAGAGCAGCACCTCACCATGAGGAAGAGGGGGCGCTGCAGTGCCGTCAGGACATGCACGGCGTTGGTGGTGACGGACTGCGTCCCAGCGCACCAGGCCAGTGAGTAGAGCCAGGGCTGGGTGACCACATAGAGGTTGGTGCTGATGTTCACAGACGCGTGTTTGCTGATGGGAAGACAAAGCTGCTTACTAAGCATGTGATGGGGACCCCACTCAAAAAGTCACTTTGGGATCCCTGGCCCCCACCCAAAGACTAAACAGCTAGATCAGAGCTAGCTAAATAAGGAACGTATTTATTAAATTTTTAGTGTAATGACTGTTTGTGGCCAACAGGGGGCCCTAGGAAAATTCATTGTTTAATAATAATAATCGATACTTTATTGATCCCCATGGTGAAATTGTCTTTACGCCTCCCTGAACTTGCTCAATTTTGTTGCCCATGAAGGGCAGCCACCCGTAGCGGCGCCCAGGGAGCTGGGGGTTAAGGGTCTTGTCCGAGGACCCACAGACGTGCTGAGGCTGGGTTTGAACCGACAACCTTCTGATTACAGGCACACAGGCTTAGCCCACTGAGCCACACGCTGCCCCCTGAACACAGTTTGGCACCCCCTTAGCTGCAGGGATGGACAGACCGACACTGCCATTAGTGGCTGCAAAAACAACAACCCTCAGCGGAGATGTCCCTGTCACTCGACTCCCAGGGACCGTGCCCACAGCGTGGTTGCTGCGGCGACCAGTGCCATCCCCCTCCCTGTAGAGGACGCTAGGGTAGAAAGTGTCCTCCTAACATCACCCTCTGGGAATCAGGCACACTGAATACAGCACACGCCCCCGGCAGTCTGATTTAAGTACTGCAGTATAAAAGTCACTATAGCCATCTGTCTCATTATCCTCTCTGGAAAATTCACAGTCTGCTCATTAAGATTTAATATTTACATCATAAAACAGGAAGAGAAACATTTACAGTAAAAACTTTCATGAGCAGACAACTTGTATAAAGTGGTGAGGCGGATGTGGCCTTCTTGACTGAAAGATTGGAGGAAAGCCCAGGAAGTGTAGCCCTGCCTAGCTACCGACTGGAGCAAAGGACTGGGGCGTGGCCCAGCCTAACCAACGATTGGAGGAAAGGCTGGGGTGTGGCCCAGTCTAACCAACGATTGAAGGAAATATCAGAAGGCGTGGCTTACTGGATCTGCTCCTGTGACATGGAGCTATAGTGCAGGTTGAGATTCACAATGTTGTCTTCTTGCAGCTCATCCAGCGAAGCCAAGCTCCCCGACGTCTGCTGCAGCTCTGGGTCCAACTCGTGTACCAGCTGCCTCTCCTCTGGCGGCAGCCAGAGCACCTGAGTCCATACACATAACCTACATCACCTCCTGCAGCCGTATCCACCTAATCATCAACCTCACATCTAGCAGGCGAAGCCAAATCGGTTTAGTCTGTATGTACCTGGCTGGAGTGGATGTAGGACTCGTTAAGGATGACCTCCAGGGTACGGTTGATCCAGCTATCGTGATATGGGTGGCCCTTGGGTGGCCGCTGCAAGTCAAAGATGACTAGAGTCCCATGCTCAGCAGCCAAGTCCAGGAAGTCCCTCAGTGTGGGAACTGACTGGTTACGGGCACGAGCCTGGTCATCTAGGTCCAGAGAAGATGCAGTCCCAAAGGGGTCACGCTGAGAAGCGGGACAAGAAGGTCAGTCCCCTATTGCACTTGGCCTCTCCAACCTCTACATCACACCTTCCCTCAGGCAGGATCCTCGGGGGGTTGAGACTGACCGAGAGGAACCACGATCCGGCGTTGAGCTGCTGCACTTCGCTCCAGGTGAACATGGAGGCCAAGGATGACGTGCGGTTGGGGAACACCTCCTGGATGTTAGTGGTCCTCCTCAGCGTAGTGTCATGCATGAGGAAGGGCACACCGTCGTAGCTGAGACGAGAGGAAGATGCCCATGCGCTGAGTGACATGCTCAGGGGATTCCCCGAGTGACACGCCCAGGGGATTCCCCTGGCCAAAGGGCACTGAGCCCCTAAAGACGGACCATCTTTTCAGGCTTCAGTATCACCTGATTACGACGTCGGTCTCCAGTCCTTCTCCTCCAGCCTCCACAGCCTTTTGGAAGGACATCTGTGTGTTCTCTGGTGCAAGCTGTTTTCAGGCAGAGAGATCGGCTCAGAGAGTCCCCCCCCCACACCTGCTCTCACTACAGCTGACAAAACATCCAGCTAGATTTACAGACGAGCAGGAACACGAGTCATCGCTCATTCCTGTACAGCCTACAAAGTGAAAGCTGACTTCTGCAGATTTAACAATGCTGGCATATTAACATATCAACACCCCCCCCACTTACCATGGGGGCTCCCCTGTGTCCAATCAGGGCAGGTGGGGGTCTGAGGGTGCCCTGTTCCTTAATGCAGGGCGAGTACATGCCCAGGGGCACCAGGTAGAGGGCAAAGAGGATCGCCAGGTACAGGGCCAGGATCATCGCTTGCCGCACTGGACGGGGGCACAAAAAGTGGGTGATGGGTTAACTACGAGCCCCAAAACGGTGTCCGGGGAATCTAGTGTGTCTTGGGGGGGCAGAATGTCCCAGGCACAGTAGCTACACACTACTGGGGGGGGTCAGGCTTATGATAAACTTATGAGAACCCGGGATGTTTGAGAAACTGCTACTCAATTAAAAGAGAAACAAGTCAGAAGACTGTGGATCCTCCTGGGGGGTGGGAATCGGGAACCCTTTGCTTTGCACGACTTCACACACATGCCAAGCCGGGGGGGTCGAGCTGTCAGGAGGGTGGCGGGGGGCTGGTGTCCTCTGGAGACTGTCACCGCCGGCCACCAGCCTAGCTCCTAGTCCCTTCACAATGTCACTGTCACTCGTGGAGTCTCACGAGGCACTTCATACGTACACGTGTTTGCTTCCGGTTACTTCATCTGGACCTGAGACCCCCCCCCCCACCCCCGCAAGGCTGCCTACATAACACTCTCAAACTGGTGCCACACTCGGATCTCACCTCTTTTGTTCATGCGGAAGAAGTGAAAGGCTACTGGCCAGGACAAGAGCGTCATCAGAGCGACTCCACCCATGTGGAGATATGGAGCAGTGACCTGGCAACCCAAGGGAGATGTCTCACTGTGTTGCATACCTGTTTTTTTTCCAATCTTTTTTATTCATTTAACAAACATGTTTATACAAAACAATAAGCAATTTTTTGAGAACGTGAAGTATCTCTGCTGGCTCTGGGATTTGAACTGGCAACCTTCTGATCACAGGGACCGCGTCCTAATCTGCAAGGCCACACCTCCCACCTCCGCACGAGTATAATAAAATACTTTTACAGGAATAATAAAAATCACGTTACTTTTAGTATTTTTGAAAGTCTTAAGTGCATCCAGTTTTACTGACATAGCCAAGATCAAAGTTCTGTGTCACAGGATTTCCAAGCAAGTTTGATAATCGCTGTACTCTGTACTTGTGAAAAAAATCACCCGCCCAAGATGGCGGTTGCGTGGGCGGACAGGCGACCTGCCTGGAGAGAGAGGAGAAGCGTCGTCCATTCCTGGCGCCAGAGGTCCGACAGCACGATGGTGGCGCTGATGGAGATGGAGAGCGTCAGCAGGATGCCGAGCTGCCAATCAGGAACAGGCGTTAGTCGGAGGGGGCGGGGCCAAAGTAATAATAATCAGCATTGGGGATGACCTGGTCAAAGAGTCACAAGCATTTTTAGGAGAGTGTGAAGAGAGAAGTGAGGAGGGGAGGGAGTGGCAGCTGAGGAAGCGGGTACCTTATGACCCCAGTGGAGGTACAGCCTCTGCCCTTTGGTGAGCAAGCAAATTGCCAGCACCTGTGGGAATACACACACATACAAATGTCGATGCCCTCTGGATATACGAGTGGAGGGAAAGCGAGGCCCAAAGCGAGGCCCTTGTCCTCACCAGCAGGGTGGCGATGTACGCAAAGAGCACAGCTGCTATGGCAAGAACGACCAGTGACCAGGGGAACCAGAAGCCCAGTGCCCCGAAGGTGAGCCTGGAGAACAGAGGAGGACAGATTTTAAAATAATATAGTGCAGCTGTGACCCGTTCACTTGTGGCCACGCCTACCAGTCAAAGTCATTGTAGTCATTCTTAGCCTCGCTCCAGAAATACAGCAACACCAGGGTCATGCAAAACGTCGCCAGGATGAGTCCGACGCTGCCACACTCCAGCTGCAGGGGACATGCACAGCATTAAGGTAAATGTATGCAAATCCTCACACACGTCTGCACGATGCGATCTGCACAGAGATTTCCCAGTGCTTTGTTTTAAAGAAATCGATGCTCAAAACAGCAACTGCTATTAACCATTAGCTGTTGAAAATGCATGTTTGAAAATACGTGCCCCAGTGTCCCCGGAGGTGTACCCCAGTCTCCCCCCGGCCCCCACCTTGCTGCAGCAGCACTCTCCTGGCTGGGCCCGCGCCCGCTGGTACCGCTTCCACTGGCAGCCATAGAGACCAGCCAGACAGGAGACGCAGGGCTGGTGTTGGTAATGCTGCAGTAGCTGGCGCCGAACCACCTTCAGCTTCCCCAGCTTCAGTGTGGACAGGGAGGCGGGCGAGCGGCCCATGGGTCAGTGCTGGCCGCACATGGCCAGGAGCGGGGGCGAGGTGGGGGGCGTGCAGCTGGAGGCAGAAGGGGGTGCGTTCATCCAAAGTGTCGAGGGTGATGCTCCCTGCTGATCAGTCACGATTCGAACCCGCAACCTGGAGGTACAGGGCAACAGCGCCACCCGCTGACTCACTGGGCCAGCCTGCATTTTTTTTTTTTATTCCTTAACCCATTACAATGGGATTAATTTGTATGCACTTGCATATCACCAACGTTATCATACAAAAGATCATTTCCACATCATTCATACGTCACACGCCGACACCTGACTAAAAACCACAGACACTGAGCTCTATTCTTCTGAAACTTATTCTGTGAAACTGAAACTAAGAGGAACATAAAGCTACATCACAGCGGCCGCCTCCGCCCACTCAACTAGGGGCCCACAATTCCCGGGGGACTGTCCCCCCCCCCCCCGCACATCCCTGACAGAACAAGGTCTGGCCATTAGTCATAGAGCCCTCCCTCCAGACGCTTCCCAAGGACACCCCCGGGAATATTGCACAGGATATCTATCAACGCCCCCCCCCCAAACATAGACATGCATGATGCACGCATGTCCTTTTACACATTTCCTTTTTTCATTAAGATGCAAACAGGAACATCAAACATCCATTAATACAACTATGGGGACAGTAGGGAAAAAACGAAATATTAACAATATTATTATTTTTATTATTATTATTATTATTATTATTAATAATAATAAGAAGAAGAAGAAGAAGAAGAATCCTGTTGTTATTAATATTATTAAGAACTATTATAATACATAAATTAATTTAAATGCATATGCCTTACATATATAGTTATATGTATAAATAAGGGTCACTTCTCAAATAATTCAGCAAATGATTGCACAGCAACACAAGATAAATAACTACAGCCCTGTCATGACGTGTGGATCTCTGTCTTACAAGCACCTACTTTTCTTTTCCTGGGAAAACATAAGGAAAGAATGAACAATAATAAAATCAACTAAATAAAGTACAATGACAGAACCGTTAGATGCTATTAGAACATTTATTAAGAACGAGAGGAGCCCATTCAGCCCATATTCAGCCCATCAAGCTCGTTAACAATGGCTGAGAGTTACGCAGTGAATGTGAGCAGACTGTGGGGACTGCATGCCATACTTTCCCCTTAATGGTGCCCATGTGTGTTTCTGCCTTTGTGCTTGTTAGGGAAGATAAAAGTGACACGATGAGGGGTAAAGATGGAAGAGAGAGGTGGAAGGAGCGAGCAAAAGGAAGACTGATTGGGGGAAGGTCATCGTTTGGTCAACCAAGGCAGGTCTGGCCCACCGTGCCCCGTGAGCGGCCCCCAGGATAGCGCGCCACCCATGACCCCCCTACCTCAGGTAGACCACACCCCGCACGTCATGCTACCCTATTCTAGGATGGAGTTTGTTTCTTTGTGCTTTTTTCCTCCTTTTTTCCCCTTTAAGTTGTATATGCAGGATACAAAACGCTGATCTGGTGTTATGCACTAATAGAAGCGGGACATGCAGGTTTGGAGCGGGAAAGGTCAGCAGGTGGGAAAACGGCCACTGGAGGGCCACCAGCACTGGAGGGCCACCACCACTGGAGGGCCACCAGCACTGGAGGGCCACCACCACTGGAGGGCCACCAGCACTGGAGGGCCACCACCCCGGAGCAGCTCGGAGACCCATCCCCAGTGCACTGCATGACCCAACCCACACGCAGTGCAAAAGGGAGGGGAGACGGTGGAACAAAGTAGAATATTTTGGAAAAGTAGCCTAGTTGCCTGGCCCCTAGGGCCATCAGGGATATTAAATAATAGTTTATTATGGGATATTTCAGTAAGAGATATTTCAGTAAGAGATATGTCAGTAATTTCATAACAGAGGTTTGAAACCTAAGAGCTCTATGGTCGTCTCAGCTAATTTATGGAAATAGCTGGATAAATGCCCGGGTGACACCAGGACCGAGGACTCTCCGCCTAGGGGGGGCGGGCCTTCAGAAAATCCACCACACCTTCCTGTTTGAGCTAAACCACTCAGGGGGGTGATAGGCTAAGAGCGGGCTAACTCTGCAGTGACCTGTCACCAAGGCACAGGTACGCATTTGCGGGGGTCAGGAAATAAAGACTCTAGCTGGAAGGTGCCGGTCTGGGCACGAGCAGGACTGAAGCATCCGAGCCGAACGGCAGCTGCAGAGGTGACAGCATCTCATCTGCAGCATCACACATTAAGGGCAATGAGGCAAAGGCAGCGGGAACTCCAAAGAGCTGCTGTGTGACACTCAGCGTCAAACCCTGATGAACACTGACCCCAGATGACCCCTGTGACCACAGATTAATGGTGGACAGAATCAACCTTTAAATATGTCCTGAGATCCACACATGGAGGATCTCAACAGAGTATAAATGGAGTGTAAGATGTAGACATAGACATCAAGATATCGATTCATTAGAAACCTATACATACAATGGCATAATCTGCACCCCCCCCCCCAAAATAGGAAGCTCAGCTGTATTAAAATGACCCAACAGACCCCCCCACCCCCCCGATTCACCTTGACCAGGGTGTCCCTGACTGGCTTTCCAGAATGTTCTCTGATTAGCTGTCACTGATTAGCTGTGATTTTTCACGGAAGCCCAGGAAAAGGATTTGAAACAAGAGTCTGAAGTGTCATTAAGGGCAGGCTCCTGGCGAAGGAGGGACGACTCAGGAATGACAATTTCAAAGAGAAAAACCCTAGGCTAACAGAACTTTCCGGTCCGGTTGCTGTGAACCAGGATCAGTTTCAGTAAGACTGGTACCATCTGAAAATTTCTATTAAATAAGGGAGTTGACACAACTGTCATTGTCCTCTCTGT